>JAJHZJ010000104.1:8008880-8336380 GCA_023548195.1 Bettongia penicillata ogilbyi | reverse complement strand
AATATTTTGGTCATCCTTATTGTATAATTCCATATTCCTTTCTTTAAAAAAATAGATGATTGCAATCTTTTGTTTTGCCACACTGACTAGATTTCTACTTGTATCTATCTTTCTCCCAGAGAATTATCCCTTATAACAAAGGATTTTTTGCTAAATGAAAATAGGAAGAAGGGGAAAACCAATCAAAATTGCTCAGTGCATCAGAAAAAATATGACATTATATGCAATGTCCTGCATATGTCCTGCAATGTCCTGGATACCCCTTCTTATGCACAGGAATGAGGGAAGATGTTTTCTCATTTCTCTTCTTTTGGGACCAAATTCTTCTTTATAATATTGCAATGGTCATTTTTATTGTATTGTTTTTATTGTTTTATTGTCCTTTCTATTTCCATTGATATGATCACTGTATGTACTGAATCTGGGCTCTGCTCACTTCACTTTTCAGTTCACATAACTGTTTCCTTGTTTCTCTGTATTCATCATATTCATTCTTTCTTACAGCACAGTAGTATTTTGTTTCATTCATGTACCACAATGTAGCTAGCTATTCTCTAACAAATGGAGATCTTCTTTGTTTCCAGTTTCTTTGCTGCCACAGAAAAGTGTTCTTGTAAATATTTTAATGGATATGGAGCCTTTCATTTTCTCAGTAACTTCCATGGAGTATATGCCTAGCAGTGGAATATCTGGGTCAAAGGAAAGGGACATTTTAGCCACTTTATTTGCATAATTCCAAATTATTCCCAGAATAATTTTAACTAACTCATATACTGACTCATAACTCCACCAATAGTACATTACTACGTCTGTCTTTCCACAGATGCTCCGACATTGATTATTTTCACTACAATGAGACTCTGGACTCATTCTTCCAGAGGAAGGCCAGTTATATCTCTCCCTCCAGGTTCTCGAGTATCCCTGAGGCATTGGAGGTATCTTTCCATGATGTTAGCAACTTGTGCTCTCATTCCTGTATTTTCTTCTCAATGCTAATTGCTATCGGCTAGCACCCTAGTTCCATTTAACTGATTAACATTCATTAGTTTTTACAAATAGATATTGACTGCAAAGATACACTGAGAAGTACAAACATGTCCCTCCAGGATCTGGAGGCACAATCTCCTTAAAGCAATATCTATGTAGTATTAGCCCCAGTGAGATTATTCAGAAATACAGCACAATCACTGAGTGAATCACCATCGCCTGCTTTCATATGCCTTTGATCCATGCTGGGTCAAACAGCTTGCGTGGGACTTGGCATTTCTCTTAATATCAGTGATTTGGAACATTCCTTCCCATGATTGTTAATAGTTTATAATTCTTCTTTTGAGAACTTTTGGTTCCTATTTTTTGACCATTTATTTATCGGGGAATGGTTTTGGTCCTATATATTTCTGTTAGTTATCTACATATTTTGGACACCAAACCATTATGTATGCTATCTGATACAAAGATTTTCTCCACTGTCAACTGCTTCCCTTATCATGAATGCATTAATCTTTGTGGAAAGTCTTTCAGTTTCATGTAACCAGAATTATCTATATTATCTTTTGTATTTGCTTTAAGAATTCATCTACTCATGACTGTGAAAGGTGTATGATCTGTGTATCTTCAAATTTAGGGACATCTAGGTGGTGCAGTTGATAGGAGTGCCAGGCTTGGAGTCAGGAAGACCTGAGCTCAAATCCAGCCTTTGACACTTACTTGCTGTGTGACTCTGGGCAAGTCACTTAACCCTGTTTGCCTTAGTTCCTCATCTGTAAAATGAGCTGGTGAAGGAAATGGCAAACCACTGCAGTATTTTTGCCAAAAAAACCCCAAAACCCTCAAATGTCAGAAGCAACTGAAAGCACTGGAGACAACAATGATCTCTTCTAATTGTTTTCATCTTAAAGATTCAGGTAGCATATTAAATTTGAATTTAATATAGAATAAGATGTTGATCTAAGCCTAATTTTTGCCAATTGAACTGTTCCAGCAGTTCTTATCAAATAGGGAGCTCTTTGCTAAATAATTCATGTTTTCAGGTTTATCTAACATTGATTTCTGAGCTCCACTATTTCTTATTCTCTCTTGTCTATTCTGTTCCATTGATTTACTTTTTTTTTTAAATGACTAACAAATTATTTTGATGATCACTACTTTATAGTACAGTTTGAGGTCTGGAAGGGCTATTTCTCCTTCATTCTTACCTTTTAAAAATTTCCCTTGATATTTCCCTTGAGGTTTTGTATTCCAAATGAATTTTGCTATTATTTCATCTAGCTCTATAAAGTATCTTTTGGGTAGTGTGATTATATAACAATGAATCTGTAAACTAACCTTAGTATCATTGTCATTTTTATTATATTGGTATGGCCCATCCATGAGCACGGAACATTCCTCCAGCTATTTAAATTATTCTTTATTTAAGAAACCTTTGCAATTGGATCTGTACAAATATTGTGTGTGCTTTGGTAGTTGACTCCCATATGCTTTATGCATTTTGTGGTTATCTTCAATGGGCTTTTTCCTTCTGCTATTGCCTCTTAGATTTTGTTGTTATTATATAGAAGCTGTATTAGTTTTGTGAGTTTATTTTGTAGTCTGCAACTTTGCTAAAGCTATTGTCTTCATTTACTACTTTGCTGATTCCTTAGGATTTTCTAAGTAAACCATCTTGTCATTCACAAATAGGGGTAGTTTTATTGCTTGTCTATCTTTACAGTTTCAAAGTTCTTTATCTTTTCTTATTGTTATTGCTAGCATTTCTAGAACTGTATCAAGAGATAACAGTAAAAATGGGCATCTAGTCTTATTTCTATTTTTATTAGGAAAGTTTCCAATGTGTCCCCATTACATATAATATTTGATTTTGTTTTACATTTTTTATTATATTAAAAAAGATTACTCTCTGCCTAAACTTTGTGGAGTTTAGCACAAATAAGTGTTGTACTTAAAAAAAAAAAACTTCGTGTGTCTATTGAGATTCCTATAGCTTTCTATAACAGTGGGATCCACTTAGAGCTCCACCAGCATTGAATTAACATGCTTATTTCCTGCAGCCCTATAGACATAGAATTTTTCTATCTTTTACCAAATTTGCCAATGTGATGGGTGTACAGTGATATCCCAGGGGTTGCTTTAATCTGCATTCCTCTGAGTATTAGCAATTTTAAACACCTTTTCAAAGGATAGTTGAAACAAGGGACTATAAAATAAGAAACTTGGACTACATGATCTTTACACTACAATCCTTAATACTGCCAATCTATTACCCCCTACTTTTTGTGACTGTAAATTGTTATTATTAAGAAGAAGAAAAAGAGGAAGCATTGAGCAAGTGGCTATGATGCAGACTTGTTTATAGAAATGGAAGGGTTTGAGAGAGCAATTCAGAATCAGGTGATTGCCAGTAGAAATTACAGAAAAGTTATCTTTAAGGAGCCCAGACTTACTAGTTGATGCTGAGTACACAATGAGGTGGTGGAAACTGTTCAACACAGCATTGCAGGCAGGATGAAAAAAGCACTTACCAGCTGCCCCAAATGTCATGCTTGGCTAGCTAGAATTATATACCATTGGCTAACACCCTTTAATAAATTAAAAGATGAGAAATCCCCATACACTGAGCACATATCGAAAAATATCCTTGAGAATTTAGCAAATAAATGACCAAACCTAGAACATTATTATAGACAGAACTGCTGCCCATAACTGCTCAGATATAACAATGATTCATAAAAATTTAAGAAAAATCTTATTAATATATAATCGCTAAACTACAGGGAATAAAAAGCTTTCCAAATACAGGGACCTAGTGGAAGAAATCAAAATCATATCAGAATAGCATGAGAGTTATATCATCCTCCTCATCATTTTGTCTCCTCCTAGAGCCATTTCATTGTCATTCCTCGCTTGGTTCTGCCTCTAATGTTTCAGACTTTTTTTTTCCACAATATCGCAACAACCTTCCTACTTTGGAAGATGCCTTCACCCCCTCATTCCAGCCCTGTAGCCTTCACATGATCAAAGGTCCCTTTGCTGCTGTAATCCCTTGATTCCTTCTAGAACCTATATTTTAGGGAAAGGTCCAGGCCAGCCTCGTTTATTTTACTTCTTTTGCATTCCTGGTGCTTGACATCGTGCTTGGCATTTCATAAGTACTTCATAAATGCTTCATAACTTGACTTGTCTAAAAGATGCTTTCAATGATTCTACAGATGATGAGCCTACATACAAGTACTTCTATCCAACTACTAAAAAAAACCAATCACTTTAGCTCCCTGTGCAGGATAGCGACTTGTTCTCCGACCATGTCTTTGGGAGCCCCATCCCAAAGAGGAGAAGAACGAAATAACAGTGATAACACCACAACAGCGATAATACCTCATATTAACATAGCCCTTTATAGTTCACAAAACAATTTGCCAACATTATATCATTTGATATTAGCAACAACTTTGTGATTAGTATTATTATCTCCATTTTACAGATGAAGAAACTAGGGCTCAGAATGGGTAAATAAACTTGCCCAAGGCAACATAGCCTCTAATGTCAAGGTTGGAATGTGAACCAGGTCTTTGTGATTTCTCTTCTAACATTCGATCCACTATTTTACTCTGTCTGGAAGATCATAGGAATGCTCAAAAGGTGCCAGGTGAACCCAATTTATTAGCTGGATTTTTTTAAAACAAAATTAATGAAGTCCTTTATATTCAGCAGTTTGGAAAGGCAGGAAACAATGTACAATCATTGATATTCATGCAATAAATAATACCAGACTGGTCTGCATGTTGCAAAGCTTAAAGTCCTTCTTCTATGTTATTCATATATAAATTTTTGAGGACCTAGTCCCAATGTGCCATACTCTAAAAAATTACCATGAGATTTAACTAAAATAATTTCATATACAATATGATTCATCTTCCACCTTCACAAGGAATGTAAACATGTCCATTTTAAGTGTGAAAAAGCATTAGAAGAATTGGTCTTGCTTGTAATAGGTGGGATAAGAGCATGTGGCCATTGCCTGAGCCTGGTTCATAATAAAGATCAAGTACTGTCAATCAAATGCTCATTCCACACCTGTCATGCACAACAGAGGTTGCTCTGGGAGCAGAGATGTCAAACATGCCACATTCCTGGTTAATCAGACTAAAATGTCATTTGGAAATATTTTAACCAAATAAATAAAAATACAATTGAACAAAGATAATATTAATATGGGGTTTTCTAAATCAACATATAGCCTTCAGGGAGCCTTAGGCACAGCTTAGTTCTATTAGAGTTTGCCACCACTGCTCTGAGGATAACCACAAAGCATGGCCTGTAAAATTTGGATTCAGTCAAAAAGCCACACTTAAGGACCTAGAAGGCCACATGTGGTCTTAAGGCCATAGGTTCCCCACCCTGGTAACTAAGCTCTCCATCGTTCTCAGAGCCTCAATATCTTCTCTAGTTTCTCCCCTCTCCTCTTAGCCCAGCCTTTTGGGGAATGGTATTGTTTTAATCTCATTGGTCTAGGGACCAGTATATGAATTATCCAGAGTACAGTTTGTTATGCCCCAATCCTACACCACTTTGACCTGGTCCTTCCTGTAATTCCTAAGCACTTGAACCTCCATGCAAAGTTAGAATAAGTGTTTTATCCAAGTAATAAAAAATAGTAAAAGTAAAGGCTCACTAAGGATCAACATAACTCTCATGTACCCATTCATATAACCACAAGCCACCTTACTCTAGCCAGCACCCTGAAGTTTGGCAGAGCCATTTGTCCCCTCATCAGGGAAGTCTAGGGATCACAGCATGGTCTGTGAATAGACTTAATATGGAGTCGTAGTCATAGATATAAAGCTGGAAGGGACCTTTAAGTGGATCTAGTTCAATCCCTTTATTTTACAGATGAGGAAATTGAGGTCAAGCTAAGTGATTTGCCCAGAGTTGCACTCTAGCATCTGAGGCAGGATTTAATCTATGTCTTCTTGACTCTATAACCATTACTCTATCCTCCATAACATTTGGCCTCTTAACTAAGGATAGGGACTCCTTTGAAACTGACCAGTTACCTTCACACCAAATGGTCTCATTGGTACTGTCCTTGTGGACACTAGTCCCACTGAGAGAGGTGGGTCACAACTGCAAATGGGTTGGCTAAGCACAAAGCAGCATTCCCCACAACCCCACACACTTGATACCAGTAGAGTTTTCAGAGTGCCTCAGAAGACAAGAAGCTGAAGCCTAGGGTCAACTATGCTAAGAGGTCTGTGATTGTTGGGCCAGTGGGACTCAACTTGATTTTCATTTGATCCTGTAAATCCTTCAATGAGTACCTCTGACCTGGTAACTATAATCCTTTGGAAATGGAGGTATTTTCAGCACCTTGTAATTCAAACCTGAGCACTGATCAGCTGATTTATGACTCATCAGGCTAAAATAATGGGCCTCCAGTGTTACCTTTGCAATTGACAGCTCAACTCAGTTTATATCAACATATGTAAAATAAAAATCTGAGAGACATTTTTGTTTTTATCCCCAGTGAGACTGAGAGATAGATCTCCCTTGAAATGGTTGTCTTACTATTAGTAAAACCAGAGCTTCATTGACAATTGCCCTAGGCATAACCAATGAAATGCTAGATCATCTTTCAATCCATTTTCCTCCTACATCTCTTAGAATGAATTTAAATAAACAGCCTAGCTTGGTGAAGTCAAACTTTCAGCCAAGGCAGAGACTGAAATTTCTACCCCACCTCACTACCATTTACTCCTCTAAATAGTAAATTCTGTCAGAATTAGAATAGACTTTAGTACTTATGACATCAGAATATTAAAATTGACTTGGCAAATATTTATTGAACTGAACTCTCTCATTTCATAGATGAGGAAACTGAGGTTCAAAGAGATTAAACAATTAGTCCACAATCAAACATCTATGTAATGATTGATCTTTAATGAGGACTCAAGTCCACAGACTTCAAATTCAGTGCTTTTTCTACCATACCATGAGTTGAGACACTTTCATATAGCATTCAACAAAGTGAACTTTGAGACCTTTGGGATTCACTCCCATAACATCTCCCCTTAGTAACATTTTTTTTTTTCCAAAAAAAATTGAACTGTGAGAGCTATCTAATTTGGAGAATTTCTAGTATTTTTGTTCAAAGGGTCCTGCTATCCCTGTGGTTATGATATACAGCAATCTTACCAGAAAATGAGGAAAAATTAACACTCAGCGTTGACTTGGAAAACTAGATATTTTTCAGCATTTTCCTTTGATTCATCTGCATCCTGGCAATGGAGGAGGTAAGAATTTCTAAGACATTGCAAGAAGCAATTGGACATAGCCTCACAACTTGCTTTAAAAATTATACCAAATTAGTTCTAACCATACTAGGTTAAAGATCAGCTAAGACACCTACGCTCATCTAATAGCTGTAGACTAAGAAGCTAGTATGCACATGTGTTTTCATTAAATTGACCTTAAGCATTTAAGGTAAGGCTATTTCAAAGGGGAGGCAGCCTAGCATAGTAGATAGAATGCTAGACTTGGGGTCAGGAAGACCTAAGTTTACATCCCATTTCTAACATTAGCTGTGTGACTGGGGGTAAATCATTGAAACTCTCTAAACCTCAGGCCACTTTATAATGTAGTATGAGGCACTGAAGTCGGAAGGCTTCCTCTGACACTTATTATTCTTTGACAAGTCATTTAACCTCCCTGGGCCTTAATTTCCTAATACGTGCTTGTTGCTTAGTCATTCAGTCATGCCCAACTTTTCATGACCCCATTTGGGGTTTGCTTGGCAAAGATCCTAGACTGGTTTGCCATTTCCCTGTTCAGCTCATTTTATAGATGAGGAAACTGAAGCAAACAGGGTGAAGTCAGTTGCCAGGGTCACTCAGTTAGTAAGTATCTGAGACTAGATTTGAACTCATGAGGATGACTCTTACTGACCCCAGGCTGGGCACTCTATCCACTGCAGCACCACCTAGCTGCCTCCAATATGTACTATATTGATATATTATTTAATGGTTGATAAAAACCATTATGAATTTCAAGTAACTGAAGTAAAAATTGTTGTCTGGTGCTTACTACGGAAAAGGTGGAGGACTCTAGAGTCAGTTAACTGAGATCTCTCCCCAAGCATCTTCTAACCCATATGGGGACAGTTATCCATTATGTGACAAAGTAACAGTCCAAGACAGCATCCAAAAGAGCCATGAGGTATCACATTGATTAAGTGTAGTCATGGGATCACAGATTTGGAACTGGAAAATACTTTTTGGATTATCCAGTTCAACCCTGTCTTTTTACAGATGAAGAAACTGAGGCGAAATGACTTGGTTACAGGAGTACAATAAGTAAATAACAGAGCTCAGCTTCAAAGCCAGGTCCTCTTACCCTGTATCCAGTGGCCTTCCCACTGAACCAAAAAAAGCTGAAGTCTAAAGGAGGGAGAGAGCGCCTCAGACTCAAGGATCCAAGTAAGTCTTGAAGTGTTGAGAAAACGCCATTACTAACCTCCTCCCACTCCAATTCTGATTTACAGTGAAGGAAAATACATGTATTTTCAAAGGGCAAGGATGCAGGGAGGGCAAGGAATATGGAAAGGGCAACCAACTGACTTATAAGGGATCAAGTCTGAGAAAGAGATGCCAAAGGAATGGGATCCTAAATCTAGAGCTAGAAGGGACCTTTGTGGGCATCAAGGCAAACCCCTCATTGCATGTATGAGGAAACTGAGGCACAGAGAGGCTAAGTGACTTACCCAGTGTCACACAGCTAGTAAGCATATGAGGTAGGATTTGAACTCTATACTCAGTTCAGGATTTGGAGTTCCAAGTGCAGCTCTCTGTCTCCTGTGCTACCCAACTACCTGTACAAAACCCTTGCAAACAAACATTATCCTGATTCCAAGTCCACTACCATATCATATTGCTACTCTACATGGAAGAGAGATATTTGGATTGGCTCCATGAATGGAGTAGTCCTCTTCCTAGGTCTATCTCTAATAGTTGTCTGTGTGTATAAAAATAAAAAATATCCCCTTGGTCTCACAGCACTCACAATGTGTTGGATTCTAGGCTAGCTTCAGCCACTGACTTCCTGTGGAATGATCCTCCTTCATTTTCCTCTTCTGGAAAAGGAAGACTACCTTCCTCACATAAATGTTCTAAATGTTAGTCATTGATATTTCTTCTTTTAACCCATTCCCACCCCTGGCCCCATGAAAGCTGAACTCTACCAGCCCCCTCCAGGTGCAAGACAAATCTTTTATGGTCACCCCTATGACTCCCTTCCAAGGCCAACACCTTCCTATATGTGAGAATATTGTCTCTTCCTATTTGAAAGTAGGGTACCTGAATTTAGGGGCTGTCTGACTTTGGTATTTCTATCCCAAGGGGTTGGCACATAGTAGATGTTTCATAAAATGCTTTTTCCATCTATTCATTCATTATATACCAAAGTTGGGCTTACACAGGTCAATGGAACCAAACCTAAACAGCTGGATGAGAGCTACTATGCATGAACTGTCTAGCCTAGGTCTCAGTATCAGTCAAGTTCACCAGACAATGGCTCAGTTCTGTACTTTCCTTTTCTCTTTAGGTACAATCTTGTAAACATGGGTTAGCCCTCTACAAGCCATCTGGCCAACCTTCCTCCATACTCCTTGGTTTTTCTCAACATAGCCCAACATAGCCAAATGTACAGGGCAGGAATTGGAGAAGCAATTCACTGTTACTAGGCAAGAGTTCCTGCCCCCCTAATTTTTTTGGGGGTAAAAATTTCATTTGTTTCAGCACCTATGAATAATTCAAGTGTTTGCTTGAAAGAATATAAAATATAAATGTTAACAAGATAACCGGTAAAATAATATTTGCCATGTGAGGAGACTTTCCTGTGGGTACACAGTAGAAGGTACATTTTTCATTTAGATGAAGGAATAGCTATTGAGAAAACTGTTAAAAGCCAAATGAAAGACAAGAACTTAAAAGATAGATTGTCTCTGGTGGAGCCTAGGAAAAACTCATAAAACATTAGAGACAGAAAAGACTTTGTGCCTCTGAGGTATAGCTTGCCTCTTTGTCCCTGTACCACCCCACAAGTTAAAACAATACACAAAACATGTGGGCACATCCTTTGTTTGGCCCCTAGATGAGGACATGAGGGGGTGATCATGGGTTCCAATCCCTCTCACCCATCAAGTAAATGAGGACTTCAATGAGCTCAATGAGATTATGGGATATGTGTCTTTGTTGGGTGGCATCTGAAGGCACCTACCTATGGAAAGTATGGAAATGCCCACCTTGTTGAGAACATACAATTCCTATTTCAGGTTCACAAGGACAGACTCATCGCAGGCAGTGACCTTTGTACTGACCTATGGAGTCAGAGGAGCTAGGTTCAACTTCTACTCTGCCTCAGTTACTTACTACCTGTGTGACTCTGTGGACCTCAGTTTCCTACTTTAGAAAAAGAGAGGATTGAACTAGGTGGAGTGTGAGAGCCTTTCCAGATCTAGACTAGGATCCTATGCTTTTAGCTCCTTTACCATGTCACCCAATATATTTTTCATCATCCTTCCCTATGCTCCCTCCCCTTTGTATTGCCATCACTGAGTATCAAAATGGATATTTCAGTAGATCATTGATTTCATCATGTGGGGAACTCTGGATCTGGAAACTCCCTTAACCAATGTAAATTGAAACTTGTCTATAATTTATAGGTTTCAAGAGTTGCCTGGAGGCACTGAGACATTGTGCCCAGGTTAACATCCCCAATATGTGTCAGAGTTAAGAACTGAACTTGGGTCTTCCTGGCTCCAAAGCCAGCTCTTTCTCTCCAGAGCTCACTGTTGTTGATTTGATTTGGAGGGTCTTATCAAACTATTCATAGAATTTCTCATTCTCTGTAAATAGATGCTGGAGGATAAGCTGCAAATGTTTTCATGGTGGTCTTCTTGCCAATGCTTATCATAACCACTGCAATATGAGGTGACAAAATATCCCACGAAATGATGTTTCTTATTGTCCTTGGATAGATGAAAAAAGCAACTCCATTAATTCTTTTATTTGCCTCTCCAAGGAGAACCTGTGAACCACCCTTCCATTTAGCTGCAATTTCCTGTTGTCTTATGGTTTCATTTATAGGGAGAATGTCAAGCCTGATATGATCCAACTCATCTAGGAATGTGTCACCACTCCTTGATAATGATCTGAAATTTAGAGTAGCAACAGCTAAGTTAATATCTATGTGATTCTTAGCAATTTCTATCTCCTTTGCTGCCAGTCTACCATGTCATGGCAGAAGCAGAAAGGGTTGCTGGGACCTGAGGCCCCTCTTGTTTTGCTCTTTATGGCCAAAGAATTACTCACCAACTGGGCACCTGACTAGCAGTGTGTCTCCATGTTTATTTAGCAGGCTTGTCCTTGATCAGCAGAGGTAGCCTGTTGCTGGGACTTTATAAGAAACCTGTCTAATGTGGTAGAATCTGGCAGTTTCTGCTCTCCTGGCATTGTCTCCAGAAACCCAAGGTCACCTCCATGCTGTGATGAGGCATTGGAATAGGACTTTCTGGAGAAATTATTGTAATAGTGAACTAAAATCAATTCTGCATTAATGACCACATAATTTATTGCTGCGACTGCCTTGTGTAACTGTTATAAACTTCCTATATTAATGGACCAAGGCAGGAAGTAGAGCAAGCAAGTTAAAGTCTGATTTTAGCAAAGTCTATGTGAATGTATTTGTATGGGTTTTCATGAAGATTCCTTCTTAGAATAAGAACCTTAGCACTGGAAGGGATCTCAGAAGGAATTTAGCCTGCATCTGAACAGGTATCTTCTCTACAATCCTACCAATAAGAGGCCATCCAGCCTCTGCTTAAAGGCCTCTAGTGATGAAGAACTCACTACTTCTGAAGATAATCCATTGCATTTTGGGAGAGCTCTAATTTTGAAGATCTTGATTTCCTCCCCTTATATCAATCCCATATTTACCTTTCTTCAGCTTTTGCACATAGTTTGTCTTCTGGATCCAAATAAAATAAGTCAGATCCCTCTTTCATCCATCCATCAACAAACATTTATTAAGCACTTACTATGTTCCAGGCACTGTTATAGGCAGCAGGGATACAAAGAGAAGGAAAGACATTATCCTACTCACAAGATGCTTTCACATGGCATCCTTTCAATTCTTCAAGAGTCTACCATAGCACCTTACCCCAAGTTTTTTCCTCAGTTTCTGCAAATACTCCTCATATAGTTTTGGTCCTTCTCCATCCTGGTCACTTTCCTCTATATGCACTCTGCTTTGTCAATATCCTTTATAAAATATGATGCCCAGAACTAATCACAGTACTCTTGATGTGGTCTGATCAAGGTAGAATCTAGAAGGGCTATGTTATCACCTCACTCTTTTTGAAGCTACATTCCATTTCCTTTTCCTAGTCAAACTCCTAGAAAAAAGTTATCTACATGGGTTCCGTCAATTTTCTCACCTCCACTCACTCCTGAATTTTTTGCAGTTTGGCTCCCAACCCCACCATGCTACTGGGACTGCCTTTTCTAAGATTACCAACAATCTCTTAACTTCTAAATCCAATTTCTTTTCTCAGTCAGTCATTGTCAGCTACTGTTTCTTCTGGATATACTCTCTTCTCTTGATTTCTGTGACATTGCCCTCTCCTGATTTTCCTCCTATATGTCAGTCCATTTCTTCTCTGTCTCCTTTGCTATATCATCATCCTTCTTCCTCCCACTAAGTATAGGTGTCCTCCAAGTCTCTGTTTTCTCCTCCTCTCCCCTCCCCTCTCCTTCCCACCTCTCCTCTCCTTCCCTCCCCTCCTCCCCTCCCTTCTTCTCTCCTCTCCTCTCCTCAGTAATCTCATCAGCCTCAGCAAGTTCAATCAGCTACACAGATGACTTTCCAAATCTATATGTCCAGCCCAATCCCTTCTCTTGAAATCCACTTTCATATTTCCAAATTTCTGCTGCATATTTCCACCTGAATGTCACATCAGCATATGAAACTCACCATATCCAAAAGAGAACTCAGGATCTTTCCCTATAAACCTATACTTCCTGCAAAATTCCCTATTTCTGTTGAGAACACTATGATCCTGTCAGTTGCCCAGGTCTACAACTCCACAGAAATCCTTAACTCTTCCCTCTCCCTCACAGACCATACCTAATATATTTTGCTGAAACTCTATAACATCTCTCCCACTCGTCTCTCTTCTATCCCAGGGGTTCTTAACCTGAAGTCCATGAACTTTAAAAAATACATTTTACTATTTCAATATAATTGCTTTCCTTTATATTCCTATGAGTTTATTTTATTCATTCAAAACAATACTGTGAGAAGGGGTCCCTAGACTTAGCCGGACTGCTGAATCAATCATGTTTTATGACACAAAAATGTTAAGAATCCTTGTTCTAATCATCCTCCACCCTAGTCAAGGCTCTTATTACCTCTCACTAAGTCTATTACTACCTATCTCCCTACTTCCAGTATGCAATCCATTTAGTGGCTCCCACCTACCTTTTCAGACTTATTCCACCTTCCTCCCCTGTCCATGGCCTACATACTAGCTAAATTGCTGGAACTTGACAATCCACCTTCCCTCCTCCGTGTATTTGCATATGCCATCTCCCATGCCTAAAGTTCGCTTCTTCCTCATCTGTGCTTCATAGACTCCTTAGATTCCTCCAAGATTCAGCCAAATTGCTACCTCCTATAGAACATTTCCTGATCTTGCTAGTTGTTAGTGCTTATGGCCTTTATTGAATTTGTTGATCTGTTTCAATTCTTCATCACTACTACAGACCAGTCACCTCCCCCTGCCCCAGAGAACATAAGAAGGCAAAGGTATCTCCCTATCTGGGTACATTTTGCATCCCTCTGGTAGAGGGTCAATTTCTGAAGGAAAGGGGTGATTTCTTCAACTTTGTAATCCCAATGACTAGAGCAGCTAGGTGGCACAGTGGATAAAATGTCAGGCTTGAAGTCTGGAAGATTCATCTTCCCAAGTTCAAATCTGGCTTCGGACACTTAACAGCTGTGTTCCTGGGCAAGTCATTTCAACTGGTTTGCCTCAGTTTCTTTATCTGTAAAATGAGCTGGAGAAATAAATGGCAAATCACTACAGTATTTCTAGCATTCTGTTCTGAGATGCCATAAAGGGCCCTTAAGATCTAGGCCTCTAATCTTCAAAGATCTAAGAAGGTCTAACCCCAAGGAACAAGTCAGTCTATGAATCAAAGAAAACCAGTGTGAAAACAATCAGGGCCCACTACTCCACCCAAAAGCGCAGCAGGGGAGAGAGCCTGACCTTGGCACAAAGGCTCAATTCAGGAATCAAAGCTGGAGAGATAAGTAAATTAAAGAAAACACTGAAGAGTATAAAAGTTTATTACAAATCTAGGGATCTCAAAAAAGAAAGTAACTCCTTAAAAACTGCAAGCAAAGATTCAAAGTTTAAAAAAATTCCAAAACAGATTTTTAACAAGTACTATATAAATACCTAGAAGAAATAAAACAAGAGATAAAAATGAAATGATATGATATTAATGAAATGATATCTCTGGATGAAAGAATTGGAAGCTTAAGAAAGAAAATAGTAACTCTTGCCCAAATAATGGACTCCCTAAAAAACTAGAAGAGACCAAAAAGAACTCAATGACTCAATCCAATTATTCAATGACAATGAGGTAACAAGAAATGTTAGGAAAAAACATAAGATTAAAAAAATAAAAGAAATTATAAGCTATCTGATATTACAGATAAGTATCACAGAAAATAGGTCAAAGAGAGATAATTTAAAAATCATTGGATTCCCAGAAAACCATGATTTTTAAAAAGCCTATAGATTATGTATTTTTTTAATTTTTAAAAGTTAGGGGGCAGAGACAAGAAGGCAGAGTAGCAAGACACACATACTCTAGCTCTTCCTGCACAGCCCATAAAATACATGTAAAGAAAGATTCTCAACAAATTCTAGAGCAGCAGAAGCCACAGAACGATGGAGTGGAGGAGATTTCAAGCCCAGGGTAATCTGGAAGGCCAACGGGAAAAGTCTGTTGCACCAGATGTGGACTGGAGCACAGCCCACCCTTGGCAGCACACTGAGATGAGTAGGACCTGAGCAGGGCCTAAGCAGGCCTTGGGGATGGATTCCCCAGCAGTAGCAGGAAAGGTTCCCAGACCCCTCACCCCACAGACAACAAAGACACTTCAAAGGTCAGTGAGAGAATTTTTTCACCTCCATGATAAGGGAGCAAGGTCCTCCCCTAGCCCCACTCCCAAGTGGTGACAGTGGCAGCAGCAACAGCCAGCTTCCATTGTTGAAGCCTCAGCTTAAAGCCCCTGGGGGAATTGAGAAGCTGATCTGAACCTCAGCCAGGAGCCCAGCCAGGGGATAAACTCCTCTCCCTTGATTGTGCCACCTTGGAGGAACTGAAATCTTACAGGTCCCCAGAGTATACCCTACTCTTGACAAAGGATCCAAAAGTCAAGTAACTGGTTTGGAAAATTCCCAGAAAAGAGAAAAAAATAAGACTATAGAAGGTTACTAAGAACAATTGGTACCATCAGGGGAAGACATAAAAGTCAAGACTTCTGCATCCAAAACCTCCAAACTAAATCTGCAATGGTCCCAGGCCATGGAAGAGCTCAAAAAGGATTTTGTAAATCAAGTAAGAGAGGTGGAAGAAAACTTGGGAAGAGAAATGAGAGGGATGCAAAAAAATCATGAAAAGCAGGTCAACAGCTTGCTAAAAAACACCCAAAAAATGCTGAAGAAAATAACACCTTTAAAAATAGGCTAACTCAATTGGCAAAAGAAGTTCAAAAAGCCAATGAGGAGAAGAATGCTTTAAAAAGCAGAACTATCCAAATGGAAAAGGAGGTTCAAAATCTCACTGAAGAAAATAGATCTTTAAAAATTAGAATGGAACAGATGGAAGCTAATTACTTTATGAGAAACCAAGAAATTACAAAACCAAACCAAAAGAATGAAAATATGGAAGATGATGTGGGGTGTCTCATTGGAAGGAGAGCTAACCTGGAGAGTGGGTCCAGGAGAGACAATTTGAAAATTGTGGGACTGCCTGGAAGTTGAGTCAAGGGAAGATCCTGGACATCATTTTTCATGAGGTTATCAGGGAAAACTCTCTGATATTCTAGAACCAGAGGACAAGATAAATGTTGAGGGAATCCACCAGTCACCTCCTAAGAGAGATCAAAAAGGAGAGACTCCTAGGAATGTTGTAGCCAGATTCCAGAGTTCCCAGGTCAAGGAGAGGGTATTGCAGGCAGCTAGAGGGAAAAAATTCAAGTATTGTGGAAGTGCAATCGGGACAGCACAGGATCTAGCAGCTTCTATATTGTAGGATTGGGGGGTTTGGAGTATGATGTTCCAGAAGTCATGGGAACTGGGATTGGAGCCAAAAATTACCTACCCAGCAAAACCAAGTATAATACATCAGGTGAAAAAAATGATCATTCAATTAAATAGAGGACTTTCAAACATTCTTGATGGAAAGACCAGAGCTGAAAAGAAAATTTGACTTTCAAACACAAGAATCAAGAGAAGAATGAAAAGGTAAACAAAAAAGAGCAATCACAAAGGACTACTAAAGTTGAACTGTTTACATTCCTACATGGAAAGATAATATTTGTAACTCTTGAAACTCTTCTCAGTATCTGGGTAGTTGGAGGGATTACACACACACACACACACACACACACACACAGAGCATAGGGTGAGTTGAATAGGAAGGGATCATATCTAAAAAAATAAAATTAAAGGGTGAGAGAGGAATATATTGGGAGGAGAAAGGGAGAATTGGAATGGGGCAAATTATCTCTCATAGAAGAGGCAAGAAAAAGCTTTTCCAATGGAGGGGGAAAGAGGGGAGGTGAGAGGGGAAAAGTGAAGCTTACTCTCATCACATTTGGCTCAAGGAAGGAATAACATGCACACTCAATTTGGTATGAAAATCTATCTTACACTACAGGAAAGTAGAGGAGAAGGGGTTAATTAGGGTGGGGGCAATGATGGAAGGGAGGGCAAATGGGAGGAGGGAGCAATTAGAAGTAAACACTCTTGGGGAGGAACAAGGTCAAATGAGAGAATAGAATAAATGGGGGGCAGGATAGGATGGAGGGAAATATAGTTAGTCTTGCACAACATGACTATTGTGGAAGTCATTTGCAAAACTACACATATATAACCTATATTGAATTGCTTGCCTTCTCAGTGGGGATGGGTGGGGAGGGAGGAAGGGAGAGAAGTTGGAACTCAAAGTTTTAGGAACAAATGTTGAGAATTATTTTTGTGTACAACTAGGAAATAAGAAATACAGGTAATGAGGTACAGAAATTTATCTTGTCTACAGGACAAGAGAGAAGATGGGGATAAAGGAAGGGAGGGGTGTTAGAAGGGAGAGCACATTAGTTGAAGGGGCAATCAGAATGCATGGCATTTTGGGGAGGAGAGATGGGGAGAAAATTTGGAACTCAAAATTTTGTGGAAATGAATGTTTAAAACAAAATTAATAATAATAATGTTTCAAAGTTAATTATTTGTAACATTCATTTTCAGTTTCGAATTTTCCCCCACTCTCTTGTTCCTCCTACATCCATTGATGAGACAAGCAATATGATATCAATTATACATGTGAAATAATGCAAAACTTATTTCCACATTGGCTGTAGTACAAAAAAAGCAAGAAAAATAAAGTGAGAAAAGTGTGCTTCAATCTGTACTCAGTTTATCAGTTCTCTCTCTAGGGATGAATAAAATTTTTCATCATGTGTCCTTTGGAAATGTGTAGACTATATTTCAAGAAATCATAAATGAAAATTTCTGCATGACCCTAGATAAGTCACTTAACCACTGCCTCAGTGTCCTCAACTGTAAAATAGAGATAATAGCACCTATGTGTCAAGGTTATTGTTAGAATCAAGTGAGATATTTGTAAAGAGCTTATCAGAGTCTGCCATATAGTAGGCACTTAATAAATTCTTGTTTTCCTTCTTTCCTTCCTTCCTAGCAACATACCTTCAAAAGTTACTGAAGGAATTAATTTAAAAAAAAAACCCAAAAGACCTAGAGATGGTTTGATTCTGTTCTGTGTTTTAAGAAGAGAATAGACAAGAGGGAATAAAAAGAATGCTCTAATGTAAAAAGAAGTAAGAAGGGGGATGGAAATTGCTATTTTTCATAAATAGGGTACATGAGATAAAGAGTTTACAAATATGAGAAAGAGATAGGGGAAGCATGCATAAGATGAATCTCACTCATATGAAATATACAAAGGTAGGTTAAATATACACATATGCACACACAGACAATTTGGTGTAGAAATACATCAAACTCAACAGGGAAACAAGCATATAGAGTGAGGGTTAAAAGGAAAGATAACACTGAGGAAGGAATGGTCACAAGAAAAACAAACTTCCTGATGTTGGAGGGAGAGAATTATTAAAAGAGAAAAAAAAATTAAGCAAAGAACTAGAGGTTAAGGGAGTGCACATTGATTGCAGAAAGGCTGAACAAAATGTGGTAGGTGAACAGAATGGATATCGTTACCTAGTAAGAAATGATGAAAAAGACAATTTCAGAGAATCTTGGGTAGTATGAACTGATGCAGAAGGAAGTAAACAGAATCAGGGGAACAATTTCTACAAGGACAACAACATTGTAAAGAAAAATAACTTTGAATGATGTAGAATTTTTGTCAATGTAATGACTAACTGTCTCCAGAGGACCTATGATGAAGAGTGTTATCTACCTTCTTACAGAGAAGTGATGGCCTAAAGATGCAGAAAGAGACAGACATGTCTGTACGTGGTCATGATGTATATTCCTTGTGCTTCTTTGTTACAACGTTTTATTCTTTCACTTGGTTTTTAGTTGAGGTGGGAGAAGAAATGGAATTAGCAATGATGAAGAAAAATTCAGGCTGTTGAAACATTATTGAAGACACACAGAGGGAAGTCCAGAAAGAAACAGGGATTTTTAAAAAAGTAACTGTGGAATCTATTACATACTTTAAAAAAAATTTCTCTTGGTTTCTCCTATTCGTTTTAATTCTTCTATGCAACATGAGCAATGTGAAAATGTGTTTAATAAGAATGCATTGTAGAACCCACATAAGATTGCACACCATCTCAGGGAGGGAGGGAAGAGGGAAGGGAAGGGAAGAAAATTTGAGACTTATGGAAGTGACTGTTGAAAACTGAAAACAAATAAATTAATTAAATTTTTAAAAAAACAAATGGTACCAAGGGATTCAAATCCTCTTTTTGTGTTCTGCTATGTATATAGAAATTTTCCTTTCTGGTGTTTAATTTCAAAATCAAAGATTAAATTTGAGAAAACTGTGTAACCATAAGTCACAAGGGCATGGAGAAAGGCTTCTCTGACTGAAAAGATGACAAAATGGCCAATCTAATCTACTTACCCAGAGAAGGGAATTTCTCAGGAAGAAAACGCTCAGAGGAAAAATCCTCCAGTATTCTTGGAGCAAGGACTTCATAGTAATAGAAAGTAAGGTGAGGCAGATTACTGAGGAAAGATAATTTTATGTGCCAGTCAAGGAGTACCAATGTATATCCTTGGTGTCCTATGTATAAATATATATATATATATATATACATATATATGTGTGTGTGTGTATATATATATATATACATACATATATATATATATATATACACATACATACACTCACATAAAGTACACCTGAAATGAATTATTTTTATTGAACATGACAATGAACAGTTTTGGCTAATGTATCATAATGGAGCCTCCTGTAGCAGTGAGGTAAAACACTTTTAGATAAAAATTCTGCACTGACCTTTTAAAGTATTTTAAATGTATTTGCATATATATAAAAAACAACTATGCAAGTACATGTGAAATTTTAGGAAACAATTTGTTTTGGACAGTCCAAATGACAGTTACAGCTAATGTGTGCTTAATGGACCTCCCCCAATAGCACCAGGGATCATCTAAAAGCAAAGTTCACATATTGCCAGTAGGTTGCAATTAACAAATTCTTCCAACTTGATGTTTTTAAGCTGAATGGGAACTGAGTGTGGTGTTTATGGCTACTTAGCATCTCAGTTTGCAAGACCAGTACCAAAATGACTGAAAATATACTGTGAGGCACAATGTTTATAATTCTTCTGGGATTAGTGAGTGGAGGTGGTTGGGTTTTCACTGAGAGACCAATCAACTAAACTGTCCCAAACAGGCCATCTCCAGTCATCCTGATGAATATTTGGTCATTGGATTCAGATGACTCTGGAAGAGAAGTGAGGCTGGTGACCTCCCCTCCCTCACTCAAAACAAAGTCAAGTGCAAGTCATGTCATCATTTCTCTGATGGCATGGTCTTCTTTGGCAACAAAAGGACGAACACAACAACCCAAACAGGATGATGAGAGCAAGTTAGTACTATAGCTAAACAAGTTGATCCTAGGAAAAATGACTTTGAGTTTGCCAACGTCATTAGACACACTAATTACTAGGGTCAGTATGGTGCCACATAATGAGTACTGAACCAGTGGTCAGCAGACTTGCATTTTAGCTAACTTTATTTAATAGCTAGCATTTGTATAGCTCCTTAAGGTCTGCAAAGCATTTTGTGAAGATTAGCTCATCTGATTCTCACAACAACCCTGTGAAGTTGATGCCATTATGATTCCTGTTCTACAGATGAGGAAACTGAGGCTGGGAGTGGTCAAGTGTTTTGTTCAGGGTCACATAGCTAGTGGATGTCTGAAATTCTGTCCACTGTACCAACTAGCTTGGCCATTAAATAGCAGTGTAATCTTGAGCACCTTGTTTACACTTTTAATGTTATGGCATTC
The DNA here is from genome assembly GCA_023548195.1 of Bettongia penicillata ogilbyi. Classification (NCBI taxonomy): domain Eukaryota; kingdom Metazoa; phylum Chordata; class Mammalia; order Diprotodontia; family Potoroidae; genus Bettongia; species Bettongia penicillata. Next base: position 8,315,513 of record JAJHZJ010000104.1, on the reverse strand, counting down.
TCATCAGAAGTGCTTTGAAGATATCAATTACATGTCCATTTTCAAACCTTTTAGGATTATGTTCACAATTGGAAGATAAGTCATCTTTAGAAGGAAACCATTTTCCTTTGCTTATTGTTATGCCTTTCCTTTCATTTCTCCTGGGTGATTCATTCAGGAGTTCCATAGTATCTCTACCTGGTCATTTGCAAATTTATCTCTTTGACTCAGGAGCTGTGGAGCTCAGTCAGTCCATTTCTAGGTGAGTTAAACCAGGGGCTCCTCTCTTCTGGCATCTTGTTGATTGTATTGATCTGACTTGTCCTTATGTTCCTACCCTTTGAGGAATTTTTAATTTATATTTTTCTGAATATAATATTTAGTATTTTGTTCATTGGATCATGGATTTAGAGTTGGAAGGGCCCTCAGAGACCATTCAATACATTCTCTTGGTATCATAGGTGGGGTAACAAGCCCATGGAGGTTAAGTGACTTCCCAAGCTCACACTGGTATTTAACATCAGAGATAGTATTTGAACCTAAGTCCTCCTACTCCAGAGACAGGATTTTATCTAATACTTTTCTGAGAGGCAAATCACTTTTAGATTATTTTTCAAATTCTGTCTTATCTTATAGAGACCTTTTGTAGTCTTCCAGTTTTTCTGTCTTTCATATCTAAATGTTCTTATTGCATTACTGTATGCTTTTTAGTTGTCTCTTTTCCCTTTATCAGGGTTCTCTCAGCTTTGTTAGTATTTTCCAGCTTCTCAGTAATCATCAAAAATGACTTAGTGCTGATTTAAAAATAGAGAGCTAGATCAGTTTAACAGATTAGGTACATAGTATAGAGAAGCAAACAAACACAATAGCATAGTTTTTGATAAACTCAAAGACCCCAGATACTAGGGTAAGGACTCAATATTTGGTAAAACCTCTAGAAAAACTAGAATATATTCTGTTAGAAATTAGGTATAGACCAATATCTTACATCATAAGCTTCAAATGGATATATAACTTAGGTATAAAGGGTAACATCATAAGTAAATTAGAGGAACAAGAAAGACATTTCCTTTCAAATTTATGGATAGAAGAGTGAGGTCTTCAAATGAGAGCAAGAGAAGATTGCAGAAGATAAGACAGACAAATTTGATCATATAAAATGTAAAAGGTTTTTCACAAACAAAGCAGTTAAAATTAAAAGAGAAGTAAGGAGAATATTTGTAATAAGTTTCTTTGATAAAAGAATATATATCCAAGATATATAAGGAATTTATTTAAATTTATTGGAACAAGGACCATTCCCCATGTGTTAAGTGGTCAAAGGATATGAACAGGCAATTTTCCAATAAAGAAATCCAAATTATTCATAAACACATGGTAAATATGCTCCAAATCACTAATAATTAGAGAAATGTACATTAAACCTAAGGTCCCATCTCATACCCATTAGATTAACAAAAATGATCAAAAAGGAAAATTACTATGGATGAAGGGGCTGCAGGAAAGGAGGCACATTAACTAATGTACCACTGGAGGACCTATGAATTGGTCCAGTCACTCTGGAAAACAATTTGGAACTGCCCCCAAAACACTAACCTGTGCATATCCTTTGACCCAGTGGTACCACTATTTCGCCTATACCCCATGGAATCCAACAAAGGAAGAAAGTACAAAATTATTTAAAGCAGTTCTTTATGTAGTGGCAAAGATCTGGAAGCTAAGAAGGTACCAATCTTTTGGGAATATCTAAACAAGTTATGGATTATAAATGTGAGAAAATATTACTGTGTAGCAAGAAATGACAAAATGGATAGTTTCAGAAAAAACCTGCAAAGACCTGTAGCAACAGATGTGGAATGAAGTGGGAAGAATCAGTAGGACAATTTATATAATAGTAACATTATAAAGAAAAACAACTTTGAAAGACTTGAGAGCTTTGATCAATATAGCAACCAACTATAATTCTAGAGACTTACGACAAAGCATGACACTTGCCTCTTGAAAGAATTAGACTTAAGATGCCGAATTTGACATGTGTTTTCATACACAGTTCATGTGACAATTTGTTTTGCTTTACTATATATATTTGTTATAAGATCTTTGTTTTCTCTTGTTTTCAATGGTGGGAGAGAAAGGTGAGGGGGTTAAAGAGAGAATATCAACATAGCAAAAAATTAAAATAAAAAATTAAAGTATTTTAAAAGAAAATCAGGTCACCAGGATGGAGCTTTTTAAAAATTCCAAGAATAAAATAGAAAGAAGACTAGAAGGAACCATAGACAAGCAGGACAGGTTGAAGTGAAATTATACTTTAAAATAACAGCATGCTGTACATAATAGAGATCAGCAATTTCATATACAAACTTCTTTTTTCTGTTCTACTGTGTATATAGAAATGTTCATTTCCTTCAGTGTTTGTTAGGTTTGGAATAAAAATAAAATAAAATAAAACCATTTTCACCCATTTATTCCAAAATCATTAGTTTTTCTTTTAAACACTGATTTTACTTCTTATGTGGTTTTCTTTTTGGCTCTTTCAGCAGGCTTTTCAACCACTCTGGAAATTCTTGTGGGCATTTCATTCTCTTTTGTGGGATTTTTGTTGTATTTATTGCAGAATTAGTTATCCTGTTCTCTGGAAATTTATCCCCACACTAGTTTTACCCCAGAGTATTTCTTCATTATCACAGGAGGTTGTTTTGGCTTACTCCTTTCTTCAGTACTTCTGACAATCTCCCTGTGATGATTTCTTAATAAGAATTGTCTATCCTTTGACCTTTTGTGAGTTTTATAGTTCTTTTATGTTATTTAGTAAATATATAGGTATTTTGAGGTGGTGAGGGGTAGCTGAGTTTCTGCCATATTTCCAGAAATCCCTCAATAAGTTTGTTCTTAAAAAGTTTAATGTAAATCCATTTTTTGAAGCTCAAACTCCATTTGAAAGATATTGAGCAATCGTCGTCTTTGTTTTGCAAATAATTGTGTCCCAATTTATGATTTTAGAAAGCTTGATTTTTGTATGCTGAGTTTTTTGTTTAATGAGATTTCTTAAATGAACATGCCAATAATAATAGCAGCAACATTTATATAGCACTTAACTGTGCTGGGCACTGTGCCTTTATATGCAATTTATCCATTTGAATGATGCCAAACACTCCACGAGAAACATTTTCGGCACAAATCTTTATCCAAAGGCTTAGATATTTTGATTAAATTTCAGGTGACCCTTTAGGTTGCTTCTATACTTGAAATGTGGAGAGAGGATGAAGAACCTATTTAGATAATTCAAGCAAAACAGAAACCCCACATAATTTAGGCTCATTATCTTTCAAGTGAAATCGTAGTTTTGGTGGGGGTTGGGGAGGTAGGGCTTGACAAAGCCTGACCATTGTATTAACTTTCTGCTCTGTGCATTATAAGCATGGGGTTAGAGTACCAATATTCTGAAATACTTGATATTTTTACATCACTGTCACTGGCCAATCATGTCACTGTCAGGACCTCTGCCTTTTCTGCTGGGTAAACAATGATTTCCTAAAACAGAGGTGTTTATCTACTTAAACAAAAGAAAGGAGCTTTGGAAATACAGAATGGGTATTTAGGGTGCATTTGAACTAGCATCCTAGGCATTGATGTAATTACTTTGTGTCCTGGGTCATCTTGAAGCCTGGAAGCTTAGGAAATCTCATTCCCAGTAGAATGACCCTTCTGAATATTTACTTGATTAGTTTTCTTAGGACTTCTTTCATAGACTAGTTTTTCAGGGTGCAAATGAAAGAGTTTTCAAAAGTGGTAGCAATAGTATAAATAACAGAGTAGATCCTATTGATTCATCTGACTGGTACCATACATGGTGCCCAAGGGTCCCATAATACAGGATCACTGTTACAAAGTGGAAGGAGTAGATGGAGAGAGCCCTCTGTTATTGCTGTGGTCAGAGGATCCTCAGGATGGTGTTAGCAGGAAGGGGCCCCCGGTGAACAGGGATGTGCCCCCCACCCCGAAGTCATTGTTTAAACTCTGTGGATAGACATGCAGGTCAACTCTATGACAGATTTCTGGTCGCAAAAATATGATGAACTTCAAATTTGTGATCGATTGTCAAAGCAACGGTGAAGATGGGAACAATACAATTCACAGTCATGGCACACTCACTAGTTGGGTGCAAAACCCTTAAGGCCAGTATGTTAGGGTGGTACAGATGACTAAATAGTGGTCAAATGACACCATCACTTAGCAGCATTCAACAGATGCTCAACAGCGAAAAGTATAACATTAGGTGATGAAGCCAAGTAAAGAAATTATCTCACTGACCAGACCAAAACGTTGCTGCATCACAGGACTGATATTTGAAATACAACTGATCTTAAAGATGAAGAAATCAGCCAAGAAGGATGCGTTGAGGCTGTGCTCCACATGTATCCCCATTACAATCATGACACTGAGCACCAGGGTCATGACAAAGATTGCAGCCAACACTTCAAATAGTGACTGGAATTTCCTCAGTAAGACAAATGTCACAGCCGACACTGATGTTTTCCTCTGTGGGATGTGTTTAGAAATACTTCAAAACTTCTGGGATCTCACTGAGGCAAATATTCTCTCTACCAAAACAGACTGAAACCACTATATGCCTTCTCATCCCCATCCCCTTTCTCATCTCTTCCCTGAAAGTTACACCCAGATTCAAGTACACTTTGGGTCAATACCTGTGGCTTTAACCTCTATCATTGGATTCAAATTCAACCTCCTCCCCTTCCTAGCTTGGTGGCTCTGGGCAAGTCACTTCACTTTTCTGAGTTCAGTGTCCTCATCTGTAATATGGAGATAATAACAACTGTAGTACCTACTTCTTGAGATTGTTGTGAGGTTCAAACAAGACAATGTTTAGAGGGTATTTTGTAAACATGAAAACACCATACAAATCTTCATTGTTATCATTATTCGTTGTTACTCCTTAGCCAGAACTGTACATTCCCCTTTTGAAAAACCGTAACTCTATCAACAAATATTATATTTAATTAAAAAATATATTTTGACACATCATACAAAACTCACAATTCAATACCCTGAAATATACAACACTTGAAAACAGTTAATTAAAACATAACACAAGAGTAATTGTGATTGATTGTATATACAACTTTATACTTTGGTAGTATTCCCTTTGTCAAAAGAAAAAACAGATGCATGCTATAAGTTAATACTAATCCTGTCCAAAGAATACGACCTGAGATTTGTTGCCATTTAAAATTGTCTTCGTAAATTGTCTGTAATAACGGGATGCAGTGGTTTTTGGTTCTGTTTTGTTCACCTTGTATCATTTCATAAAGGTCTTCTAATATTTCTTTTATTCACATGCCATTTATATTTCCCTTACATTAATATGCATGATCTATTCAACTCTTCCCCAATAATTGGGCACATGGTTTGTTTCCAAATTTTTGCTATTATAAATAGTGCTGCTATGTACATTTTTCTACACATTTGTCTTTTCTCAACATCAGTAATCACATTGGGGTATAAACCTAATAGTTGCATCCATGGATATGAAAAATTTTGTAACTTTTCTTGTATAATTTCAAATTATTTTTCAAAATGTTTGGACCAATTAAAAACTCTGCCAACAACAAATAAGTGTGTATATTTTCCTAAATTCTTGCCAACATTAAATTATGCCATCTTTGCCGATTTGACAGTGGTGAAATGAATTGTTTTAATTTATAATTTTGATTATTAGCAATTTTGAGCCTTTGTTCACATGAGTGTCAATAATTTATATTTCTTCTTTTGAGAATTGTTTCTTCATATCTTTTGGCTATTTATCTATTGGGGAATGGTTTTCAATTGTATGGGTTTGTATTGATTCCTTATAGATCAGGATTCTTAATGTTTTTGTGTCACAGAAATATTTGGCAGACTGGTAAAGCCTATGGCCTCTTGCTCAGGATGATGTTTTTAAATGAATACAATGAAATACATACACACTACAAAGGAAATCAAAGGTTAGTGAGAATAAAGACGCCATTTTCCCATCCAAGTTCACAGATCCCTGTGAAATCTATCCATGGAACCCCTGGGGTCCATTGTTCGTAGGTTAAGAACCACTGCTTAAAGACTTTGGAAGTCAGATTATTATAAGGATGTTTTGTACAAAGATTTTTCCCAATTTGTTTCTTTTTTCATCCTTTTTCTAGATGGATGCATTTTATTAGTGTCAAAGCATAAATGTAATTAAAATAGTCTAATTTTTAAAAATAATATTCTTTATGTGATGACTGATTACAAAAATTCTCCCCTTATCCACAGTTCCATGACATAGCCTTCCTTATCCTTTAACTTTTTAATGGCATGATTTTTTACATTCATCTCATTTGACCATTTAGAATCTATTGTGATATATGGTGTAAGCTGCTGGTCCAAACCCATTTTCTGTATTTTAGTTTTCCCAGCAGCTGTTGTTGACTAGAACTCTTTTCCCAGTCCTTTTGTTCCTGGGTTTAACAAAGACTTGATTTGCATATGCATTTCCTTTTGAGTTTGCTTATTTTCTCTATGCCACTGATTAATTTTTCTGCTTTTTCTTCAGTACCAGACTGAATAATTGGTATACAATATAATTTGACATCTTTTAATGTCAAAAAGCTTCTAATTATTTTTATCATTTTCCTTATATATAATTATTTTCATGAATTCTTGACCTTTTATTCCTACAGATGAATGCTGTTATTTGTTTTGTCTAATTCAATAAAGTATCTCCTTGGTCATCTGATTGATTTAGCATTAAAACTGCAGATCAATTTAAGTAACATCATCATTTTCCTTTCTTATATTGGGAGATGTGATTGCTGAGCCACTATCAGTGATCTTTAAAGGATCTTGGAGAATAGAAGAATTACTAACATATTAGGAAAAGGGAAAATGCTGTCCCAATTTTCAAAAAAAGGAATAAAATGGATTCTGCAGATTGTCAATGATCTTGACTTTGCTTCCTGGTGTAATTCTGTAATCTATCATTAGCTGGTTAGCAAACAACTAGAAAAAGGAGACAGTGATTGTGGAGAGCCAGGAAGGCTTCATGAAAGACAAATCAGGGCAGATTAAACTTACATCCTTTTCTAAGATCAGGGAAATGTTATAGATATGGTTTACCTCAGACTTAGCAAAGCATTTGACTGAATTTCTTATGCTACTCTTGGGGGAAAATCATAGAGATGACATTGTGCCTTTCTTTATATCCCTAACACTTAACACAGTGCCTGGGAAATAGTAAGCCCTTAATAAATGCATGTTGACTACCTGACTGTTAGGTAATAACATGATGAGGTGGGATGAGAAGTGGTTAAATGACTGGGTGGAAACTAGTCATGAATAATTTCATGTCAATTCCAATTCAACAACACAGCAAGACTTTATTAAACACCTGCTCTATGTGTTGTAGATATAAACAAAAATGAAACAATATATACCCCCAAGGAGCTTACATTCTATAGATGGTAAACCACATATAGATAGAGATGCAGAGAGATAGAGATTATGTGCATATGTGTATGTGTGTGTACATATAGTGTGTATGTGTATAAGCATGTAACACAGATAGACTCTAAGGCTACTCTCCTAAACCCTACTCACACCAAAAGTTCATTTGTCCAGAGATCAAGTGACTATTTATCTCTTCAGAGCCTAAGGGTAACCCCTAAGAGTTGGAAGGTTATTTTCTAATATTATAAAGACTCACTCATATGCTTCTGCCAATAATTGTTAATTGATAGCAATTAGCCAGAATTAATTGGCTTCCAGAAAGGGGTAATTACTAAGGGAACTTAATAAAAATAACAGGTGTAAAAACATATCCCCCACCAAGGCGTCCCATGCATTTTCACTGTCTGTCCCTCCTGCCTGCAATCGTCTCCCTCCTCTCTTCTACCTTTGGGCTTCCCTGACTTCCTTAGCTTAAACCCTGCCTTCTACAAGAGGCCTTTCCTATTCTCCCCCAAAGCTAGACCTTGCTTCTGAGATTATTTCCAGTTCACCCAGTATGCACCTCATATGTACCTGGTTGTTAGAATGTTGTCTCCCCAGTCAGACAATATGAAGCTCTTTGCTGGCAGAATTAGTTTTTCCTTTCTTTGTATCTCCAACGTTTAGCACAATGTCTGCTGTAAGTGTTTAATAAATGCTTGTTGACTTAAGTTATCAGGGCAAAGCATCTTGTCACTTTCTTTAAGTGGGTTGGAGGTGATAGTCAAGGCTGACCCCCACCATTACGTGCATGGTTATATCTCACACAACTGTGAAGAGGGGACAAATTCATCATCAGTCATGACATAAAGAATATAATATAAAAACAGACTAGACTATTCCAATTACATTTGTGCTTTGGTACAAATAAATGTATGCATCTAGAAAAAGGAAAATGCATACTGGAGGAAAATATTTGCATGGAGCATCTGTCAAAATGAAGGGGCTTAGCTAGATGGCATCTGAGGTTGCTTTCAACTCAGAGTCTCTGATATTGTGACCTCTTTGAAGAGATCATGAATTTAGAATGAAAGAATGATTTCTTGGTGATGAAGGACTCCAAGTGTCTGATCTCTCCACCCAGAACAGAACAATTGGACTTGCCTTAAAGGCCATTTCTCTCTTCAAATAGTCAAGGAATCACCAAGGAGTCACTGGCCTTCTGGACTTCAATCTGGACACAAAGGAAGAAAAGCTGGGTATCAGGAAGCTTGAATTTAGGACAAATAATGGGATAAAAGCCTGGCATAGCCTGACAAGCATAGTGGATGGGACGGGTGGGTAGAGGTAGGTGAGTTTGATTTTAACATGCAGACAAACATAAACAAACTCATGAACAAATTATACTCCCCCATAAACAGTCTAGCAAAACAATACAGAAGAGTGATTGAGATTGATAGTTCATGAAACTGTATTCTTTTGTATTTGCTCTTTGTTAAAAGAAAGAAAAGCTGTGAGCTTTAAGCAGAAAGCAAAATCATCTAGTTCAACAAATATTTATTAAACATCTACTACGTACCAGGAACTGCTGCTAGATGGTAAGGGGTAAAAAGACAAAAACAAGTCCTACCATGTTGGTTAGTTGGTGGTTGTTCTTTGTCTTCAAAAAGAACCAAAATGACATCACCATGATAAAGTGAAATTTCACTCTGTCCAACTGTGGCTGAGCAGACCAATACTAGCTCGGAATGCTCTACCACAAGTTGGGCACAGATAGTCCATGTGAATATTTGGGGTGGATATCCCAAATTTGCACATTCTGTGTTCACTTTGTGTTGTCTCAATTCTGCCTTGCTCAAAGACCACAGCACCGTTTCTGATGTGGTCCTGTGCCAGTGTCTCTCATGTTGCACAGTCAAATCCAAAGTTCTTGAGAGAGACCTTGAGAGTGTCCTTGTATTGCTTCTTCTAGCCATCATGTGATCACCTGCCCCATGCGAGTTCTCCATAAAACAGTCTTTTTGGCAAGCATACATTTTGCATTTGAACAATGTGGCCAGCCCATCAGAGCTGTGCTTTCTGAAGCAGAGTTTGGATGCTTGGCAGTTTAGTTCAAGCAAGGACTTCAGCGTCTGGTACCTTAACCTGCCAGGTGATCCTCAGAATCTTCCTAAGATAGTTCAAATGGAAGAGATTCAGTTTCCTGAATGGTGCTGGTAAACTGTCCATGTTTCACAAGCATATAACAATGAGGTTAGCACAATGGTTCTGTAGACCTTCAGTTTGGTAGTCAGTCTCTCAAACTTTTCTTCAGGGGCCTCCCAAACACTGAGCTAGTGCTGTCAATGTGTGCATCAACCTTATTGTCAATGTACATGTCCCTGGAAAGTACGCTACCAAGTGTGGACTTATCCAAGTGAACTTTTCCATAGCATTCAAAACTTCTCCATTTGTTGTAACCAATGGTTCCACATATGGATGATGTTGTGGTGGCTGATGGAGCACCTGTGTTTTCTTAGTGTTAATTATTAGGCCAAAATTAGCACAGGCAGCAGAAAATTGATCCATACTTTGTTGCATCTCAGCTTCAGAGGCTGCATTGAGTGCACAGTCATCTGCAAACAGAAAATCATGCACCAACACTCCCTCCACTTTGATCTTGGCTTAGTTAAATACAAATACGTATGCAAAGAAATTTCAGGAGGAGGAGGTGGGATGGACGAGAGGATCAGAAAAGGTCTCATGTGGGAGGCAGCACTGGAGTTGGGTTTCACAGGAAGATAGCAATCACAAAATGTAGATGTGAGGAGGGTGGATATGTGGAAGACTATTAGTGCAAAAGCATAGGAATGAGAGGAGAAATATCAAGCAGAGGGAAATAACTAGAGGACCAGTCTGGCAAGAACTCTGAGTGTGTGAAGGGCAGTAATGTGATAGAAGACTGGAAAACTGGGTGAGAGTCAGAGTGTTGGAGGGGATCAAGTATCAGTCTAAGGATTTTTTACTTTATCCTGGAACAATAGGGAGTCATTTAAGACTTTTTAGTAGACTGATGACATGTTCAAATCTGTGTTTTATGGATATTGATTTGGCAACTTTGTGAAGGATGGAAGGAAAAAGTACAAATATTACCTTATTTGATCTTCACAATAATGGGATATAAATGGAGAATAAGTGCTATTGTTATCCCCATTTTATACCTGAGGACACTGATGCAGAGGTTAAATGACTTATCCAAATCACACAGCTAATACATGGCTGAGGCTAGATTTAAAAAAAAAAATAACTTATCTATTTATTTTTAGTTTTCAACAGACATTTCCACAAGATTTTGAGTTCCAAATTTTCTCCCCATCTCTCCCCTCTGCCCACCCCAAGACAGCATGCATTCTGATTAACATTTCCCCAATTTGCCCTCCCTTCCATCATACACCTCCCTTCTCTTACCCCATCCCCTCTATTTTCTTGTAGGGTAAGATAAATTTCTATACTCCATTGCCCGTATATCTTATTTCCCAGTCGCATGTAAAAACAATTTTTAACATTCATTTCTAAAACTCTGAGTTCCAACTTTTCTCCCTTCTTCCCTCTCACCCATCCCCACTGAGAAGGCAAGCAATTCAATATAGGTTATACATGTATAGTTATACAAAACATTTCCATAACACTCATATTGTGAAAGACTAACTATATTTCCCTCCATCTTATCCTGCCCCCCCATTTTCTACTCTCTCTTTTGACCTTGTCCCTCCTCAAAATGTTTACTTCTAATTATCCCCTCCTCCCATTTGCCCTCTCTTCTATCATTCCCCTACCCCTACTTATCCCTTTCTTCCTACTTTCTTCTAGTGTAAGATAGATTTTCATATCAAATTGACTGTGCATGTTATTCCCTCCTTAAACCAAATGAAATGTGAAGCTTCTCTCTTTCCCTCTCACCTTGCTCCTCTTCCCCTCCATTGAGAAAGCTTTTTCTTGCCTCTTTTATGTGAGATAATATGCCTCATTCCATTTCTCCTTTTCTCCTCCCAATATATTCCTCTCTCACCCCTTAATTTTATTTTTTTAGATATCATCTCTACCTATTCAACTCACCCTGTGCCCTCTGTCTATATGTATATAATCCCTCCAAACTACCCCAATGCTGAGAAAAGTCTCAAGAGTTACAAATATTTCTTTCCATGTAGAAATGTAAACAGTTCAACTTTAGTGAGTCCCTTATGATTTCTCTTTCCTGTTTACCTTTCATGCTTCTCTTGATTCTTGTGTTTGAAAGACAAATTTTCTATTCAGCTCTAGTCATTTCAACAAGAATGCTTGAAAGTGCTCTATTTCATTGAATGACCATATTTCCCCTGAAGTATCATACTCAGTTTTGCTGAGTAGATGATTCTTGATTTTAATCCTAGCTCCTTTGACCTCTGGAATATCATATTTCAAGCCCTGCAATCCCTTAGTGTAGAAGCTGCTAAATCTTGTGTTATCCTCATTGTATTTCCACAATACTCAAATTGTTTATTTCTGGAGGCTTGCAATATTTTCTCCTTGACCTGGGAGTGCTGGAATTTGTCTACAATATTCCTAGGAGTTTTCCTTTGGGGATCTCTTTCAGGAGATGATTGGTGGATTCTTTCAATATCTATTTTAACCTCTAGTTTTACAATATCATGGCAGTTTTCCTTGATAATTTCTTGAAAGATGATGTGTAGGCTCTGTTTTTATCATGGCTTTCAGGTAAGTCCAATAATTTTTAAATTGTCTCTCCTGGATCTATTTTCCAGGTCAGCTGTTTTTCCAATGAGATAGTTAACATTATCTGCTATTTTTTTATTCCTTCAGCTTTGTTTTATAATTTCTTGATTTTTCATAAAGTCATTAACTTCCATCTGCTCCATTCTAATCTTTAAGGAATTGTTTTCTTCAGTGAGATTTTGGACCTCCATGTGGCCAATTCTGCTTTTTAGGGCATTCTTTTCTTCATTGGCTTTTTGGATCTCTTTTGCCATTTGTGTTAGTCTATTTTTAAAGTGTTGTTTTCTTAAGCATTTTTGAGATCTCCCTTATCAAGCAGTTGGCTTGTTTTTCATGATTTTCTTGCATCACTCTCATTTCTCTTCCCAATTTTTGTTCTACCTCTCTTACTTGATTTCCAAGCTTCTTTTTGAGCTCTTCCATGGCCTGAGATCAATTAATATTTTTCTTAGAGGCTTTGGATGTAGGAGTTTTGACTTTGTTGTCATCTTCTGTTTGTATACTTTGGTCTTCCTTGTCTCCAAAGTAAGATTCTATAGTCTGATTCTTTTTCTGGTTTTTACTCATTTTCCCAGCTATGTACTTGACTTTTGAGCTCTTTGTCAAGGTAGTTCTCTGCGTCTAGTGGGGGTGGGAGGTGTACTGTCAGTTGCTCAATCCCCCCCCATAATCTGTGGGCCTAGAGCTCCAGAAACAATCCCTGCCACTGCCACTGCCACTGCTCCTGCCCCTGCTATCACAGGCTCCTCCACCCCTCTGCCCCTCTGGGGCTGGAGCCCAACCACTCTACTCTCTCACACAGATTTTTTCCACTGACCTTCCAAGTTGTCCTTGGCATTTTGGGGTTGTAAAGTCTGGAAACCACCACAGGTGCCCAAGATTCAATCTCCCCAAAGCTTGCTCAGGTCCTATCTGTGCTGATACATCCCACACTAGACTGTGATCTGCTCCCAGCATGGCATGATAGATACTTCCCAGCGACTTTCCAGGCTGTCTTGGGCTGGAGATTTGCTTCACTCTGTCATTCTGTGGATTCTGCAGCTTCAGAATTTGTTTAGAGTCATTTTTGCAGGTATTTGGCTGGGTTTGAAGTCCCTTCCAGATCTCTTATTTTTGATTACATGGTCTGACTAGCTTCTGAATTTGCTAACTAATTGGATTCCATGACTGACCTTTGTTTGGCAAATTATTTTATCTGAGTCTCACTTTCCTGATTTGTAAGATGGAGACAATCACAGTTGTACTGTCTTACAGAATGATGAGAAAAGGACTTTGTCAATGGGAAAGGGAAGAAATATGAGTTATTATTATTAAAAATACTTTGCAGAGGGATTTGGGTATCTGATTTCACCAGCATGGAAAGTCCCTCCACTGTTACAGGTCAGCTTCAGAGAGTTATCCCAGGTGCTGAATGGATGTCAGAGGGAGGACTTGAACCCTGAGTTTTAGGAAGGGCAGTGCTTTGATGAACAGAAATGGGCCTGCTAGAAGTAGGATGCATTTGGGGGAAAGTATAATGAGTTCTATTTTGAAAATGGTAAGTTCAAGAAGTCTAGGGGTATCCAGGTAGAAATATCCAAAAGCGGTTGGTAACATAGGACTGACTATTCAGGAAAAAAATAAGGCCAGATTTTGGAGTCATTTGCTTGGTGCTGAGTAAAAGCATTACAGTTGACGAGATACTAAAGGGAGGGAAGAGATAAGAGCCCACAAAAGAACTTTGGGAGACTCCTACCACTCAGTAAGCAAGAGGATGATGATCCAGCAAAATAGCCTGAGAATTATTGGTCAGACAGGTAGAAGGAGAAATCAGTGCCATGGAACTCAAGGGAGGAGTGAGTGTCCAGGAGAAGGGGGTGGCCAAGAGTGTCAAAGGCAGCAGAGAGCTCCAGAAGGACAAGGACTGAGAAAAGGGAAAAGGAAAGGAAATGCAAAAGAAAGTGGCAGAAAGACTGAGCTGAATCTAACTCCTAGCTTCCACACTTGCTAACTGTAAAACCATAGGCAAATCACCTAACCCTTTCAAACTTTGGTTTCCCTATATACAAAATAAAAATCATATTATTGGTACTGTTTGCTAGTATAAAGAAAGCACTTTTCTAATACTTAAAGCTTTCTAGAAATGGGAGGTTTTATTATCATCAAATAAGTTGTAAAATATCAATGAAGGAAGAAATTCAGGTCATTTTTTCCCTCTTAAAGCAGAGTAATAGTATTCTGAAGGCACAGCTAGAGACTGTTATGTTGACATTTTCCAATCTCCATAGTTACTCAGGGATAGGGAGGAGAGGATTTACTCTGAAATGAGTTCCTGGACACAGAGGGGTAGAGGAATCATTCTTCTCCCCCATCTCACCTTATCTAATACCTGCATCTCTAATACTTGGAGAATTTTATACTAAAGCCCTAGTCTCAATATAGCCTGACACATCCATAGTAGCCTGGGGGACACATGACCCATCAGTGTCAAGTCCAGTCCTGGACCTGCTGAAAGAGGAAAACATAGGAAGCCAGGCAGAGTGGCAGGTTTGAGGTTCTGTTTCCTACAGAGAGATTATAAAATAGCTTCCACTGGGGAAAGGTATGCCAAGGGTGGGATACAGGAAGGGGCATGGGAGGGGGAGACTCTAAAAGGCACTGCCCCTTCATCCTTGGCATTATCTTATCTCCAGATCTGGTCCCCAATCTATGCAGCCTGGTTCTGGGACCTTCCTGTGCCAAAGGAATGTTTGCTCTTAAAATCTGATTCAGGTTCATATCTGCCTAAATTAATGCTTTACTCCTACTCCAAATTCCCTTTGGAAAGAACTTGCCCTCCCTCATCCTACCTTTTCTAATCTTTATTTATGTGTTTGTCATATCCTCAATTGAACTATCAGCTTTTCGAGGGAGAGGATATTATCATTTATTACATTTCTATCCCTGGGGAGTAACAAATAGCATAAATTTAATAAATGTTTACTGATTCAAATCAGCAGAATATTAATAGGACAGAACCTGGAGTTAGGAACGATCATTGAACTGAAACCGTTCTCTCCAGCATTGCCAAGGATCTCATAATTGCTCAAACATAATGGTTTCTTCTCAGTCTTCTTGCTTTTTGACCTCTCTGAAGTCTCTGCTGCTGTGGATCACTGCCTTCTTCTCTATAGGTTCTCATAACACTACCCTCTCCTGCTTCTTCTCCTAGCTATCTGGCTACTCCTTCCCATTCCCCTTCCTGAATCTTTAGGTCATGTCCACTAACTATGGTCTTTTGGACATCTCAAACTGGACATCCCGTAGACATACCAAACTCAATAAGTCTAAAATGGAACTCATTATATATTTCCCTCAAACCATTCCTTCATCTGAATTTCCCTATTACTATACAATCCAGGGCACCACCATCTTCCCAGTGAGCCAGGCTTGCAAGCTCATGGTCAGACTCCTCACTTGCATTTGCCCCACATTTCTAATCTGTTGCCTAGTCTCATTGTTTATACTTTTACCAAATCTTTTGTATATTCTCCTTTCTCTCCACTCACATCAACACCACCCTAGGCCAGGCTTCCATCACCTCAAGCCTGGATTTTTGGAATGGCCTGCTGGTTGATCTCTCTGCCTTGAGTGTCTCCCAAATGCAATCCCTATTCTACTAAGTGGCCAAAGTGATTTTCCAAAAGTATAGATCCGACCATGTCACACCCATACTCAATAAACTCCATTGACTCCCTATTACCTCTAGGATCAGGTATCAACTCCTTTGCTGGATATTTCAAGCTCTTTCAGCCCAGGCCCCTTCCTTTTTACCTTTCCCAGTCTTTTTATATGGGCATTGATTCCCTTCCACATATTCTGCAATCCAGTAACATTCACCTGCTTGTTCTTCCTTACATACAACACTCTATTTCTTAATACTGCCTTTCCACTCACCCATGCATGGAATACTCCTTCTAACCTCAGCCTCCTGGCTTTGCTAGTTTCCTTCAAATTTTGATTCAAATCCAACTCTTTGCAAGGGACCTTTTCCTGGTTATCCCCACCTCTCTTCTGCTCATACACACTCTACTGCTAGTGACTTTGCTCCCTCTGAAATCATCTCCTATTTACACTACTCAATATATGAATATATCTGATAGGTACATAGTTGTGTGCTTTTTATCTCCCACTCTGATAATAATTGCCCTTTCTGAGGGCAAGGACTATGGTTTTTTGACTTTCTGTGTAACTTCAGCATTTAGCATAGTGCCTGACACCTAATATAGTAGGTGCTTCATAAATGCTTGTTGGCTGACTGACAGATCTGTAGTATCAGAGATAGGAGTTGCCCTGGTCACCCAATACTCCTTTAAGAACTTTCCTCACAGCAACTTTGGATGAACAAATACAATGGAGGAAACCAAGGGACAGAGGGTTAAGTGACTTGCTCCTGGTTACATAGGTGGGAAGGATCAGAGCCAAACTTCTTATGCTAAGCCCAGGTCTCTATTCTCTCTTCTAGTGATTAGGCACATAAATTACACATTAGTGTAACTTTCCAACCTACTTAGGGCTCCTGAAATTCCTGCTTCAGGAGAAGGTTAAGCATGTAATAAACATTTGTTGGACTGAATTATATTAAATTAAAGATGGCCAGGGGGAGAGTAAGGATAAGGATAAGTTATAGAGTTATGTAAGTGGGGGAAGCAGGCATGTGGGAAAGCTGCATGGACTGGACTTTGGTAGCAGTCTCACAATTCCCTATAGTAAAAGATCACTAGCTTAACTTGGCCTCAGGACAATGTGATCCTGAGCATTGAGGTCCCTCTACTTTTCTAAATATTTGAACCCTTTTGAAGGTGGGAATTGTTTTAACTGCTCTGGGAAAATATTTGGAATGATACAAGAGAAGTCAATGTATTGGTATACCATGTGACCAGAAATTTCATTGCTGGACATATGTGGGGGAGAGAAAGAGAGAGACGTGGGGGGATGGGGGAAGGAAGGAAGAAGAGAGGGAAAGACAGTTCTGTATGGAAGGTGGCTCAAAGCCTGGTGAGTGAGGCACACAAGTAGGGGACATGTAACACTCAGCCTCAGTTCCTTTGCCTTGATCCCAACTTAAAGCTGACCAATTGTAAGCTACTACAACTTTCCTGTTCTTTCTGAGATGTCTTTGAGACATCTTTCTGAGGCTCTTATTCTGTATCTTTAATTCTACTCCTCCCACAACTCACTCACTTTTTTATCTATCTTATCTACCTTTCATCATAAACAACTGAAATAGAACATCATACCACCAATAGAATTTGGAAGCTAATTTGCTGACAAGACAGTGTACCTTTTGCCAGAAGATATTTGCAAAAGTCTTTGTTGATAGCCAAAGTACCACAGTTTCTCATCTGTGTCTGCCAGTCCCCAACTTGGCTCATAACATGTCCTCCTGACTTAACAGAGTATTGGAAATGATTGGTAGAGAAAACCCAATAGATGTCCCCAGACATAAAGGAGGAAAGATAGGTGTCCTCACTATAGTGTGTGTGTGTGTGTGTGTTCATCCATCATTGCCGAAGAAGACCATGCCATCAGAGAAATAATGACATGAATTGCACTGTGCAGATCATCAATCTCACTTCTCCTCCAGAGCCATCTGAATCCAGTGACCAGATATTCATCAGGATAACTGGAGATGACCCAGGATGAGGCAATTGGGGATAAGTGACTTGTCCAAGGTCACACAGCTAGTGAATGTCAAGTACCTGAGGTGAGATTTGAACTCAGGTCCTCCTGACTCCTGCACTGGTGCTCTATCCACTGCACCACCTAGCTTCCCCCCTCACTATAGAGACATATGGGGGAAGTGGAAGATGGGAAGACTTTGGACTACCGTGGAGGACCTCATCATTGATTTTTCTTAGCCATAGTTGCCACTGATGCTTCAAGGAAACAAAACGAAGATTCATAATGGTTTAAACATCATCACAAACAACATATAATGTAACATCCTCATGAAACCAGAAAGGAGAATTCAATAGAAGACAGATCTCTTTTGGACCCTATTGTTTCCATAGCATGAGCTCTGGAGATGAGGGTTATTATGAAGTTTCAATATAATAAAATCAATTCTACACAAAGCAGAGCATTCTGTCTTACATGTGAAGGTGGCATTTACAGTGTTGTCCTGTGGCAGTAGAGGGATTTGACTTTTTCTACTTGTCCTTAGAGGGAGGATCTAGGAGTCATGGGCAGAAGTTTCAAAGATACATATGTCAGTTCAATTTCAATCAACCAAACAATTAACAAGCTCTTATTAAGTTCCAGGCTCTGTGCTAGACTCTGGGGCAGAGGGGGTACAATGAGAAAAATCAAGCAGTTCTTGTTCTCAAGGAGTTTACATTCTCTTGGAGAGATGTTCAACATCAGGAGAAATTTGCTAACAATTATACCTATTCCAAAGCAGAATGAATGACCTCTGAAAGTAGTGGGCTTCTCCTCCCAGCAGGTCTTCAAGTAGAGGCTAGGGAAGTATTCACTCAACTTTAAGATTCTGTGATCCTATAATTCTAGATTGTGTTTTAGGAGCTCAAGATAAGAGTAGGAGACTAAGGCCACTTCTGACTACTTCTGGCTCATTTCACCCATGTCTTCTTTTCCACTGACTCCCCAAACCTTTCCTGTACCTGTGTAACCCATGGTCAAGGTCCCTCCAAGGCTCTTGACTTACATGAACTGGATCAATCCCCAAATGGTCACTTTCTCTCTCTTGCTATTCCTCCACACCTAGAATTATGCTAGGAAAATCTTTTCAATTCAGTTCAATAAACATTGATAAAGTGCCGACTATGTATGCCAAGCCCTGGACTAAGTACTGGGGAATACAAAAAAGAAAAAGAAAGATAATCCCTGCCCTCAGGGAGCCTATAATCTAATGGTGGAAGATAATACACAAAAGGAATCTGAAAAGGGGGGACACCAGGGAGTGCCTGACATGGAGGAATGATGCTCCATGAGTCATAGCCAAGCAGAGTCAGTCACTCATGGAAAATGAAGCTAACTCTATTGGATACAGGACAAACTTAGTTTTACCCCCATCAAAAATGCAGAAGATGCAGAGGTCTCATAAAAGTACATAAACAGATTTTTAAAGAATGTACCAGGCATTTGCTCAAACCATCAGTTTCCCCCAGAAGGAAACTGAACGTCTTGCAGTTGCTCTCAGGGCAGCTCCCTAACATTATGATGAATCCTTCTTTCCCAACACCTATCCACATACACACCCACCCACATCTATACAAGCATACACACAAACATACCCACATATGCACATACCCACCCAAAGCACATACACATACTCGTATATACACCCACATCCATACTTTCCCACCCCCACTCTAACTGAACACCCATGAGTCACTGAATAATTGCCATTGTTAGAGGAACAAGTCCAGTTTTCCTGGATTTTAGAACATGTGAGGGATCAAATGGGGTAACATTAGTAACTCAAGTTCTTTGCAAACTCTGAAGTACCATATAAATGTTAGCTATTATCATTAGAGATGATTGATGAGAGCGAATGCTAGAAAAGTATATCACAAAATTGTAGACAGTTAGATTTGGAGAGGTCTCAAGAGCAGCAGTCTGACCAATGATGAAAGCCAGGCTGAATTATCTGCCTAGAACTGGTTGATAGCAGAACCAGAGCTAGACTGTGAACCCTATCCCCTCTCAGCCCCAACCCAGGGGGCTAGGTAGAATACACCCACAGGTTGGAGCTGGGGATCTTTTTGCGAGGCAATAGGGAATAAGGTATTTAGGTACTGGAGTGAAGTGAGTAGAACTCTGCTAGGCAACCTAATTGTCTGAAGCAATTTGGGCACAAAGACGGTAAGAAGAAAATCATCCAGAATTATTACTTGCAGAGGCTCTGTGAGGTCTTTTAAACATTCTATAAAGACCCAGGGGCACAGGGGTCAGCAGGGAGAAGCTTTCCATCAAAGGCAATAGCAGCCCCTGTCTTTCTACTTGCTAGCATCAAAGGCTCGAGCCTTTCCCCTCCTCCTCTCTCCTCATGCGTGTTCACTGACGTTGTAACTATGGACTGGCTAAGAATGTATCCAGGGAGAAATGAGCGTCTTTATGTGCGTGAGAGGCACGTCATTGCTAAGCATCTCTCCAGCCGAGAGAAGCTATAAACGGAGTCTATTTTTTACTGTGGACATCATTAAATTAGGGGAACTTTTGATTGACCTGGAACAGTGAAATTTTTCTCTGTTTTGGATTAAATTGTTCAAGGACTTGTTTTTTATCTCAAAGATAAAAAGACAGACACAGAAAGAAAAATGAAAAATAAGGGGATGATTTTTTTACAGCCTTTCTTCTCTCCCCCACCCCCACTTCATATGGTATGGTGGAAACAATGCTGTTTTAGGTGGCAGGAAAAAAACAGAGTTCTAATCCTCTACTTAACACTGAACAGTTGTGTGACCAAAAGCAAGTGATTTGGTCTTTCTTGGGCTCAGTTTTCTTTTTTGTAAAATGAGGGAGTTGGACTCAGTGGCTTCTGAGGTCCCATCCATTTTTTAATCTATTGTCCTATATGGTTGAACTTCCATTTTCTGACTCCAAATCTCCTGTTATGACCACTCCCCTATGGTCATTATCATTTTTCTACTCCATCTTGGGTTTGGTGGTGGTATAAGAGGGCAGGAGCTATGGAGGTGGAAGGTGTTGTGGTATGGTGAGACATGAGAGGAAGGGCCCTATACCAGGAGCTAGGACATCCAATTTCTAAAGCTGGCCATGTGACTTTGGGCAACTCACTTAATTACTCTATGTCTCAGGGTCTCCATTTCTAGAATAATGAAAATACTCATAATCTCTTCCAAACTCATATCAAAGGTTTATTGTGGGGATCAACTGAAATAATGAATTTTCAAAGATATCACACAGAAAACCCTAGGTAAGTGTGAGATTTTATTGTTCATCATTGGAAAGGGGCATGTGAAGCCCTAGGGAGAGTTTATGGAAGGTGTTATGGTCTAACTCATGATGCTAGAAAAGAACAAAATGACAGGTTTTTAGTACATAGGAACAATATTTTCTAATCACATTTGGGGTTTGCTTTTTTAAATATGGGACAGAAACCAGATGCAAGGGGTCATATTCTAAGTCTGTAGAGAATTAGAAGCACCATGTATAGGAGATTCTTTCTTTGTAAAATAATTCTTCACCAGGCAAAAACATTCAGTCCCAGAGTGCCTTTCATTAATAATTTTTCCAGTAGAATTTACCAAGGGAGGCAGTGTGGTACAATGGGTAAAGTACTGGACTTAAGGATTGGAAAACCTGAGTTCAAATACTACCACTTATTAGCCATGAATCCCCAGATGAATTATTAAACCTCTCTGAGGCTTTAGCAATTCTCTACAAACTGCCAATCACAGACAGGTTATGATCTGAGTAGGCATAGGGAATTCTGTCCAGATGAGGAGTTTCTACCCTTAGGCAGATGAAAGGAGTTCCCACATGGGGCCTTGATATGGTGATGCAATCTACTAAAATTCAACTCATACAACAAATTTCAGGAGTACATCCATTCTGCTGCATAAGGATACTAGAGCTCTTATGCACTCTGTCTTGGTTTTGAGATTGTGCATTATCTCTACAACTTGCGGTGAAAACTGAATTGTCATTAGCCTAACCCTTCTTGCATGCCCCTTTGTTTCAGTAACTGATCACTGGGCCAAAGGAGCTCAGTTTGGGACATGCTGGAGATGGTCGTTGGAGTCTCTTTTCTCACCTGATTCAGTAGAGAGGAAGCAGTGAAGCCTGGGAAATGGTGTGATAGCATTCTGTTTGGAGTCCAAAGACCTTAGTTTGAGTCCTGACTCCAATACTTACTACCTGAGTGATCTTGGGGAAGTTGCTGCCTCTTTTCATGTCTTAGCTTCCCACTTTGTAAAATGAGACAGTCAGCCTAGTCAAGCTCCAAGTTCCCTACCAGCTCTGGCATTTCTGTGGTATATTAATGCTGTGGTCAATGCTGATCTATAATTGTCAAACCAGTCCATCTTTTTCACTGCGACTTTGGGAGTTAGATTCTGGAGACCTTAGAGAGGCTTGGCTGTGGTGGGCTGGAGTTTCCTCTTGTCTCTAACTTTGTTTGGAATGACCCTACCTACTGACCATCTAACCAGAAGAGACAGGCAGGAACTCATGTGTTCCATCTGTGTTCTCCAGGGTGCTTGTATGTGGTCCCATCTACAATCAGAATCTGGGCTGCTCTGGAATCAGTACGTAGAGTCCATTAAAAATGAGATCTGAATGATTCATACTGAGTTTTGTCCTCCACAATTGAGTTCAATTCCCCCCCCCCTTGGCAAAAGTGCCCCATAAGGGGCATCAGATGCAATATCTCAGGTCCCAAATATGGCCCATGCTGATAAAGGAAATCACAATTCCATCTCCAAATTCATCTTGTTAGCATTTGAAAATCTACATGGGGTATATTTCCTGCTCTTTGGAATAATCTTGGTTGTCTTCCTGGTGACCATGATGGGAAATGTGCTCATCATTATTGTGGTGTTTGCCAGTTGTCAAACTGGACCCCCATGTACTATTTCCTCAGCAACTTCTCCTTCCTAGAGATCTGCTACACAGCCTCAGTGGTCTCTAAAATGCTCAAGACTCTGTTACGAGACTGAAGCCATCTCCTTCACTGGGTGTGTGACCCAATTTTATTTCTTTGACTTCATGGTTACAACAAAATGTTTCCTTTTGGCTGCCATGAACTATGATTGACATCTGGCCATTTGCAACCCACTCTGATACCCAGCTTTACGTCTGCATCCAACTAGCTTTTTGTCCTTAGATGATGGGTTTCATGGTTCCCATTGTCTCCATGTTTTTAACTTTCCAGCTTCCATACTGCATAGCCAATGAAATCAACCACTTCTTCTGTGACCTCAGCCCTATTATCAAGCTGGCCTACCCTGATATCCTCATGGTTGAGATGACTATCTTCATTACCATGTACTTTTTGGTGATGGGACCCTTTACATGGATAGTAGCATCGCACTCTCAGATTGTTCACACCACCCTGAAGGTTTCCTCCATGATAGGGAGGAAGAAAGCCTTCTCCACATGGTCACCCTACCTCATCATGGGACAAGGCATCATGTATGGGATCCCTTCATCCAACCCATCAGCAGATCTGAATAAAGCACCACCTACCTGCCCCATTTGCTAACACAGACAGAATTATCTTCCTTTCCAACACTCTTACAATGTCATCGCATAGGAAAAAGATTTGTGATTTGGCTGGTCTAGGAAACTCCCAGGTGAAGAAATCCCTTCTACCAATGCAAATTGGCATCTCTTCTGCCACTTATAGACTTATAGCATTACCTAAAATATTAACAGACTAATTAACATACCCAGGGTCATATAACTAATATGTGTAAGAGGAAAAACTTGAGGGGGGCAGAGCCAAGATGACAGAGTAGAAAGACAGACCTGTAGAAACTCCCCACATAGCCCATAAAATACCTGTAAAAATGACTCTAAACAAATTTTACAGCAGCAGAAGTCACAAAACAACAGAGTGAAAGAGATTTCCAGCCCAAGACAGCCTGGAAGACCAACAGGAAAGGTCTATTGCACCGGGCACAGAGCAGAGCACAGGCCAGCATTGGGCTGTGTGGCATGACAGGGTCAGACCCAGAACAGGCTTCAGGGCACCAGCAGCAGCAGCAATTCCCAGATTTCTCAACCTACAATTGCCACAGATGGCTTCAAAGGTCAGTGAGAAAGCTTTTTCATCTGGGTAAGAAGGGAATGTGGTCTGGTCCCTCTGGCAGCAGCCGGTGCAGTGGCAACATCCATTTTTTGAACTTTCTGCCTAAAGCCCCTGGGGGAACTGAGCAGCTTATCTGAATCTCAGCCCAGAGCTAGGCCCTGAGGTGAGAAGGAGGAGAGTTGGTGTGGTGGAGCTGGAGGCAGCTGTGGAGAGGGAATTCGACTCACAGATTCTGGGCAGAAAAGTTTTGGTTGCTCCCAGATCAGTACAGAGGCCAGTAGAGGAGTAACTCATATCCCTTGATTTTTCCACCTTGGAGTAACTAAGAACTTATAGGTTCCCCAAGTATACCCTACTTTTGACAAAAGACTCAAAAGTCAAGCAACTGACTTGGAAAATACCCAAAAAAAGGGGAAAAATAAGACTCTAGAAGGTTACTTTCTTGGTGAACAGGTATTTTCTTCCATCCTTTCCGATGAGGAAGAACAATGCATCAGAGGAAGTCAAGGCTTCCAAAACCTCCAAAATATGCAATGGTCTCAGGCCATGGAAGAGCTCAAATAGAATTTTGAAAATCAAGTAAGAGAGGTAGAGGAAAAATTGGGAAGAGAAATGAGAGCAATACAAGAAAATCATGAAAAGCAAGTCAACAGCTTGCTAAAGGAGACCCCCAAAAATGCTGAAGAAAATAACACCTTTAAAAATAGGCCAACTCAATTGGAAAAAGAGGTGCAAAAAGCCAACAAGGAGAAGAATGCTTTAAAATGTAGAATCAGCCAAATGGAAAAGGAGGTTCTAAAGGTCAGTGAAGAAAATAGTTCTTTAAAAATCAGAATGGAGGAGATGGAAGCTAATGATTTTATGAGAAACCAATAAATTACAAAACAAAACCAAAAGAATGAAAAAATAGAAGATAATGTGAAATATCTCATTGGAAAAAACAACTGGCCTGGAACATAGATCCAGGAGAGACAATTTAAAAATTATGGGACTACTTGGAAGCCATGATCAAAAAAAGGACCTAGACATCATCCTTCATGAAATTATCAAGGAAAACTGCCCTGATATTCTAGAACCAGAGGGCAAAATAAATATTGAAAGAATTCACAGATCACCTTCTGAAAGAGATCCAAAAATAGAAATTCTTAGGAATATTGTACCCCAATCCCAGAGTTCCCAGGTCAAGGAGAAAATATTGCAAGCAGCTAGAAAGAAACAATTCAAGTATTATGGAAATACATTCAGGATAACACAAGATCTAGCAACTTCTACATTAAGGGATCAAAGGGCTTGGTATAAGATATTCCAGAAGTCAAAGGAACTGGGATTAAAACTAAGAATCACCTACCAAGCAAAACTGAGTATAATGCTTCAGGGGAAAAAAATGGTTATTCAATGAAATAGAGGACTTCCAAGCATTCTTGATGAAAAGACCAGAACTGAAGAGAAAATCTGACTTTCAAACACAAGAATCAAGAGAAGCATGAAAAGGTAAACAGGAAAGAGAAATCATAAGGGACTTTCTAAAGTTGTACTGTTTATATTCCTACATGGAAAGATAATATTTGTAACTCTTGAGACTTTTCTCAATAGGTGGGTAGCTGGAAGGATTCCACATACACACATACACACACACATATAGATAGGGAGCACAGGGTAAGTTGAATAGGAAGGGATGATACCTAAAAAAATAAAATTAATGGGTGATAGAGGAATATATTGGGAAGAAAAGGGAGAAATGGAATGAGGCAAATTATCTCTCATAAAAGAGGCAAGTAAAAGCTTTTTCAATGGAAGAGAAAAGGGAGGAGGTGAGGGGAAAATGAGAAGCTCTTCACATTTGGCTTAAGGAGAAAATAACATGCTCACTCAATTTGGTATGAAAATCTATCTTACACTACAGGAAATCAGGAGAGAAGGGGACAAGTGGGGTGGGGGATGATAGAAGGAAGGGCAAATGGGAGGAGGGAGTAATTAGAAGTAAACACTTTTGGGGAGGGACAAGGTCAAATGAGAGAATAGAATAAATGGGAGGCAGGATAGGATGGAGGGAAATAGAGTTAGTCTTACACAACAGGACAATTACGGAAATCTTTTGCAAAACTACACATATATAGCCTATATTGAATTGCTTGCCTTTTCAGTGGGGATGGGTGGGGAGGGAGGAAGGGAGAGAAGTTGGAACTCAAAGTTTTAGGAATGAATGTTGAAAATTGTTTTGCATACAACTGTGAAATAAAAAATACAGGTAATTGGGTATAAAAATTAATCTTGCCCTACAAGAAATGAGAGAAGATGAGAATAAAGGAAAGGAGGGATGTGATTGAAAGGAGGGCATATTGAGAGAAGGAGTAATCAGAATGCAAGGCGTCATGGTGTGGGGGAGGGGAGAGATGTAGAGAAAATTTAGAACTCAAAATTTTGTAGAAATGAATGTTGAAAACCAAAAATAAATAAATAAACATACAAAAGAGGAAAATCTTAAATGTAGATCTTCATAACTTTGAGTTCAACTCACCACACCACACTGACTTTCTATGCTGTCATATACTGTTGCCATGAATTTTAGACTGTGTTGCGATGGAAATGAGTTGCTAAGGCAGACTGCAGTCTCTTTCCCTGGAGATTTTTTAAGAGAGATACCTTTCTGAATGTGACAGCTTAAACTGAATTTTGCTCCAAGACAGCAGGAGAGACTTAATGAATTAGTCTGATACATGCTAGGGATTCAAGAATGTTCTTTCCAGTGCTCCCTTGATTCCCTACTAGAAACATAGCCAGTTTGGTGAGATCTGTAAGATCATGCACTTAACCCAGCAAAGAGAGAGTCAAGGACTCACTTCCTTTCTACAGTGAGGTTACTGACAAACCCTCTATCTCTTCTCCAAAAAAACCAGTTCAGGGAGGCTCATTACCAAATTGACCCTAAGGTACATTTCTTGACCATAATGACTATCAGTGACTATCTAGTACATCATAGATAGGTTACAATGGGATTTATTGGATCTTAGAAATATTAAGAAAATAGTCTTTTGAGGAATTTCATCTTCCTCTCCTGTTACTCACTCCCTCATTTTACAAATGAGGAAACTAAAACTCAGAGAGTTTAAATAACTTACCTAGGGTCACACAGGAAGCATGTGACAGAGCCAGAATGAACCCCAAAGGAGAATCATAGGATCCTAGATTTTAAATCCTAGCTTTTAGAGCTGGAAGGAATCTTAGAGGCCATGGATTCCAACCCTATCATTTTACAGGTGAGGAAACTGAGGACCCAAGCAGTGAAGTGACTTACTCAAGATCACCACACAAGTAGTGACAAAAGCAGATCATGAAAATGAAAAAAAAAAACGTCATGGTAAAATCAAAGGAGACTTTGTTCAACTCCAAACTAGAAGGAGGGTGCTTCCAACACCCCCCTTTTAAAGAGAGTGATTTCTAATGCTTTAGAGCAAGACACAAGATGAAGAGCCACCAGTTCCAAGAGCCATCCTTTCCATTCTCCTTTCTCTCCCAATTTCTGGTTAGAACTAGTCACTCTGTGTCAACTTCAATTTCTCCCCTGGTAAAAAGGAGATGAGATTCCTTATTTTGGACCCTTCTCACAAACATTGTAACTGTCTGCCTAATATTTGATAATTCATTCATTTTCATCCATCAAACAAATATTTATTGAGCATCTGCCCTGTCCAAATTCCTGCTACTGCCTACAGTTCTATCAGCTACAAAACCAACAAAAGGATGAGCCAGCCTGTGATAGGAGTCTCATGATGACATTAATTTGGGGCTAATTAAGAGCTGCTGAACTTAGGTGCCCTGTAGCTTGGTACTTGTGAAATACTGGCTTTGGTTCAGAAGGCCTGGGTTCAAATCCTTCCTCTGATTCTTACTACTATGTGACCTTGAACAAGTCCCTTCACCTCTATGGGCCTCAGTTTCCTCCTCTGTAAAAAGAGGGGGTTAGACTTGATGGCCTCTGAGGTACCTTCCAGTTCTAGAACTAGGAGCCTAGATCCAGGGCTACAACCAGCTTGAGCAAGGTAAGTCATCACTCTGGGCCTCAGTTTCTTTATCCCCTCAAAAAAGTGAGTTATACTATAAGATCTCCAAGGTCCATCTATAAACTGCAAGGACATTTATTATCACTTATGAAACTGGGCAGCCCTTTTCTCATGACTCATATGTGCCCTGTGCCTTTCTCTAGAGTTGGAATAGTTCTTTGGACCCCCTCCCCCATGGCTATCTAGGAAGATGACACAGGACTCCTCTGAATAATGCTTATACAGCTCTATCTTCTTTCTGCTGTGCATGGGGCAAATACTACCACCTCCATTTTCTGTAAGGCTATAGGACCATTAAACCCAACCTTCTTATTTCACAGGCAAAGAAACTGAGGCAGACAGAAGTTAAGTAACTTGACCAGGGTCACACTGCTAGTAGATATCAAAGGCAGAATTTGAACCCAGGTCTTTCTGACTCCAAGTCCATCCAGTGTTCTCTACACTATACCTGAGGTGTCAAATAGTGTCAGGGCTGTATGTGGGCTAAAATATTCCTGAGTATAGACAGAACCAGATTCAAAGGTAATGTAGAAAAATTTAACAAAATAAATCAAAATATGATAAAACATAGTTAACATTAATATGTGGTTTTCTAAGTCAATATGCAGCTAACAATAGCTGACACCTACCTCTGTCTCCAAGCAACCACTAATTTCCTCCCCTTCCAAGAAAATCCTCCTTCCCACACCAATTCCACACTACTGTGATTTTAGGACCCCACTCTGGGAAGTTCAATGGGCTTCAGAAAGTAGTCCAGTGAGAAGGATAGAGGGGCACAAAGTTCACAGGACCCTGAAGTTGGCAACCTAGAGACAGCCCAGGGGCACATGTTTCCTAGGGGACAAGCCACAGCACCCCTTCCCCATGTGCCTGGTTTATAACCCTAATGGTCTTAGGTTAGTTATTACTCTGTTTATAACCTCTCTAGGCCTCAGTTTCTTCCTTTTTAAAATGAGAAGATTGGATTATGAGCCAGAAGATTTCTTTGACACTATAAGGATTTTTAAAAGAGCCTATTAACTCTGGTTAAATATTCATGCTCCCACCCCCTTCAGTCAAAATCTGATGAGAAGTCACAGTCTTAGGCTACATTTTTAAGCTGAAATGGAAATCAACCATTCTGTCACTATTTTGTTCCTCAAACCCTTTTGCCTCTGATATACAGACAACTTAAGCCAAAATTCTCTCTTGTGACTTCCTCCAATAACTGGCTCCATTCTCTCCTTTT
Source organism: Bettongia penicillata ogilbyi (assembly GCA_023548195.1). Classification (NCBI taxonomy): domain Eukaryota; kingdom Metazoa; phylum Chordata; class Mammalia; order Diprotodontia; family Potoroidae; genus Bettongia; species Bettongia penicillata. The sequence goes on along the minus strand of JAJHZJ010000104.1, from coordinate 8,286,274 downwards.
AGGTTAGGTGTGTCCCTGGCTAATAGCTACCACTTACATAGTGCTTTACATGCATGAACTCATCTGAGCCATACAATAACCCTGAGAGGCAGGTGCTATTATCACCGCCAATTTGCAGATGAAGAAACCAAGGCCCAGAGAGGTTAAATAAATTCCCCAGGATCATCTAGTAAGTAAAAGTCTGAGGCAGGATTTGAAACTAGGTTTACTTTGACTTGCAACTCCAGTGCCAGGCTACTACCCCTTCTAAGGATACATCATTAGCCCAGGTAGGGCAGCTAGGTGGTATGGTGGATAGAGTACCAGTGCAGGAATCAGGAGGACCTGAGTTCAAATCTCATCTCAGACACTTGGCACTCACTAGCTGTGTGACCTTGGGCAAGTCACAACCCCAATTGCCTTATCCTGGGTCATCTCCAGTCATCCTGATGAATATCTGGTCACTGGATTCAGATGGCTCTGGAGGAGAAGTGAGGCTGGTGATCTGCACAGTCCCTCCTCACTCAAAACAAAGTCAAGCGCAAGTCATGTCATCATTTCTCTGATGGCATGGTCTTCTTCAGCAATGAAGGATGAACACACACATTAGCCCAGGCACTTCCTTATCTATCTCACTATCTGATTCTACAAAGAGTAAAACAAAAAAGAAAAATACATGTCTCTACAGATCATAATTCAGTTAGAAATACTTTTCTCAATAATGCTTATATGTCTCAATGATTCCTGTCTCCGTGCATCAGTAATGCTTAAGATTCAGTAATAATGGGAATCATAAAGTCACAGATTTTTATTTGTAAGGGACCTAGGAGGTCACTGGGTCCTACCCACTTATTTAACAGATAAGGAAACTGAGACTCAGAGAGGGGAAAGGATTTGTCCAAAGTCACATCAATAGTAAGTAGCAAACAGAGACTGTTTTCTAAACCATATGCTCTGATTTTAAACCCAGTGTGCATTCTCTGGAACACAATAACACCTGTCTCTTGATCTCAATAATGCCTGTCTCCAAGTCTTAATAATTTCTATCTCTGGCTCTTAATAATTTCTGTCTCCCAGTCTCAGTAACACCTGCCTCTGGGTCTTGATAACACCAGTTTTAGGTCTCAATAAGTCTTGTCCCCAGGTCTCAATAAGTCTTGTCTCTAGGTTTCAAGATATAACAGATAAAAATATCACAACTAATTCTCCTGCCAGGGAGACATTTCATTCATTAATGTGCAATCGTCAAAAACATCAGCTATATAAAGTACAACAAGGGTTTTGGAAAGGAAAAAAGAAAGAAAACTTCTTTCTAAGCTTCCATCTCATTTAAATGCCCAGAACATCATGAACAATGAGCACAGTTTTTAATCAAAGGATGTCAACAGTTAAAACTTCCTTCACCAAAACAAGAGGAAGAGCGATCCATCCCATGACTGATCTAGGCATTGGTCAGTGTGCCTACTCTCTGACCCATCCTTCTTTGATACTGTGCTAATGGACAGGTCTGGGAGAGGAGGTTGCTGCCTATTGTGATGTGATTTCAGGGGCCCAGATAACTTGCCATTTGCTCGTATGTGCCACAGGTTCCACCATCAAAGTAATAGAGGAACCACAAAGATGACAGCAGTGGAGGAGGGAACCATATAATACCAAATTTAGAGGATCAAAAACAAAAGATACCATGTGGAGAGGTAAAATCTAAACTTTACCCTCCATTTCTACTGTCAGTTACTTCAATGGTATAGAGTCAAGGGGAAAGGAGTATCTTCTCTATCAATCCCAAGTTCATTTTAGTGTACAATTAATAAGGCACTCATACAAGCCAACACCTAGAGCCAGGAATCAACTTGTGATTCCTGTTGGGTGAAGCATTCTTGCAAAATTTGACCTTTTCTAAGCTTATTCATGGCTGATCATCAATCATCCTCTGCAACAGCATTAATCATCAAGAGACATTCTAAGTCAAATGTCTTTAGCTTGGAAATGTTGTTCTTCCTCTAATTTTTGAGTGTTTCATAGAGAGCCCATTGGAAAACAAGGATCCAAGGCATGGTACCATCCTTCAATGACATCTTCATGAGATCAAAAGGGGACAAAGTTATAGAAAAGTCCTGTTTGTAATGTAACTTTAGTGCAGCATTCAGGTAAGTAGCATACATCAACACTAAGCCACGTCACAATGGTTTATTGATATCCACAGCCAAGCACAGCATAGGAGAGCCATTCAGTCAGGAGACTTCCCTTGCTTCCACTGCCCTAAGGGGTGGATACAGGGTGATGGCTTAGATGAGCAGTGGAACATGTGCTCCTGTCAAAGGCACAAAGATTAGGGGGGCAATGAGGACGTAGGGGACCTAGGTTTACATAGGATTTGTAGACAAAGGGACTTCAGTGGCAATAGAGTCAGGAAATATGGACCAGTCTCTAAAAATTAACCAGAAAGATGTACTCAGGATAAGGAAGGTGAAATGAGATGTATGTCATATCAATATGCTTGCAGGGAAGTTTCAGCAACCAGTTCCAACTAGAACTGTGTGCAATTTTACCTAAAACATGCCAGTATTGTGTAACAGGAGCCCTGCCTAGAGAAGTGGGGCCAGAAACTTCTCTGATTCTTCAGTGGAAAAAGAACCTAGGACTTTCAGAGATTCCTGCATCCAACCTATTCATCTCTATCCTCCCCAAAAGAAAGTTAGCTGAATCCATACTGTGCTTCTTGCCCCAAACAAAGCAGGCCTTTCACCCTGTCTATAGGCCTCCCTGAATTCAGTAACCATTGCTGAGCCATTTCCTCACCTGCTGGTAGAAAGTGTTCTGTGACTTTGAACTTGCAAATATGAAGACATTGATGTTGAGTGATGAGTGCTAGGCTTGGGGTCAGGAAGACCTGAGTTCAAATCTAGCCTCTGATGCTTTTATTTGGGTGACTTTGCACAAGTCACTTGACTTCTGTCTGCCTCAGTTTACTCAATTGTAAAATAGAAATAATAGCAGTACCTTCTTCTCAGGGTTGTCATGAGGATCAAATGAGTTAATATTTGCAAAGTGCTTAGCACCACTTGGCATTGTGTTTATTTCTCTCCCTTCCCATTCTTTAAAAAAAGTTTTACTGATGCTTTTATCAAAACTTACTTCCACACACTAGTTCATTGTTAGTAGAGCTGCAAGCTGATCCAACCATTCTGGAGAGCAATTCTGAACTATGCCCAAAGTTCCAAATTTGGAACTATACCCTTTGACCCAGCAATACAACTTCTAGGACTATACCCCCAAGAGATCACAAAAATGGGAAAGGGAATCATATGTACAAAATTATTTATAGCAGCTCTTTTTGTGGTGGCCAAAAACTGGAAATCAAGGGGATACCCATCCATTGGGAAATGGCTGAATAAATTATGGTATGTGAATGTAATGAAATACTATTGTATTCTAAGAAATGATGAACAGGAAGACTTCAGAGAGGCCTGGAAAGATGTATATGAACTGATGCTGAGTGAAATGAGCAGAACCAGGAGAACTTTGTACACAGCAACAACCACAGTGTGCAAGGAATTTTTTCTGGTAGACTTAGTACTTCATTGCAATGCAAAGACTTAAAAAATTCCCAATAGACTCTTGAGGCAAAATGCCTTCCACATTCAGAGAAAGAACTATGGAATTTAATCGTAGCACAAAGCAGATCATTTTCTTTTGTATTATATTTTGTTTTGTTTTATGATTTCTCCCATTCATTTTAATTCTTCTAGGCAACATGACTAAGGTGAAAATGCATTTTTTAGGAATGTATGTGTAGAACCCATATAAGATTGCACACCATCTCAGGGAGGGAGTGGGGAAGGAGGGAGAGGAGGGGAAAAATCTAAGATATATGGAAGTGATTGTAGAACACTGAAAACAAATAAAATAATTTAATTAAAAAAACTTACTTCCACTTCCCAATAACCTTTCTCCAACAGAGCTCTTATAACCAAGAAGTGCAGTTAGGTAAAACAAGCCAGCACATTGACCATGTCTGTCAATGTATCCCCCATTCTGCATCAGTAGTTCACCACTTCTCTATGGACCAATGTTTCATCATTGGTCCTATAGGGTCAACACTAATCAATGCCTGGATGTAGGGCATGAGGATACTTTTGGGGATGCTAAGCGTTGACTGACTTCTTGGTATTTCCTAGGACAAAATGATGAGCTAACCTTGGTACTTGATCTTTTGAAGTTGAAACTGGACTTTGGAAAAAAAAAGGTCATTGCCACTGTTGTGGCAGCTGCTATGCTAGGATGGTATGCTTACCAGCAGAGGTGTCGATGGCCTGTAACACTCCCTAGTGAAGTAGAACCACATTTATTTTAGCAAAAATAAATAGATACAACAGAACATGGATAATGTTAATATGCAGTTTTCTAACTCAGTATTTATGTATGATTTGGTGACCTTCCTTCCCACCACTACAGGGCATTTTAAGCCTTCCAAAAGAGCAAAGATGTCAACCTCAAACAGAAAAGGGATCAATAAACCTACATAAGGATCCCTGCCCTGGACATCGACTTTGAAAATCCCATATTAGCATTATCTATGTCTTCCTATATTTTTAATTATCTTGTTAAAGATTTCCCAATTAGATTTTAGTTTAGTTGGACTGTATTTGGGAGTGTTGTGGGCCACATCTAGCCTGCAGGAGGCTTGCTGATTGGTGTCAGGACATCCCACAGCTACTTCCAAGGCCATGCCTTTACAACATACATCAACAAGACCTTTATGGATCCCTGTATGGGAAGTTAAGCATCACATCACTCAAAATGCAGCCCTGGGGTCTTGCACTCAGTATTTCAGACCACATGCTTGGTGAGGAACCTTCTCTGGAATTTTAAGTCCTCCACAATCTAGCTCTCACATCATACCTGACTAGTCTTAGCTTCCTTCTCTTTATGTGCTCTCTGTCCTGGCCAAGATGGATTGCCAGCAGTTCCTCCTACACACTATTCAATTGTGCATCTCTTTGCTTTCACTCAGGCTGACCCCTGTGATCAAAATGCCCTCTCTCCTCCTCTTTTCCCCTCAGAATTCTTAGCCCCTCTAAGGTACAACCCAGGTACCACCACCTACAAGAGTCATTTCCTGACTCCCTCATAACAAAATTATATTTTCTTTGTATATTCATCCCCTATAGAATGAAAGGTCCTTGAAGATAGCAACTGTTTTGATTTGTCATTGAATCCCCAGCACCTAATATAGTGGCTTGTATATAGTAGTCCCTCAATGAGTGTTTGTTGAATTAACTAAATTATCCTCTTAGATTACAGCTTTGTATTCTGTTAATATAAGTACTGCTTGAGAAGGCAACAAAGTGGGTTATTGGTTATTTGTATGTTAGTATAAAAAAAGGATCTGAGAGCAGGTTTTTATTGGGTAGGAGGCTGGAATGAGAGTACTATTGAGGGTGGAAAATGACAAACAAAACAGAATCCTGAGACATTGCACACAGCAGGAAAATGAACATAGCACAGAATAGAGGTTCTGGTCAGTTTCTGCTGATGGCTAGCTTTCTGGACTCTCTCTGAAGAGTGATATAGCATCTCCCCTCTATTCAGTCTGCCCATCACACATTCTTACTAATATGACATGTTGGCAGAGCAGGGATGGCAATGCAGTGGAATTCTGGAGCTAGGAAATGAGTAGAAAATATTAGAGGGCTATAGAAAAGAGCACCAGAGCTTGAGCAAGAGCCAATTCTGGCTCTGCTACTGTGTAATCTTGGGCAAGTCACATTGCCTCTCTGGGTCTCAGTTTCCATTCTTGCAAAATGAGGGAAGAAGGAATGAAGCAGGTGATCTCTAAGGTCTCTTCTGGCTCTAACATTTTGTGGTTCTATGATTCTAAATATGGTTGTTTGCACCAGGAGAGTGCCAAGAATTTTTGCCCATGACAAGGTCATATGCAGTGATCAGTTATACCCATTGCTGGCCCTAATCTTTAATAGTAGCCCCTTTATAGTACCAGAGAGTTATAATAAGATGGGCAGAGGAAGAGTCATATGGGACCTTGACAGCAGGGAAAGAGGCAATCCCAAGTCATCAGGGAAGTTTCTCCATTTTAAGCATGAATCCTTGTGCTCTCCTGGGACTCCTCTCCTCAAAGATGGGAACCCAGTATGGCACATATTGTCTGTGTTCCTTTGGCCATCTGGTTGCCAGTGGTTCCTATGCATGTAACATCTATGGAGAACTGATCATAAATGAACCAAGTATCGAAGCACCTCCTCCACATCTTCTCATACATCTGGGCTGGGCTTTCTAAGGCCATTCTTCATCCTACGAGCAGCTTAGGTGGGTGCAGTGCACAGAACCCTGGGCCTGGAGTCAGGGGAACCTGAATTCAAATCCCACTTCAGACATTGACTAGCTATGTGACCGTGAGCAAATTATTTAACTTCACTCTGCTTCAGCTTCCACATTGGTGAAATAGGAATCACGATAATAGTACCTGCCTCCCAGAAGTCTTGAGAGGATTAAATGAGATAATTGTAAGTGCTTCACCACATAAATGCTTGTCACTGTTTTTGTTATTATCATTCCCTTACGGGATCTCTGCCATAAGTCGAGAAATTAGACCTTTTGCCCCAGTTATTAGGATGGCTCACTTTGAACCATCTATCCTCTCTGCTCCATTTTCCTTTGTGAACGATAATACAAATTTCTAAGATACCTGACTGCAGCTAGGGATCAGTGTGTGACTAGAGCTAGAGGTCATTCTGTGACTAAGATTGGTAGCAGAACTCAGTCCACAGCCAGGGATCAGAGCCAGATACTGCCTTATGTGAAGACTGAACCCTTGGCCACTGCCTGACTGGCACCAAGTTCAACCCTCTTGAGTCATTTGACTCTGACCCTCAAGTAATGGAGCTTCCCTCACATCTCCTACAAGTAGGCTTAGGCCTGACAGGAAAATAAAAATGGATATTGAGAGTGCTTTTGCCTTTTGTGAATCATGGAAGGTTGATCAACTTGAAGAGGTAGTAAAGAGCAGTGATGTCTTCCTAAGAAGGGCGTGGCTATGCCCATTGGTGTTGCATTGAGAGAATGAAGTCCATCTCCTGGACTTAGAGAAAGTTCCTACATTTCACTGAGGTTGAGTGATTCAGTCTCAACAATTACAGATCTACAGTACACTGTTGCATATGGTAGACATTCCTTTGTATTGGGCTTAAAAGATGGAATTAGACCTTTTGGGGAGAGATCCTGAGGTAGCTAGGCTAAGCACAGACAACAGAGTGACAAAGTTAAGAACAGACCAAGATCCTAAGGATTAGGGGGAAGACCTATACATGTACACTGTTCCCTTTCCAGGAGCCACTAATGGTGGTGAAAAGTAGTGACAACTGGAACCACATGGTCCTCAGAGTAGATGGAGCTACATGCATAGCCTCCTATATAACTGGGGGATTTCTTGGATAATGTGAGCTTCCTAAGGAGTTCAGGGACAGAGTCAGTCTTCTCTTCCAAGAAAGAGAGTAGAGTTCATAGGCAGTACCAGCCTATTGAGAAAATTTGGAATGTAGGTCCAGAACTAGGCCTCCCAGAGGGGTTACCTCTCTGGCAACTGCAAGTTCACTTACCTTTTAAGGACAGGCCAAGCCTTAGGATAGTACCATAAAGTTGGAAAACTGGAAGGGTTCCAGAGATAAAAAGGAGACTCACCAGTTCATGTGTGTGGAATTGTTTTTTCTAGTGCCCCTGAGTTCATCTCCCTCAAAGAGGTTTCTTCAGGGCAAAAGGGGAAGGAGTTGTTCCTAGAGAACAACACTGTCATACAGGGATGGCAGTTAAAGGAGGAAGACAGATGCCAAAGGGTAAAAGCATAAAGGGGCAACCACCATTTCCCACAATTCTAGAGATAGGTTGGTGATTCATATATGCGGCAAGATTCTCTCTCTATTCCAAAGCCCTCAAAAGACAGTCAGAACTCAAATTTATATACAGTTTTAGACAAAGAGTTGATATGGCATCATACATGAGACAAGGCAGTGAGGTAGTCTAGACCTCTGTAATCAAGATATTCTCTGAATTACCTGATAAGGACTGAGGAACAATAGGCAGGGATGCAAGAAATTTATTTTTAATTGTGCTACCTTGAGCAAGTTACCAGGGAGGGAAACAATATGGGTCAGTGAAGCCTTAGCATGTGTATCCCAAGAACTGGGGCCTACTAGTCAAACTAGCTTTCATATAATCACAGTTTCCAACCCACAGAGTGGCACCATGAATCTGGAGACCCACATACATTCCTAGGGGAAAGGTGGTATTCATCAGAAAGTAAGGAGAATTGTATCAGTGGTTTATGGGTTTATGTGAATCTTTTGTGTTTTCTACATTTGGTCAGTGGGGTGAAATGAAAGCTGTCCTATACCCCATATACATTTTTACCTTGAGTGCTTGCATGAGAACTGGAAATATTTTCCCCATATCTGTGGAGACTTAAATATAAGCTATATTCTGAGGTTTGTGAAGGAAATTGTATAGGGTAAAGTAAACTGAGTAATGAACTGAGAGGCAGCACCAGGATTGAGCCCAGTTTGTGCAAACTCAGACCTTCAGGGAGGGAGTGCTGGGAACATATGAGATTTAGAGATGGAAAGAAATTTAGAAACTATCTAATGCAGCCTCTTCATTTTATAGGTGAGGAAGCTAAAGCTGGTAAAGGTCAGAACCAGAATTCAAGACCAAGTTCTGTGATTTCAGAACCAGCAATCTTTCCACTACATTATACTAGTTCCCCTAGTTGGGAGCACCCATGTATCACTCCCACAGCTACACTTAATATATTACTAATTAAGGAATTTGGCATCACTTAATAAAACTGACTGATGATAATGTTTATTCAGAGTTCTGCCTGGCAATCTCTGAAGACAAAGTAAAATGGTAATAGAATATTGTCATTTGTGGCCTTTATTCTTCCAACTGGAAGGCAGCCATCATCCCCAGGGACAGCATTACAATTGCTTGTCTTTAGATTCTGTAGCTATGGAAAGACAGAAGGAGATAATGGAGAGAGGAGCTGGCCTTAGAATCAGCAAGATCTAGGTTCAAGTGCCATCCCTGACACATACTGTCTGTGTGATCATGGAGAAACTCTTGACATCTTAGTAATGACTCTCTCTAAGACCTTCACAAATGACTTGACAATATAAATTGGCAAAGGGATTTTGCACCACACTGGTGTTCCATATGAAGATGAAATCACAGGTTCTGATACTCCCTCCCCTCCAATAAACACATATCTATCAAATTTCATACCATCTCTCTGCCTTCCAAAAAACATCATGTTCTTTTACCAGGGGTTCTTAATCTGGGGTCTGCAAACTTTTTAAAAAATATTTTGATAACAGTATTTCAATGTAATTGAATTTCAATATAATTCAATATAATTGGTCTTTTTAATCCTATATATTTTATGCATTTAAGAACATGATTCTGAGCAGGGGTCTGCAGGCTTGAGCAGACTGCCAAAGGAGTTCAAGGTACACACAAAAGAATTAAGAACACTTACTTTAAGCAAATTCGATTGATGAAAAATTGGTTTTACATAAGAGATAAATTAAGGAGGGATTCTTTATTTTTTTAAAAAAAATCTTTTACTTTCAAAAGGATTCACAGTAGGACTTCTTTAAATAGCCAGCTCCCCTAGTGCATTGAAAGTAACGTTTGATTTACTACATTATCATCTGCCCACGCCATTTTTTTAAAGAAACATCGTATTTTATAAAGCAAAGTTTCCAAAGCATTCAGCATCGCTCTCTTCCATGGCCTGAACCCGGGTCCTAATTCTGACTAGGTACCAAGCTTTAGCCTTGTCAACAGGTAGAAACTGACCCTCTGCCAGCTTATAACTCCCCCCTCTACCCAACCCTCTTTATGGTATGAATGTCTGCTTGATTTGAGCTAAGTTGAACTCTGGACCCAAACTTAACCTCAATCTCTCCAAATATGTGAAAGTGGGACACCAGAGAATCTGGGGTAAGAATCCAAATGGCTCAATGAAAACCCATCCTGACTGTTCAAAATCTACTAGAAGAAAACATTTTACTGAATTAAGAAAGTTAATTTTACTTGTTAATTAACATTCATATACATTTTTTATCTAATTGTTATTGATATTATTTGCTCCTACGTGACTATCATTTCTGAATTTCCTTCCCTCCTCTCCTACCCAGGCAGCCATCACTCGGAACAAACAAGACCAACCAACAAATCAGCTACATTCCCCTATCTGAACTTTACTCAATTCTGCCTTCTCTAAAATGGTGATAATGATATTCACACTGCTTACCTACCTCAAAGAATTCCACTTCCATTCTTTCATCTGATCCTCCCGAATGTACTCAGGTAGGAGATTATTGTGTCATTTTACAGGTGAGAAACCTAGGCTTAGACATAGGAAGTGACTTACTGATGATCCATAAATGCTAAGTGACAGAGGTGATAATGGTAATAACAGCATTTATATAGTACCTACTATGTGTCATAACATTGTGCTAAGCATTTTACAAGTATTACTTCGTTGGAACCTCATAAATAATTCTGGAGGTAAGTGCTATTATTATCCTTATTTTATAATTGAGGAACCTGAGGCAAATAGAAGTTAAGTAACTTGCCTAGGGTCACACAGCTAGTAAGTTCTAAGACCAGATTTGAATTCAGTTCTTCCTAATCCCTGGCCCAGCACCCTATCCACCATGCCACTAAGCTGCATATTTCTTAGATGGAAGTAGAACCTCGGTCTTCTGCCTCTTGGTCCAGTGGTCCTAGTCCAGCTTGATTTACCACTACCACAAAGCAGTCTTGGGTGATGAAAAGACCACTGGATTGGTAGACAGAGAAACTGGGTTCAAATCTTGACTCTACTAATTGCTACCTGTGTCACTTTGGCCAAGACTCTGCCCTTCTCACCCTGCAGAACTCTTCTCATGTCTTCCCAGAAATCCTCCCACAGGGGCCCATTCAGCATGCTGGGGCCTTTCTTTGGGTCTCTTGACACTGCGTGGCTCCCAGTGAAACACACAGGCTGTCCATAGGTTACCCTTCCCCCTCACCACATGGCAGGTTCACCTTGTTCTACAGCCATACATTTGTTCAATAGTATCTTTCCCAGTGCTTATTCTGTGCCATTCTTTGTTGGTAAGATGTTGCGGCACACTAATGCCTAACAGGTGTCTCTTCATTGCCCTTTGTGTGGCCTATAGTTTAATTTTTAGAGACTTCATAGCCATGTGGTGTCATCAGGATATCGGTGTTAATCAAAGATGGGTTTTCCTCCAAGGAGAATCTTGGGATCACTAATTGTACAGTTTTCCAAGTTTTACCCAAATCACTTTTGTCTTCCTACTCAATTCTTGGTTCAATTCATCTGCATAGTCAATCCAAGATATATTTGTTGATGGACCAATTCTATTGGCTATCTATTCAACTGCTTGTTCTAGTTTGGATGATAATCGTTTTTCATCTATTTGGTTTTACCCAAGAAGCTAAAATGTATCTGCTTTGCTAGGACCAAGAGGACAGTGAAGTCAAACTCTTTGGAGTTATTATGGTTTTCATTTAGGAAGTTTTGTACTGTTGTTCACCACTCCCCATCATTGCCATCTCTTGGCTCTTCTTAAAGGAAGCACTCATGATATATAGGTATGAGCTTTCCATGTAAATTCAAGTGTTTGGCCTCTTTAATTCCCAACTCCCAATCCATGTTATCCATAATGTTTTTCTTCTATACTCACTTGAGCACACAGTTGGTGCTCAATGAATATTTGTGGGATGGATGAATGGAATGGTGTTTGTCTCATCTTCATAAATAGCAAAAAAATTGAAGTTGTGGGCCACACAAAGGGCAATGAAGAGACACCTGGTGGGCATATAATCTCCTTGAAAGCAAGAATTATGTCTTATTTTTGTATAAAATCTCCTCAGAAAGAACACAGAAGGTACTTAAGAAAGACATCTGAAAATGCCAAAAACTGTTACCCAACTCCTCCATTTGGCTCACTTCGATTCTACCTGTTGATTACACTTCTGTGAAGCCTCTAGATTCTAAATGGCTATCTATGGCTAGAGTTCATACCTCATTTCTCCTCTCCTCCCCTAATCTTTTACATGATTTTCAGTTTCTGAGGAAATAATGGCTATATAAAAAGACTAAAACAAAAAAGGAGTGGGACAGGGCAGGGAAACATTTTGGAAAATGCTTGCCTCCCATTGGTTCATCCTCAGGCACAGTGAGGAGAGCACCATGGAAAATGGCACTGGAAACCATACCCAGCTGCTTCTTTGCTCTCCCTCTAGACCACCTAAAAAAAAAACTCCCTGATGTATAGAGTCTAATTGTCTATAATCGAGATTTAACATCTTGTAATTACCCTCAATTGTAAAATGGAAACTAAGGAATATGTTTCTTGTGATTAATATACTATTACAGAGCAGAAGTGTAATTATATCTCAGAGTCAGAGTCTCAAGGGTAATGCTTGCCATTCAGCAGGAACACCATCTTCCATCTGTCTTCCAACAGCAACGTATGTGTCAATTAAGACCTGACCTTTGACATGAAAAACCTGGGTGTGATTTGAGGGCATTGTCTTTCTGACTTGTTCCCCCACACAATGAAACCTTAAGGATGTTTTTATTTGGCTCATGTCTCTCACAAAATGCCTCTGACTCATATCCACATCCAAAGAAACCCTAGAAGCATCAGTTATCTGATGATCCAGGTATCTGGATCATTTTGCTCTGCCCTCAACTCCCCTGCAAGCACTTAGGCTAACACTATATCATATAAGGAACACGTTTTATCTAAACCACCAAAAGACACAGAATGAGCTACTCAGTTCTTAGAAAACTATTCTACTCTTTACTGAAGACATATTGAAACATGATCTTTATGAGTTTCTAATTACCTTGGGATTTAGAAGGTTTATGCGATTCCTAGTATTAGTAAAGGTACACATTTGGGATTCCTGAATATGGTTCCATGATGTGCCACTTTCTTTAATATGATCAAGGGCAAGATTCATAGATTTGTTCCTTCACATTATGGCTCTGACCTAATCTTTCCTCAGTGTGTATGATTCTCTAAGGTAATAAACAAAGAATCAGAGTTGATAGGGAGCTCAGAGTCCACTGAGTTCAACCACTATCTGAAGAATATATGCCCCCAAAGTATTCCCAACACATTGGCCCTTTGTTGGTCAAGGAAAACAAGTCTGATACCTCTCCCATGGAGCAACCCTTCAAAAGTCACAAATAGTAATCATGTACCCATTTCTAGACTCTCCTCTCTAGACTACACATCCCCAGTTCATTAAGTCACTTACCTTTTAGCCTGGTTTCTATTTGTCTCACCATCTGAGTTACCCTCTTGTGGACATGCTCTCATTTGGTTAATGTTCCCACCTAAAACTGTAACCCACAGAACTGGATACAATATATTAGATGTGGTATGAGCACAGTAAATCGGGTCTATCACTTACCTTATTCTTTACTTATAGAGCATATTTTTATATATGTGACTGTTGTCAAGAAAGATTATGAAGGACAAGCCAAGACAATGCTACAATTAATGGAAAACATCTCAAATTGAATTAGCTTTTTTTGGCTGGCACAAATACACTCTTGACTCATATCATGTTTGCAGTCCACTATAACCCCTCAGGTCTTTTTAGCATAAATTGCTTTATAGCCACTCTTCTTCTAGTGTCTACCTGTGCAGTTGATTTTTTGAACCCAAGTGCCAAGCTTTACATTTATCCCAATTAAATTTCATCTTATTAATTTTAGTCCATCACTCTACCCTGCCAAGATTTTGTTGGATCTGATTTTTGTCGTCCAATGTATTCACTATCCCTCCATGCTTTATGTCATCCACAAATTTGTTAAGTATACCTTCTAGGCTTTCATCCAAGTAATTGAAAAGATGTTGAACAGAACAGGGCCAAGGGCAAAACCCTCAAGCATTCCATTAGAGATTTCACTCTGGGTTTACATTATCCATTAATCAACACTTCTGGGGTCCTGTCATTTACTGGTTCTGTACTGTCATCCAGTCCCCATCTCTATCTATCTAGAAAGATGTAGTGAGAGATAGTCACATAGATCACCAGAATGCATTCCCCTCCCTCTCTTAATTATTTCCTTTTTATCCTGTATATAGCTCACTGTTCGTATTTGTTTGCTTGCTGTCTCCCCTACTGAATAGTGAGCTCCTTGAGGGCAGGGACTGTCTTTTGCCTCTTTTGGTATCTCTAGCATTTATTACAGTGCCTGGCACATAAGCAAATGTTTATTGACTGAGAGAATGAAGTTATACTATGGCCACAGCCTTCCCCTGATGTAGTCACCCCATTAAGAAGATGATACCTTGACCTCACAGAACTCATTATGCAGGATCTTGGGGATCCTCATTTTGAAAACCCAACAGTATCATGCTGTCTCATATCCTCTATCATCTTGAAGCAGGAGGTCTCAGAAAAGGGTGAAATAAGATGATGAAGCCTCTACTTGCTGGCCTCCAGCTGTTTTGCAGGTATTTGTTTTGAGGCATCCCATCGAAGCAGTCTAGAGTTAGCCTGACTGCCACTTGACTATTAGTTGACTGAATAATCAAAGTAGGCTCATATCTAAACTTTGAGTTAAACCTCTAAAGACATATAGCCCAATCTCTTCATTTTATACAAGAGGAAACTGAGGCTTAGGGAGAAGAAAAGACTTGCCCTGGGTCACACATAGGGTTCAAGATTTGGAAGAGATCTCAGAGGCTATCTTATTTAACCCCTTCATTTTATAGAAGAAGCAAGTGACTGTAAGGGATGTGCAGTGATGTGACTATATCCATACATCTAGAAAATATCAGAGGTAGGAGTCTGACTGCAGATCTTCATCACTCCAAGTCTATTAGCCCTACTTATATTGCCACACTACCTCTTAGAAGGTAAGAGAGGAGGAGATAGGCAAAGACGTGCTAGAGGTGGGTGAAACAATTCAGCCAATATCCTTGTATGCCTTCTTAAAGCAAGTTGACAGCCATGTCCTTTGAGATAACTTTTGAGATCCCTGCCTTCTCTGGGCAGTTATAGAATGGCAGAATTAGGTCTCAGAATAAGTAATTGGAAACCCAAGAATCACAGAAATACTTTTGCATAGGCCCAATTGGATTGCTAGATTTGGTGTTAGAGGACTTGTATTCAGATCTGCTACTTGAATAACCCTGGGCAAGTTACTAAACTTCTCTGGACCTCAGTTTCCCCTTCTGTAAAATGAGATTGTTAGACTAGATGACCTGTAAGGTTTCTTAGGCTCAAAATCTATGATGGGACAATCCTATGATATGCCCAATAAAAAGCCACCCTTTTGCCCCAATCTTGAACTGCCTGAACTATGATTCTTTTCATTCCTTTGATCCAAGACAGTTCTCCATAGCACTCCACAGGGAAAGAGCAATATCTCTTCCAGGTCTATGGTGATGCCAATTACACAAGGCGAAGACATCTCATTGATTATGAGGACATTCTGTCTGCCCCAAAAGGTAGGATAAATGCTGCTCTAGTCACCCTATCTTAAGGTGATAGGGTGGGCCTCTTTAGAGATGGATGCCAAAATGGCTGCAGTTGCTAGCACAATGGCTCCTCGCCTTGGGTCATCAGCCCCCTTTGATTCAGGATCATTTATTACATTCCTCCAGGAAACTGAAGATTCCCATAGATTCAAAAGCATGGCTTCCAAAATAGTTAACAATTTCAGACACAGTTATGGTAAGTAAACTGCTGAAAGATCAGCCAGGAGTTTGGGTGGAGGGAGGCCAGTGAGACGATGGGATCTCTGCTATATGTTTCCTTTGTCTTTGTTCCCAGCTAGAGATTATTTTCTATACCAAGGTCAAATAATGTGTGTGAAGACACAGCTTCTAGCCAATTAAGATATACTGCTTGCAAGATTTGACGTTCCAGGCTTCTTTCAAGCATGTGGTACATGTGCGTACATGTACACATCTGTTAGATCCTGGGAAAAGGGAATTCTGCATACAATATCCTACTGCTTTATGTGTTCAGATGTGCCTCCTTTGGGGTAAAAAAACAAAATTTCATGTGTCCATGGGGTTGGCTCCAATGAGATATATTAGTCTCCCCACATCATATACATTCAATTTATTGAAATAAATCCTCAGTTTTCTCCCAAGAGAAGTATACATTGTCCCTGCTATCATTCTTTTACAAAGTTAAGCACAGCCTGGTTGGAACTGTCTAAATCATTCATAAAGAATGCCTTTGCTCCCCAAATTCATGGTCTATGGTGAATGTACATTCTCCCCAATAGAATTCCATTGCATTCTGCACCACCTTTGCACAAGTGGGACCACTTTTCTCTTTGAATGACTGGCTATCCAATAATCATTTGTAACATATTTTAAATGAGCAAACATATATGAACTCATATACTTCGCACACAATATTCCCTGCAAAATCACAGGCAATAGAAGAGGACTTCACTGCAAACAGACCAAGACAGACACAGATTGCAAGCACATGGTAGGAAGAGAGCAGCCATACTGAAATTATTTTCTCATTAGCTGCCACCTCTATTGGAAGCAGTTAGATTTAACCTGTATCATAGACTTCTCTGACTGGTGATTTGGTCAGCTGAAAGACTGATGAACCTGCTCAGGAGAGACCTGGGTTCAAACCTTGGGTCATGTATTTACTTGCTGTGTGACCATGACCAAGTCACTTAGTTCCTTATAAGCCTTAGTTTCCTTACCTGTAAAATTGGAATTATAATTCTTGTACTTTCAAACTTAAGGGGTTGTTGTAAGGAAAGTGAAACACATTTTTCAGATCCATGGCATTTTATTCTTATCATTTCAAATCAGTAATTCTGAAGTTTCACACATGGGATGCTCATACAGCACTATGTGCTCTGAGAAATTCCCTTCCTATGGTAATAACACACTTTAAATTAGCAGACACATAGAAAGAAAAAAAGGGGGGAGTAATGTCCTACCTCAGTATTGCCAAGACAGTAGAAACTCATTGGTAAGGAGAAGCAAATAGTAACTGAGAAACTGGTCTGAGTTGCTCAAATTCCTAGAAGTGATAGCCACTGATGACAAAATATGGCCTCTAAAGTTCCTTCCAGCTCTAGTTCCACAATCTCCTTTCTTAACTGGTCCAAGGCTAGGCTTTTGTATGAGAATGAGTCATCTGGGTTCTACATCTGAGGAACTATACCCAGGGAATGAAATAATATCCCCTTCTTTTTACTCTGCTTGATAATAGACCTTCTCTTAGGTGGTATTATCTATATGCCCTTGGGTGTTATTCCTTGAGAATAGAGACTAGCTTCCATCAGAGATAGTGTCATGTTGCTTCCTCATCCTCAGTTCTTGCTATTACACTGTAACAGTTCCCCCAGCTCCCTCCCTCTCCTTCTTTGTTTAGAAGAAGCTGGGTTCCCAGAGGTTTAGTTAATAAAGGTAGTGCCCCTTAGTGTTGGTACTTTCTAGTACTTAAGGTGGTTCAAGTTTGGGTCATCATGGGGCCACTTGTATAATAAGTTGGATTTGAAATTATAATTTCAATTATTCACATGTATTTTTCTTCTGAAATTCTTATAAAGTTAAGCATTTTTCTAAAAAAATAGATTCATGGTCCCCAAACAAAACAAGCAACAAAACCTTTTTTTTAAATCCCACAAAGGGATAAGAAAAACGATAGAGACTATGCATGCACAGGTACATTTCTGTTATCTACTAGTTGATCGAAGAAAATACTATGTGTATTAACTTGAACTAGGTAGTGCCATTGTATTTATCTTTGGTTTTGCTGCTGTCTGATGTTTTCTTCCTTTCCACTGTTGAAGTCATTACTTATACAGTTCTTGGGGATCTGCTTTATTTTGCTCCATATCATTTCATATGTTTTCCTACATCTCTTCATAGTGTTCATATTATTCATCATTCCTTACAGTGAAATAATATTCTAATACATTCATAGATCACAATTTCTTTAGCCCTTCCCCAGTCATTGAGTATGTATTTTGTTTCTATTTTTTGCTCTTACAAAGAGTGATGCTATGGAAATACCTTATAAAGACATGCCATTCCTTTCTGTCACTAACTTCCTTAAGTGGGATTGCTGAGATAAAGGACATGAATATTTTTGAAACTTTTATTATACATTGTTATATTGCTTTCTAAAACAGGTGAATGAATTCCAAACTTCACCAACAGCGAATGAGTGTGTCTATTTTCCCACATCCCTCCCAACATTAAGTGTTAGTATCTTGGTCACTTTGGTGGCTGTAAAGTGGTCCATCAGAATTTTTCCACTTTTCATTCTCTTATTATGAATGATATTGAACACTTTTAGAAGAGATTAATGATAGTTTATGCTTTCTCTTTTGAGAATTGCCTGTTCATATCTTTTAACCACTTGTCTACCAGAAGATGGCTTTTATGCTTATAAACCTGTGTTGATTCCACTTAGATTGTGAATGTCAGACTTTTATCAGATTTTAATAAAAAAGATTTTCCTTGTCTGCATTTTTCTTCTTATTCTAGCTGCATTGCTTTTATTTGTACAAAAGTTTTAAAAATTTTTCATGTAATTTACATTATCTATTTTTCTTTTATTAATGCTGAGATATAGTTGTGTATATGTATATATGTGTGTGTGTATGTACACATATAGGCTGATTAACTTTTGCTCTATCTATAGTTGTAAAAAATACAACTTACCATTCTCTTCGAATTCTTTTATGGTATGACTTTGCATAGTTATCATATTTCATAGAATCATAGACTAAGAATCCCAGAGTTGGATGGAACCTCAGATGCTATCTAGTCCAACTGGTTGGTACCTGAACAAAAAGCCCCTCTGTGACATAACTAACAAAAAATTACCAAGACTTTGCTTGAAGATCTCGAGTGAAGAGAAGCCCACTAAGTACTGTGACAATCTATTCTACCTTCAAAGAGCTCTGTTATGACAAATTTCCTTGCATGGATCCTAAAATGTGCCTCTCTGCAATTCCTACACATTGCTCCTGGCTCTGTCTTCTGGTGCCAAGTAGAATTAGTTTAATCCCTCTGAAGGGATATAAATTTGCTTTCAAGGACTGCTTTTGTTATTATCTTTAGTATTTTTTCTTTTTCTAGGATTTGTTCATTTTATTGCATTGTGGTTTGTAAAGTAAGTAGTTAAAATTCATACTTTTCTGCATTTATTTACTCATTCTTTATGACCTAGAGTACTGGTTTTCAATATGTGTTTTGGAGACTCCTAGTGGTCCCTGAGACCCATTCAGAATGTCCACAAGTCAAAACTATTTTCATAATACTATTAAGACTTTAAATTTTCTAATTAGGTAAATATCCATAGATATAACCAGAACTGTGCTGAAGCAAAAGCCAAATGTTAATTTTCAGTGTGACCATGTATACCTAAGGAAATAGACAAGTACTACCAAATCAGGGCTTTATTTATTTTTTATTGTCTGCACCAGAGATCTCAAACAGAGCCTGGAGGAAGGGGGTGGAGAAGAGAACTTGAAGAACTAGATTCAAATGTAATTGGAAAATATTTGACAAAATAAAAATAAAACATAACAGAGATGATGTTAATATGTGATTTTCTAAGTCAATATGCAGCAGGTAGGAATTCTTATGTAGGGTTAGTAATGCCTATTTCCATCTGACTTTGACACCACTGATCTGGACGTAGTTAAGTGATGGAGGAATTGTTAACAATGCAGATTAAACTGACAAGTGTGTATATACATTTTTCTCAAGATCCTGTTGGTAAACTTTTACCAGTACACCCCTGACTCCAGACCCAGTGCTCTATCCACTGAGCCACCTAGCTGCCTCCTAGTTTGTTGTGGCAATTGTTAAACAGAGCAATAAGGACACTGGGGCCAGTGTGGATTTTCCACAGGACACCTCATAAGAGAGTACAGCATATTTTCTTGGTGCCAATCTGGGTACCAGCCCTCAGACCTCAAATGCTCCCCACCTACCCCAGATAGCTAGATCCACCCCAGGGTCTTGTTGTCCATGGTGCCCCTCCCTCCCAGGGCCTTAAATCACAGGCACACTCACCCCAGGGTGCGGCCGCCCATGGTTTCCCCTTCCAGGGGCTTGCCTTACCACCACTTTCCCAACTCAGACTTTGCACAAGCACACAATCACACTCCTATATCCTCCCTCCCACCTCCTTAAACACAGGTTCCTAGTTTTATTGGGACAAGCTTTTTTAAGTCTCTCTATCCCTACCCAAATCATAGAGGCAAAGGAATTTTGACTCGAACCTACTCCTCACACTCCTCAACAATCCCATGAACTCGGATTTCATCTGTGGTACCCTCGCAGCCAGTTCCAATAAAGCTTTCCTTCCTCCCCTCCCTACCCCCTTTCCAAGGTCATTAATACCCTCCTATGGGATATTGCTAACCAGTTCCCAGTCACTGTTTTCTTGAGGTTCCTCCCATAAACTGGGACCTCAAAGAGATGCCACCCTTTTATTCTCCTTGAAGTATTTAAATGTGTTCATTGTTTTAAAGACCCTTTACTTTGTTAGGGTTCTGCTTAGTGGTCAGTTTGTATGCCAAAGGACCAATCTAAGTCTGGCCTCCTCCTCAGGAATGCCTGGAAGACCTCCAGTGAATTAAAAAATGATCTTTTCTAATGAAAAGATTATGCTCAGTTTTGCTGGATAGGCAATTTTAGGCTTGAGGCTAATTTCCCTTTCTTTTCTTCCTTTTTAATACATTTTATTGATGACTTTTGTCTTTATATCACAATCATTTCTGGAAACCACAACCTTCCCTCCTCCCTTCCCCCACTGAAACTTCTTTTGTAATAAATAGAAACAATTACTTAAAAACACCCAATATAGTGAGCACATTAGATATAGTATACAACATTCTGCCCTGGTAATCCCCCACCTCTCTGCCTTGGGGCTGGGGGTGAGGAATGCTTCATCACAGGGGTGGGAGGACAGGAATCTGACAGTGGTCAGCAAGAGTAGAAAGTATAACCCAAACCAGCTTAAAATTTAATTGGGAAATATTTAACAGAATAAACAAAAATGTAATAAAACAGAAATAATGATATTATGTAGTTTTCTCCAATGAGATGTTTCACATTATCTTCTATTTTTTCAAATTTTTGGTTTTGTTTAGTAATTGCTTGGTTTAACTCATAGTCATTCTTTTCCTGGTCTCAATTCTCTCTTTCAATGAATTATTTTGTTCAGTGGGTTTTTGAACCTTCTCCTCCATTTGGCTAATTCAGCTTTTTAAAACCTCCTTCTTCTCATTAGTTTTTTGGATCTCTTTTTCCAATTGAGTTAGCCTCTTTTTAAAGCTGTTATTTTCCTCAAAATTGTTTTGGTTCTCCTTTAGTAAGCTCTTCTATTGCCTGAGCCCAATTTAAGTTCCCTTTGGAGGCCCTGGAGGCAGAGGCCTTGGCTTCCTCTGACAATATGCCTTGTTCTTCCTCATCCGAAGGGATGGAGGGAGACACCTGTTCCCCAAGAAAGTAACCTTCTGTGGTCTTATTTTTTTCCCCCTTTTTTGGGCATTTTCCCAGCCAGTTACTTGACTTCTGAGTTTCCTCTCCACAACCACCTCCTTTCCCGTTCAGCCAAGCCAGTACTGCGGGCTGAGATTCAGATGAGCTGCTCCAAAGACTCAGGGGCTTTCAGTGGGGGCAGGGCTGCTATTCAGTGTGACACTAAGATCAGCTGCTCAGGAGAGGGCAGGGCCACCACACAGGATTCAGTTCCCTCAGGGGGTTTACGATGAGACCTTCAACAATGCATGCAGGCTACTGCCTGCTTTGGGAGCCCACTGCTGCCTCTACTGCTGCCACTTGAGGAGGTCTGAGTTATGGGGGTACCCTGCTCCCTTCTCAACCAGCTGAAAAGACCCTCTCACTGACCTTTGGTGCCTGTGAGTTGAGGGATCTGTGCTGCTGCTGGAGATTCTGTCCCTGAAGCCTGCTTAAATCTGCTCCTTTTGGTGCCACGTGGCCAAGGCAGGGCTGAGCTCTGCTCCACGTCTGGTGCATGACAGACCTTTCCTGTCAGTCTTTCATGTCACTCTGGGATAGAAATCTCCTCCAGTCTGTTGTTCTGTGGCTTCTGCTGCTCTAGAATTTGTTGAGAATTCTTCTTTACAGGTATTTTATGGGCTGTGAGGTAAGAGCTAGCATATGTGCGTCTTTCTACTCTCCATCTTAGCTCCGCCCCTCTATTACATAGTTTTCTAAGTCAATATGTACCCACAGAGATCCTTATGTATGTTGGCTTAGTAGCCCAATTTCTATTTGAGTTTGACACTACTGGGCTTCATCACCAGTTTTCCCACTGAGGAATTCAGGAAACATGGGAATATTTATATGAGTTGATGTGGAATGAGACAAGCAGAACCTAAAGAACAATATATAAAATAACCACAATATTGTAAAGGAAAGGATAGCTTACATGAAATAGAATTCTTGAGTCAATGAAAACCCATTCTCAGTCCTGGACTTAGGCATACACTTAGGTCATGTGTGTTGGCCACAATCTGGGGGACCATTACCATTGGCCTTTCACCAGCACCAAATAATTTTATTGCTGCTCGTCCTTCATTTTGGAAGAGGACCAAATAGTTTTAGGATCATAGTGTGAGAATGAGACTGTACTGATTATCCCATATATCTGAAAAGTAATTACTTTTGTAAAGCAAAAACACTTCTTGATTGAATCAATGGATCATAACTAAATGTGAACGAAGTCTGTTCACCTCCTTGATCAATAAAAGCCATTGCTGAGACTTGATCCTTCCAGAACCAGATAGAGACTGTGAATATCTAGAAGCAGAGATGGTAGAACTAGGTCATACAGAGCTGAAACTGAAACAACTAAAAGCCCGGATACAACCAGCAAAAGGAGAATATGAAGGTAGAAGTGAACTATGGCAGAAGGAGGAGAAATCAAGGGGGTGGGACATTGATGCTACAGGCATCTCAGAGATGGTACCAGTGTACCTGCCTATTCCAGGACTGAGAGAAGTCCCAAGAAAAGGTCAAGTCCTTCTCCAAATTCTGCCCTGGTGTTTGTCTATCCATAGACACTATAACATAATGTATGGTTTCATTACCCAAATGTTTCTAGTTTGTTACAAGTCCCTTCATTTTACAAAAGAAGAAACTGAGGCCCAGAGAGGGTATGACTTGTCTAAGTTCAAACAGGTAGTAAATGGGAGAACTGAGCTATAACTCCAAGCCCAGCTTTCTTGACATTGCATCATCCTGCCTTTTCATGACTATAGATTTATTATATACTTTAAGATTGGGTAATACTACATTATACAGGCATTCATACTTTCCCTTCACTATTTCCCTTGAGGTTCTAGAGAGTCTTTTGTTCCTGTAGGTGAATTTCATTATTATTTTGTATAGTTCTATAAAGTGTCTCTTTGATAATGTGATTGGTATAACTCTAATATGTAAATCAGTTTATTTCACATTGTCATTTTTATTATATTGGCATAGCCCAATCATGAGTACTGAATTTTTATCCAATTATTTAAGTTTTCTATGTAAACTACTTCATAATTGTATTTATATAAATCTTACATATGTCATGGTATATTAAATGCCCAAATATCTTATTCATTTTATAGTTATTTTGAATGGAATTTCTGACATTATCATTTCTTCTCTAGAAGTAGAAATGTTAATGATCATCTTAAGGATTTTTTTTGTATCCTGCTATCTTACTTATTGAAGTATCTCAATTAGTTTATTGTCCAGGGCTTTCAAAGTTTACCATCATATTATCTCTAAGTAGAGATCATTTTGTCTCCTCTTTACAAATGTTTATACCTTGAATATTGTCCTCTCATCTTGTTGTTATAGCTTATACTTCTAGAATGCTGTAAAATGACAGAGAGTAGAGGGTGCATCCTTGCTTTACCCTTCTTTTTGCCAGGAAAGCTTCTAGCATTTCTCCACAGTGAGAAATGCTAGGCCTTCATTTTATATACATGCTCTTGATTATACTAAAGAAAGACCCTTCTTATGTCTATGTTTATTAAGGTTTTAAACATAAATGAGTGTTGTATTTTACCAGAGACTTTTTATACATCTGAAATAACCATATGTTGTTTGTTATTTTCGTTGCTCATAAGATCAATTATACTAATTGTTTTTTTAATGTTGAACCATCCTCACATCCCTGGTATCAATCCAAGTGTTCATAGTGAATTATTATCTGGATATATTTATGTAATTTCCTTGCATGGATTTTATTTAAAATTATTGCATCAATATTCATTAGTGAGATTGGTCTATTGTTCTCTTTCTCCTGTTTTTTGATATATTATGTGCCATCTCTTCTTTTCATTTTTTTTGTTCCAGTAGAATGAGTCTATATGATTCTGATTGGTGGGTTTTGGATGTGGAATTTGCTTCTTAAAGGACAGGTCACACCAAGCTAACTTTATTTCCTTTTTTGACAGGGTTACTAAAGTGGAAGATCAAGGCAATGCTATAGAATGCTATAGGTCATAGGTTACCTAGATTTTAGCAAAGCATTTCATGAAGTATCTCTTCCTATTCTTGTGAAAGTGAGCAAGAAATATGATCTAGACACTAGATAGATTCAGAACTGAGCAGATTCAAAGAGTCCGGTTCAATGTCAATATGACAGGAATATTTTTATCATGATTATTTATTATTATAAAGTATTACACATTTATTGGAAATTATTTTATTTTAGTGTCTTGGATAAAGGTATAAATGGTATGCTAGTCAAATTTGCAGAAGGCAAAAATCTTAATGGAATAAGTAACACAGTGGATGACAGAGACAGGATATATCTTGACAGGCTAGAGAAGGGGGCTGAATCTGAGAAGATGAAATTCAATAGGGATGAATGTAAAATATTATACTTTGATTCAAAAAATCAGCTTCAGAAGTTCAAGATGCGAGAGGTATGGTTAGATGGCAGCTTTTCTAAAAAAACATTGGGGCTGGGGAGAAGGAATTAAGTGGAACTCAAGCTCAATATGAGTTGGCAATATGATGTAGCAGCTAAAAAAAGCCAGTAAGATCTTGGGCTGTGTTAATAAATGCATAACATCCATACTTTGCTCTGACTAGACCACACCTAGAGTATTGTATTCATTGATGGGTGTCACCATTTAAAGAAGTATATTGACAAGTTTTAGAGCATCCAGAGGAGGGCAACTAGTATGATGAAGGGACTTGATTCCAGTCAGTTTCAATACCTTTGAAGGAAAAACTAGCCTGACTTACATGAGGTGGGGCCATATGATATTGTTCCTACCATACAGTTCTTAATTTTGCTTATTGAGTCATCTGGAAAACCTCACAATCGATTCATGTTCATTTCCTGAGCCTATTTTTTTTCTTTCTAGAATCTACTCTTCAGTTACTTTTACTCCTTAATGTTTTCAGATTTTTTTGCTGCTTATTCATTTCTTATCAACTTTCCCCTCTTTTGTCAAAATAATTTTCATTGTGATGAGTATTGTTTTTTTATTAAGTTGTTCTTTTCCTTTTTTGTCATTTTTAAGGTGATGCTGGGGAGCTGAGCTTTAATACAGCCACTCCCTCCACTATCTTGTCTGTTTTCCCTTAAGCATTTCCTTTTCACTAATATATACATCAATATGTCAAGAATCTGTCATTCCAAGCATGTGTCTACTTTATCCATAGATACGTGTCACAACTCTTTGCCTTTTAGTAGATAGCCTTTATAAATTGATATTGATAAAAATATTTTTTCCTGACCATGAATCTCTTCTAATTTTACTACTAATAAGGATAACCGTTAACATTTATATGGGGCTTTAAGGTTTAAAAAGTGCTTTACGCATATTATCTCATTTGTTCCTCACAACAATGCTGTGATGTACATGCTATTATTATGTACTCACTCTACATATGAGGAAACTGAGGCTGAGAATAAATTACTTGCCCAAAGTTGCACAGCTAGAAAGGGTCTCAGGTAGGTTTTGAATTCAAGTTTTCCAGATTCCATGTCCAAAATTCTACCTACTGTGCCACCTAACTGCCCTTAGGTTGATTACTGGACAACAGACAGAATATTTCACTAGACACATACTCAAACCTTGACTGGTTTGATAGGCCCCTCCGGAATTTGTGCTCTATTGATATAAAGCTTTTGAAAAACTAGGTTCACTTCCATGATAAGCCATTGGAATGGAACTTGGTGGAAGTTTCCTCAATATTTGCTTATCACAATCATTATGTTCATATGTAATACAACAAAGCCCATATACCTGATTCAAAGGAGAATCCTTCAAACCTGCAATCAGAAAAATATTTGAAGCTTAGGTATCTGGTTTCTCAGCTTACAGAGAGTAGAAGCAGGAGATGAATAGAGGAAAAGCACACTAAGAACTGGAGGAAATAGAAAAATTGTAAAAAGCAAATACAAAATCTCTAGAAACAGAGCAGTCTGGGGTCACTTACTATAGGGGCAAGCACTATAATATAGCACAGAACAATAATAGATATTCACAATGATGATCCTAAGTCACCACAAAAAAGTTAAATCCCATAATTCAAGAACAGTAATGAGACATCTATGCCATCTGTTTAAGCACACAAAGAAATATGTGATACATTTTAGAAACGTTTCCATTCCAAATGGTTAAAAGAAGGCAAAAAGGATTTTGTATTTAAAGAGGTAAGCCTCAGCTATTTGAAATTCTACTTAAGTAGTTGAACAGCTCATTCTCCCACTCTGCTGGGAAAATGATGTGTAAATGGCCTCAGAATTATCATGAAGGAAATTTGTGTTAATAAAAGAGAGAGGCCAGTCATGTAATAAGAGAGAGGTGTGATAGATGGAGTGATAAATGGGTACCCACAAAATGTGAAGAGACCTCCAACTCATTGGGCATATTTTCTGTGTAGGATTTGGAAGAGAACATGAACAAGAAACTTCTAGTATACAGTACTAGTAGTACTTCTTGCACACAGTAGTCACTTATTAAATAGTTGCTGAATTACAAGGTGTATTGAAAAGAACAATTGGTGACCTTGGGCCAGTCACTTTCCCTCCATGCATTTTTTCTGCATTGATCAATTCAGAGAGTAGGGCTTATAGGGTTGTTCCAACTCCTGCCATCCTATAGTTGTATGATACTATGAATGGAACAGAATCAGCACATCGTTTATATGCAACTAGGCATTGATAAAGTGCTTGAAAAAAATGCCTCTCCGCATGTTTCAGAGATGACGCAAAGGTGCACCTCAGCCAAGACTGTTTCTGAATTGTTACAAAGCTTGAATTAGTGGGGTCTGAGTAAATGAGGTTTGCTAGTATTGAAAAGCAGTTGCTTTGGGGCCTTGGGGGCGGGATTCCTTCTAGGAGAAAATGCAGGGTTCAGGGAATTCATTAACACTCCACTTGTGACAAAAGGGTGTCTCAGGGTAGAGGCTGTTTCAACAGCAAACACTCGCCTTTTCAACAGGGTGCCTGTGTGAAGAAAGCTAGTCCATCAAAAAGGAAAATTGTCACTAAGAAAAGTTTTCTAAGTTCCTAATGAAGCTAGGAGGTTTCATTCTCACGTCATTACCAATAATGAGCCTGCTTGCAGTGTTCCACCCCCACCTCCAAGAGCAGTTATGTGTTTGCTTTTAATAATTCCCCTGGAGGCCTATTTCCAAGTGGAGTCCCTAGTTTGTTAAAAATGTCTTCTTTAATGATGTCTGGTGTGACCAATTAAAACCATTGCCTTTGTGTTGAACAAGATACCAGAACCATACTCTTGTAACCAAAGGAAGCCAAACTTAGACTAGCTACAAGAAAGAAGACCACCTATGCAGTTTTAGGATGCATGTGGTGTGTGCTTGCATGTTTATGCTTCTATGTACATGTGTCAGAAAGGGGATTTTCTCTTACAGAGTGCAAAGCCAGGAAGTTATAGAACCAGATTTCCATGCAATATTAGGAAAAACTTCCTAACAATGAGTACTGTCCAAAAGGGGAATGGACTGCCTTAAGTAGGGTGGTAGTGAGTAACCCACCACTGAGAATTTTTAAGCAAAGGTTGGTTGATGGCCACTTGTCTGGTATAGTGTAGAGGGTGTCTCCAGGCAATCTAAGGTAGGGGAAGGGCTGGAGGCTGAGCTCGAGCATCTCTAGACAATTCAAAGACTGCAACTCAAGAGACTTTCTTCATCTTCACTTATAAATTCTACTCAGAAAGAATGAGGCTGCCTCAACTCAGCTTCATAGAACCAGAGGATGATCAATTCATGAGCATTTGATTCATCATGTAACGCAGACCCTGTACCTAGGTTCTAGCTCATAGATTTAGAGCCAGGAAAGACCTCAGAAGTTGTCTAGCCCAGCATCCTCAATCACCAGAAAAGAAGACAGAGACACAAAAAGGTTAAGTGATTTCTCTAAGGTCGCAGGGTAGTTAGCAGCAGAATCAGGATTTGATCTCAGGTCCTCTAACTTTCAGGAGTCAGCTGGCTGGTGCAGTAGATAGTGTGCTGTCCTTGTAGTTGAGAGGACTTGAGTTCAAATCTGGACAAGTCACTTTACCCTGTTTGCCTCAGTTTTCTCATCTGTAAAATGAGCTAGAGAAGGGAATGGCAAATCCTTCCAGTATCTTCATCAAGAAAACCCCAAATGGGGTCACAAAGAGTCACATAGGACTAATGAACTAAGCAACAACCATTAATTTTCTCCTTTATTACACTGTTTCATTTTTTCTTGGGTTGGAAGACACATCTCCCATTTTTTCACCCTTTACTATCATTTTCTATTTGTGCCATTCTTGGAGCTGTAGGTTATTTCTTCCCTCTAGTCACTTATGCACAGAGTAGTATGCTAGGGAGGAAGCTGACTTTTGGGGTCAAAAAAGAGACAGGGGTACATATAGCTCTATCATGGGAATTAGGATCCCAGCCCTGACCCAGAAAAGTAGATTGTGTACCATTTTTATATATTGATACTTCACTGGTTTCATAATCTCACTGCCATGAGTACTCCTTGCAATAGTGCAGAATGCAGCCCATCCATGACCATTTTAATATAGTACTAATATTCTCTTTTATTGGTAGATGATAAGGAATCAAAGCAATATTCACTAATATCCTCTGGTTATTTGGATGGGGGGAGCATATAGAATTGCCCGATGCCCCCTCAATTGGCTCCAGTCAGTACAAGAGTGGCCTTCAATGGTTCATAGTGTAGGGAGTAGCTTTCTGCTTCTTAGTGGAGTAGGGCTCCCTTGATTCAAAGGTGAATCTGCCTTGGAAAGGGAACATCTCCTCCAATAACCTTCATGACCAGAAGACTACAGGATATACACAATCAGAACCATTGCCCCACTCTTGGGGGAGAAGCTGATGTGAAGTCTTGGATCCTAGGAACACATATGATAACACACACACACACATCACCTGACTTGACCAACAATAAATAGTAGGTGAGGCATTAGGACGCATGCCTTTTGGAGTCTTTCTCTTGACCTTATTCTTTTACCTTCTGGCCAACCATGAGAATAGCAGTCTCTTGGCTCTGCTATAGTCTTAATCTTTTTCTCCACCTTAGGCTAGACAGGATACTCTCTGTCTCTGTCTCTGTGTGTATGTATGTCTGTCTCTCTGCTCTCTCTTCTCCTCTCCTCCTCCTCCTCCTCTTCTTCTCTCTATCTCTGTCTCTCTCTGTCTCTGTCTCTCTCTCTCTTTCTTTCTCTCTCTCTCTCTCTCTCTCTCTCTCTCTCTCTCTCTCTCTCTCTCTCTCTCTCTCCTTCCCTCCCTGCCTCCCTCCCTCCACTCCCAGTGCTTTCCTATTCTGGAGGATGGTGCAATATGGAGCATCATGGATCAACCTAACTCCAGGCAGAGATGGATAGGCTTCTTTCAATCAAGCAGAAAAGCCAAACAAGTCTTTTTCATTCATTTTATCTCTTTTTCCTCTCTCTTTGCCAGGAGGTGGGAAGTCAGTGTGGCCTCATGTACATAGGTCCCACTAAGCCCAAGATAGAAATAGATTATTAATCCATTGCTATTATCCTTCCAGGAATAATTGAATGTCATAGTTTTGGTATATGGAAAACATTTTTGATTGAGTAATATGTTTCTTCTGAGATAGCAGTTGTTCCCAGTCATTCACTACTCCACTGTGTCTTTTATCACTTTTTGATCCCTATGTTTCCATGGAGGATGAGATAGGGATGTCAGCTAGTTGGCTGTGATGGCACAGGGTCCTGGGGAGCCAAGTAAAGATAAAGTAGAGATGATGACATAATTGCTGGTTTCTGGGCAAGAGCAGAAGTAGAACTGGACCATCTGGGCTTTAATATAAAGAAGACTAAGGTGAACAATGTATTTTTTCATTGATCGATACCTTGAACAGGATGGGTTGCAGTGGGGGGAAGGTAAGATCAAACTCATCTCCAATGCAATACAATTGTATTCTCCATCACTGAGCCTTGGTCTTTGTCACTCTGATCATGTGTACTAAGTACTTCTTTAGAAAAGAGGACAAGAGAACACTGTGTTTCGTTAGGAAATATTTTTAAATTGCTGAAATTAGTTTGGTAATGTGAAAAAATTTAAAATTCCACTGATCTTGAAGATACTTGGTCTCTTGTCTCTTGAATATTTTTAAATTGCTGGGATTAGTTTAATAACTGGTAATACTTTAAAATTCCAGTAATCTTAAAGATTCTAAAGCTCCTGTCTCCAACTGACAAAGGCACAAGGACTCTCCAAGCTGTCTCACACTTGGTCATTTTATTCCATGTCCTGAACAAAAAAGGAGGGGGCCTAGATGTAGGAGAAGATGAGAATGACACAGCTACTTTTGATTTGTTAGGACCTGCCCTGAAACTAACAAGATAGTCCTGTTCCCCTTCCAGTAGCCTTGAAAATGGGCATTCAGACTCTCTTCCGCTGTCCATGGTCATTTTCACTGTTAGGAAGATAAGCATAATGGTTTCTGAGAAGACCCTAGTCAGGGTCTTTTTGAGTCTGGCTCCAAGAAGCTCCATAGAGAGATGTTGCTGGAAGTTTGGGCTTCAAGAGTGACCCTGGTAGAGCCAGGAGTCCACAGTGACCTAATAAGCTTCAGGAGCTTGTGATCCTCCATGACCCAAACTCCATACACATTGCCAGAGTATGTCCAGGCAGCCTAGGAGCAAAGTCCTACTGGCTGGGTCACCTAGGGACCTTTTAGATTGTCATCTAGTAGAAGATGATCACACAATAATAGGAAGCCTCCTGTGTATCATGAAACAAGGCTATGTCTGAGTTGTGCCCCAAGTGCCTCAGTAACTTCAAGGTACATTCGCAGGACCAGCAGAATATGGTCCAAAATAAGCACAAGGACCAGGCCCTCACTGTGGCAGGGTCTGCCACAGGCTTTGGTGGGTATGAATATACAAATAGGAGATTTCAGTTGCAAGGTAGATGGAAAAGCCCAGTGGCCTCTAAGACTCAATGCAAAGCAGATAGTAATGTATTTTATATAATGGCATTTCCATTGAAAAAACCATACCCCAAGAACCAGTGCTGTTATAAAAGTGCACAAGAAGGAACTACTACTGCTCAGAGCAGGGGGACTGAGTTTTAGAAGGATATATGCTTGATGGTGCTCATGCATGTGACCCTGTTGCTTACTACCCATGTGACCTTGGGTAAATCACTACTCCACTAATAGTCCTGGTTTCCTCCTCCAGAAAATGAAGGTGAGAGGATGCTAAGATCTCTTCCAATTTGAAATCTATGATCCTCAAAGAAGTTTCTGAGGGTCATCTTCCCCCTGCATGGACTCTAAAACAAGTCATCTCAGGCTAGGAGGGTGTCTCAATTTCACTCTCATTTTCAGAATGTATCCTTTATTCCTCTCCTATTTAAAAACAACAACACCTCTCTGTCAACTCCAGACTGATTACTAAAATGAATGCACCAATTTAACCATCCATTATCTCCACTCTCTATCGTTGATGACTGGGCTTCACTTTTCCCCATCACTCAACTCTGTTACAATAATTCTGTCTTTTCAAAACATGTAGGGTCAGATGTGCCTGGTCCTACACCCAGTGCTAGCACAGGGATCTCCTAGAATTTCTTTCTGACTACGTGGTCAGTTCCCTTTATGACCTTGTTCATTGGGAATGTCTCCAAGGTCACAACCTGTGCTGCTCCCAACACAACTTGCAAGCAGCACTCCTGGCCAGCCTCTACCCCAGTGTTCACAGACCTCTCTTTCTATCTAAGCTGCCCTCAAATAGAATAATGAATTACTGACTTTTTGTTGGCCTTTCTTTCCCAGAATTCAATTTGGCATTTTCTGTGGTCATTTTGGACAAGAGGTTTTGAAGGAAGTTTGACAGTTGCAAGTCTTCCTTCCACCATCTTCTTTTCACCCCTCAACACAATTATTCTTAACTATTAAATAACTGATGAGTGTTCTTGACACCAAAGACCATATGATGCTTTGTAAGAATCATAGTCTGTCCTCCTGAAGCAATCTAGCATATTGTATGTATAAATGTTTATGGACTGATCGACTTTTTATTTTGTTTCTCTTTTCTTTCTATTTTTGTTCAAACTGATGGAAAACAGGAAGTTTTAAAGTATGGAGAACAGTCCTGTGATTGGACTCTCATTTGAGTAAACACCCTTCATCATCATAGGTCATCATGTTCTCTGTAGCTGACAGTCTTAGTTTCCTAGAGCAATGTTAGGATAAGTATAAGGCAAGACTTGAGCCAGCATCTTCCTTACTCCAAGGCTGGCTCTTTATAAAATGCCAAGTTGCCTCTCAGCTCAATAAATTTAAATGTATTTATTTTGGTTTTGCTAAAAAAAAAAATGTAGGGTATAGCTCCTACACTCTCCCAAAGCTTAACACTCCCAACCCCACCCACTTGTTATCTAGAATTCAGAAGACAGAAGCTTACTCCAGGGAAAACCCTCTAAGTACATGGTTGATTCACTCAATCACTCCATCTCATTTAAAGCAAGAATAAGACAGAGCCCTGATCCTTCTCTCAGGCGAGAATATCTCTAGTCAATCAATCATTAAGGCATTAAACTAATGTGTACTCTGTCCTGCCCCTTAGGTCTTCTATACCAGCCACATCAAACACTAGGCCTTAGGTCTCCTGAGCGTGGCCTGAACCAGATTCAAATGTAATTGGGAAATATTTAACAAAGCAAATAAAAGTACAATAAAACATAGATAACAAGACATTTGAAAACTAAGTCACCATAAGCCAA
Source organism: Bettongia penicillata ogilbyi (assembly GCA_023548195.1). Classification (NCBI taxonomy): domain Eukaryota; kingdom Metazoa; phylum Chordata; class Mammalia; order Diprotodontia; family Potoroidae; genus Bettongia; species Bettongia penicillata. The sequence goes on along the minus strand of JAJHZJ010000104.1, from coordinate 8,252,969 downwards.
GCAGAGATCTTTACCTATAGATTAGGGGCTGCTTTGTATTTGAGTTTGACACCACTGTTCCATACAGTAGTGAGACAGTTCGGAGCCCAGGATTGAAGTGGCTGGCAGCTTCCAGGAGAGGACAATTCCAGACAAGCCTCTGAGATGGAGCATTTATATTGTGTTTGTAGAAGGTTGTTTGCATGCTGTCTCCTCTGTTAAACCGTGAGCTCTCCAAGGGCACAGTTTTGTCTTTCTTTGAATTCCAAGCACTCAGCACATAGCAGGTGCTGAATAAATGCTTGTTGTCTTCCTATCTGTGTGACCCTGTGAAATACCCCACAGGGCTATCATGAGAACCATACTTGGTAGATTTTAAAGAACTATGGAAATATGAGTAATAGCTCAGAATCTAATTGGGGAAGATGTAATATATACAGATAAGCATCATATTCTGTGAATACTTACTTCAAAACATCAAGGATATTTGTAATTAGACCCAAGTAGATGATTTCATGAATTACTCTGGCCAAAATATTCCTAACATAGTGACCAACTTTATGGTTATAAGCTTCTCTGCACTTCTGCAAACTGGTCCTTTAACATCAGACACAGAAAATGGTGGTACATTGTACATACATAGAAGGGTTGGCCCAGGAGTCAGGAAGTCCTGAGCTCAAATTTTGTCTCAGATCCTTCCTAGTTATGTGACTCTCATCTCAGCTCTATCTCAATATTCCTCATCTGTAAAATGGAAATAACAAAATAACACCTACATCACAGGTTGGTTATGAGGATCACGAGACAATGTTTTGAAAGCATTTAGCACAGTGCTAGCACATAGTGAGTGTTTAATAAGTCCTTCCTTCCTTTCCAGCACTGACTTCTTTCTGTTATCCAGAGTCTAGGGTTACTTATCACTTTTGGCCCTGCCCCCATCCACTGGAAACTTCTCCTGTTTGGATCCAGCTGTTATAATTCACTTAGACCTCTGGTCATAGTCCAGCAAAGCAGTTTAATTAGATAGAGAGAAAAGCGCAGCAATGTCATTAAACACTGTGACAGACAAAATACATTCTCTCATCACCATTTTCATAATAACCATCACTCATTCTTCCTCTCCCCCAGGACAGAGCTCAATCTCTAGTCTTTCTTCACTCTCTGGATGTTTCTGAGAATATGGGAGCATAAACCCAGAAGTTCAGTGGCCAGTCATAAAATCTACTATTCCCTACTCATCATTACCAAGGGTTATGCCAATCACTCATGGTAGGGAGGCAACACAGGACCAAGATTCTTTGCAAATATTTTGATGATTCTCTTCAGCACAACTAGTCTTGTGTATGACCACTAGTGTGGTGTGTGACCATGACCCTGGAACCAACTTTCCCTGTAACCTAAATATGTCCTGGTTTTTCCATGGTCTTGGCAACTTATATTTCCCAAGCATATTTCAAGCTGGAACCTTCCCAGGGCAGAAGTGCGAAGCTTTATGACTGGAGTCTTCTCATGTGGTCATATGACACTTGAGAGGAGTATCAGGGACCAGTAGAAAAATGGGATCCTCAATGTTTACAGGTAGTGGGCAGAGGACACATGACCATCAATCATTTTCTAGCTCTAGGTACTCATTAAGCTCTTCCTCACTCCTTGTCCACACCATCACTTAATTTGTCCATTGGTTCTACCTGGCAAAAAAATAGTCTGAGCCATGCTGACACTGAGGTCAGACCGCAAATGTTCCCTTAATGGCAGTTTCAGGGGAAACATCCTCCAGAGACCTGGGGCTACATTCAAACAGACATGCCTATCCCTAACATGAAATAAGGCTGCAGACATGGATGGGAGCCAGACTGTCGGAGGTTTGAAATACTAGGCTGAAGGGTTTGTGAGCAAGTGATTGCAACAACTAGATCCAAAAAGAAGTTTCCAGAGAGAAGTGGGATATGTAACCCCAGACTCTGGGAATAAGAGGAAGAAGTCAGTGCGGGGACAAGGAAGCCAGCCCATGTGGGCGTTTGTGATGCTGGTTGGAATAAATTTTGGTACGTCCATATTCCTTTCCTTCACAGACCCTTTATCCCAGTGAAATCGAACCGATAGTCCAACTGCCTTCTGCGTATTCACACAAGTTCTTCCCCATGATGAGAACGAATGCCCTACTCGTTGCCATGTTTCAAAATCCTCTTCCTTCAAGGTTCTACTCAGGGCAGGAATGGTTTCATTTTTATCTTTCTGTGGCCAGCCCTTAGCATGGCACCTGGCACATAGTAGGAATTTAATAAATACTAGTTGAATTGCAAACAGGAGGAAGTTTCTAGAAAATGATTATCAGCAGAGGGTGGGCAGAAGTGAAAAGTGGGTGTAAAGTGACCAGTAGGATTCTGCTACATTAGGCCAGTCGTATACATCAGCTATGCTCAGCTCAATGTCCATACTGGGCCTTTGAGGTGCTAATTGTGAATTAAAGAATTTGGGTAAGCTGGCTTCATCTGAGAAAAAAGGTGAGGATTGTTCTAATTAAATATAGCCTTACACAAACCCCCAGTGACTGAGCCCAGTGGGGCGAAAAGAGATAAACAACAGGCAGTTTGCCAGAGTCAAGAGCTGCCAACAAAAGCAAGAGAGGATCGAGAACTGAAGATCTCACTTCCCACCAGTGAAGAGCAATGAGCCTCTACTGAATGATGGTCTTTGGGTCATGACTAAATAACTCTTGTCTGTGTTCAAAGTGTAACCTGGCCCCTACCCCCCAATGCTCGTTCAATCCAATGAGTACTATATACATCTGGGAATTCATGTGAGGAGGAGATTATATCGCTGGAAGAAACCTAGAAAGCTTTGCTAAGGGTCATGAAATTCCTAAAAGAAGCTAAAGACTTTGGGGGAACAAACAGTATTCTTCATAGCTGTTGATCAAACTCAAGAGCTTAAAAAAGGCAAATTTGGGACAGAACTATAACTAAGGTGGCATGACTAATGACTTGTTCCAAGGCACCCAAATTTAGAAGATACAAAAGATTTTAAATAGTGATTTTTAAAGACTATGACAGAATTCTATAAGCAACACAGAAATAAATGAGTTTAGCATCTAGTTGTCAAGGATAGTAAAAAAAAATATACTACTAAATGGCCCAATATTAATAAAACCAACATATGAGCCTTTATAGTAACAAATTCTACTCAATGGAAATTATTTGAATTATTTGTATTATTTTCACATCATGATTTGCTACTTGATTTGAAGGTGTGTTTCCTGCTGCTTTCTTCAGGAGCCAAAATTGCTGCTGTAATCCTGAGCTGGGGAGTAAAAGGCTGCTTAAGAATAGGTTGTCAATGAATGGGATTTGGACTTATGGACCATGGCTTAAAATATACAAAAGATAGGGATGAAGTAAAACCAGAAAAGACTAGTAAGAATTCATTCACCTAGAGTCTTAAAAACTGAATCAAACAGACTTTAAACTGAAAAGGGGAAGGGGATAAGAAGAAGCATTTCTATAGCAGTTAACAGTGCCAAGCACTTTGTTAAGCACTTTTACAGATACTTGATCCTTGCAACAACTCTGTAAGGTAGGTGTTATTATTATCCACATTTTAAAGTTGATGAAATTGAGACAACTACTAAGTATATAATCTCTGATTTGAACTGAGGTCTTCCTGACTCCAGGCCCAGAACTCTATCCCCTTACCACCAAATGAAGGTGAACTTTTTCCACTGATAGTGCATATTTGTGAAAGAACCGAACTGATCTGAAAAGAAAAGGGGATTGAGAAAACGACTTAAGCCAAAACACCAAACTGAGGCTAAATGACTTGCCAATGAATAAATATCAAAGGATTTGAATCTAGGTCTTGCTGACCCTAGGACTAGCACTCTAGACATTCTATCTGTCTGCCTCATCAAGGAGCAGTTGCAGAAGAGCCACTAAATAGAAAGAGGAGTAAAAAACAGAGACACCTTGAAATTCACAGAATAAAAGTAACAGCCTTATAATGTTATTGTTTGGGAAAATCGTGTTGTGTTTAAATAATGTTAGGGGTTTGGACAAGCTAGTGTTCATTTTTACAAATGCACGCACACACTGGACCAGAGTAAAAATAAAGCACATTGCTAGGAAAGGTTGGGGTGCCCTGAATGAGAAGTGATGATCACTCAGGAATGAATATTCCCTTTAGGAATGGAAAGGGTGCTGGATTTGAAGTCAGAGGACCTGGGTCTGAATCCTGGATCTTACTTACCTGTGTGACCTTACAAAAGGTACTTCATCTATTTGGGCCTCAGTTTCCTTCTCTGTAAAATGAGGGGGTTGGACTAGATGGCCTCCCAGATCTCTTCCAGCTCTAGATATAGGATTCTGTATGGGAACTTCCTCAAGTTGATCAAGCAGTAAACATTTATTAAGCATCTACTATATATGTGCCCAGGCACTCTACTAAGCACTAGAAATACAAAAAGAAAGGCAAAAGACAGCCCCTACCCTTCAACAAGATCACAGTTTAATGGGAGAGATAACATGTAAACAATTATGTGTAAACAAGCTATTTGCAGAATAACCAGCAAATTATGAACCAAGGAAAGGCACTAGAAAGGTAGTGGGAAAAGCTTTCTATGGAAGAAGGTGGGATTTTTGCTGGGCCTTCTGAGAAACTAGGGAAGTCAGGTGAAAGGAGTGAGTCACTTCAATTTCCTAAGCCCTGGTTTCCTCCTCCATAAAATGGGAAGGGAAGGGAGAACTATAGTACCTGACCTCTAAGGTCCCCTTTCAGCTCTCTATGTGTGATCTTTTCAAGGTCTCCTCGTTCCTCTTGTCTTTGGAGAATTCAAGAAGCAGTCTTGTGAATTCCTTCCATGATGGTGTTTCCTATTTATTGAGTATTGATCCTGAACTTGGCAGTTCAGGTATTGGTATTGGTATTCGGGATTCATAGTCAAGGTATCCTTAGACTTGTCCAGCCCTACTGAGGAAGAAGGGAAGCACTGATGGAAATGTCGGGAAGGATAGCCTAAGGACCTCTTTGCAATTTACATGTGAGTGGGCTTGTTGGGTGGAAAAGGATTTCTCTGGTTGGGAGGAACAGTAGAAGTAGGGTAAGGAAAGGGTTAAAGAACCTAGTTGCTGAAAACAGCATGTCCAATGACAATATGTCAGTGTTCCTCAACCTGGCTCCCATCTCAGACTTTCTATTTTATGTAGTTCCTCTTGAAAGCCCACTAACATAATTAACTCCCTCTCCTAGGAGGCAAATGGATAGAATGTGTAGACTTAGCTCCATTTGTGTGTTGGTCCTTCATTGCCAAAGAAGACCATGTCATCAGAGAAATAATGACATGACTTACACTTGACTTTGTTTTGAGTGAGGGAGAGCTGTGCAGGTCACCAGTCCCACTTCTCCTCCAGAGCCATCTATATCCAGTGACCAGATATTCATCAGGATGACTGGAGATGACCTAAGATGAGGCAATTGGGGTGAAGTAACTTGCCCAAGGTCACACAGCTAGTGAGTATCCAGTGTCTGAGGTGAGATTTGAACTCAGGTCCTCCTGACTCCTGCACTGGTACACTATCCACTGCACCACCTAGGTGCCCCTAGTTCCATTTAGTTTCCCGGCATCACACAGCTACTAAGTGTCTGAGAGAAGGATTATAAGTCAGGTCCTCCAAGGATTATAAGTCAGGACTCCAAGTCCAGAACTCTATCCACTGTGCCACCTAGTTGCGTTTGCCTCTGAATGATGGCAATGTGGTCAAGGGAAGGGGAGAGGGAAGGAATAAAGGGAGAGCATAAGTGATCACTGTATCTTAGAGTTTTGTGATAGAGGAGGGAAAAGCTGGGTTTAGCTTTAACATGCACCCTATATTTTAGAGAATAGGTTTCAAAGGTTTCAGGAAAAAGGACAGCTGGAATGTCAAACTAAAATTCAGCAGAGGAAGTCACCCTAGGAGGAATGGGTAATTCTCAGGAATGAAATCAGAAGACACTAAGATAAATGAATATAAAGGGAGCTTGCTGGCCAACCTAAAATTTAAAGATGTACAGAAGATGGAAGCAAGAGCAGATAATGGAAAATGAATATAAAGATGTGACACAGTCTTGTGAGATCTATGTCAGGAACAATAATGCTCAGGATGTGCTGAGTCTGGCAAGGAACACAAAGACTACCAAAATAGGGCTTTTTAATATGTTTGGGGAAAGACATCAATTAAAGAAGGAATAAGACTACTGTTTGGGGTGCCCTATAGCATCAACCTGCACATGTGTCCTTCTAGACAAGCTCCCCGGGTTCAAGATACTCTGGGGATTTGATTCCACTAAAAGAAAATAAAAAGAAAATAACTCATGAGCCCCCATCACTCTGTTAACTTTTCTATTCAGTCAAGGGACACAATTATTTAAAGCAAAGACAAGTAATGGAATAGCAAAGCAAGAAAAGAAGCAACAGACTATTTCCCCCATAAACCTGGGACATTTTCTCTCACAAATATATGTTCCAAATATATGGACATAAGTAGGGAACACATGTTGCCAGAGCAGACAAATGGAACAAAAATTCATGCCTCTGACATGGTGGAATCTCTGATGTCTTAAATAGGGTTGCCATCATGCTGTTCCTACTGTCTTGCTCTTACCTGGAACTCAATTTCTGCCATGTGTGTCACCTCTACTAGGCATGTGGGTGCAGTGTGTAGTATCATTTTCTCCTGTTTCATATGGGCACCACTAGATGCTCTGCTAATCACATGATTGCTACTGGCCCCTGACAAGCATGGCTCCATTGGACTCAAAATGATGGAGTTACCCGATTCCCTATATTGTAAGATGATCAGCTGTGAATGACTTAGATATTCTCGCAATACAATGATCCAAGACAATTCTGAAGGACTTATGATGAAAAGTGCTATCCATCCCCAGAGAAAGAACCGAGGGTGTCTGAATACAGATTGAAGTATGGTTATTTTTTGCTTTCTTTATTTTTCTTGAGGTTTTTCTTTTTCTACGTTTTCTTTCACAATATGATTATTATGGATATGTTTTACATGAATATACATGTATAATCTATTATCAAATTGCTTACCTTCTCAATTGGGGGGGGTTGGGGAGGGAGGAAGGGAGAGAATTTGGAACTCAAAGTTTTACAAATGAATGTTAAAAAATATTTATACATGTAAATGGTAAAAAAAATAAAAACTAAATAGAATTGCAAAAAAAAAGAAAGAAATCAAAGCTATCCACAGTCATATGAAGAAATTCTCTAACTCATTTTTGATTAAAGAAATGCAGATTAAAACCATTCTGAGGTGCCACCTTACACCTATCAGATTGGCTAATATAACAGAAAAGGAAAATGATAACTGTTGGAGAGGATGTGGGAAAATCGGGACACTGGTGCACTGTTGGTGGAGTTGCAAACTGATCCAATCAATCTGGAGAGCAATTAGGAACTATACCCAAATGACAATCAGACTGTGAGTACCCTTTGATCCAGCAATACCACTTCTAGGTCTGTATCCCAAAGGATCATAAAAAGGGGGAAAGGACCTACATGTGCAAAAATATTTATAGGAGGGAGCTCTTTTTGTAGTGGCCAAAAATTGGAAATTGGGGAATGGCTGGACAAGTTGTGGTATATGATTGTGATAGAATACTATTTCACTATAAAAAATGATGAAACATTGTATTGCTAAGACAAACTAAGTCTCTCAAAGTTGGTCTTCTCAGCAATACAATGATTTAAGACAACTGCAAAAGATTCATGATGGAAAATGCTCTCCACAGCCACAGAAAGAACTATTGAGTCTGAATGCACATCGAAGCATACTATTTTCTCTTTTTTGTTGATTTGTTTTTTCTTTCCTGTGGTTTTTCCCTTTTGTTCTGATTCTTCTTTTACAACCTGAATAATGTGGAAATATGTTTAATATAACTGCACATGTATATAACCTATATCACATTGCATGCCATCTTGGGGAGAGGGGAGGGGAGGGAGAAAAATTTGTAACTCAAAATCTTATAAAATGAATGTTGAAAATGAGAGAGAGTAATAAGAGAGAGAGAGAGAGAGAGAGAGAGAGAGAGAGAGAGAGAGAGAGAGAGACAGAGACAGAGACAGAGACAGAGACAGAGACAGAGACAGAGACAGAGACAGAGAGAGGATGAGCAGGTGAATTTCAGAAGAACCTGGAAAGACTTAAATGACGAATACAAAAGTGAAATCAACAGAACACTGTACACAGTAACCACAATCCTGTGTTTATGATTAACTATGAATGACTTAGCTCCTCTTAGCATTACAATGATCCAAAACAATTCCAAAAGACTCATGATGGAAAATGCTATCTACATCCATAGAAAAAACTGATGGACTTTGAATGCAGATCAAACCATACCATATTCACTTTATTTTTTGTGTTTTTTTTTTCTTTTGGTCTATTTTTTCTTTCACAACATGGCTAATATGGAAATGAGTTTTACAACATGCCACATAAATAACCTATATCAAATTTCTTAATGTTCAAGGGGGAGGGGAGAAAAAAAGGGAGAAAAATTTGGAACTCGAAATTTTGTAAAAATGAAACTTAAAATTGTCTTTACATATAATTGAAAAAATAAAATACTTTAAAAAATAATAAAAGTTGTTTTTTAAAAAAAGTAACAGAGTTTTCCCCTACTTCCAGTTTCAGACTTCACCCAGAATCCTTAGCTGAAGTGTTACTACTTCCTCATAAGAGGACTGGTGGGCTCCACCATCTTCCTTTTAATTTAAACCCCAGAGGCATATAATACAGTTCTTTTAGAAAGGCAGAGTACTGAAAGGACTAGCAGGTACGATTGCTGAGCCAGTGATACCTGAAAGGTGTTGGCAAATAGGATAAGCACAGCAGGAATCTAGATAGACAAATGAGGGCCTGATTAAATAAAAAAAAAAAAAGGAAGCCAGCAGTCTCTGAAAACCATAGGCCTGTGAGCTTGACCTTGATTTCTGGAAAAATTTTAAAACATAATCATAACAGTTATTACTCTGACCTCTACTACATTAAGGCCAGGTGAGTTATGTTTGCCTTTCCCCTAGCTTTTCTCTTGTACCTCTAAGGGGATTGGGGTGTTTTCTTATTTCTACCACTGGCTCAAGCTCCTGATGATTGTGTTACCCCAGTTCCTTTAACCAGTCTTCATATGATGCTATCCTGGTCACCTTTTTCTGGATGATCAAAAGCTTATCAATGTCCTTTTTTAATCCATGGTTTCCAGAACTGAACAACCTATCAGAAACAATGACTTTCCTTATTCTTAGAAGATATGCCTCTCTTAATGCAGCCCAAAACTGTGTTTGCTTTTTTGATTTCTTTGGTTGCTACATCCTACTACTGACTCATATTGAGCTTGTAGTCAACTAAACTCCCAGATCTTTCTTTTTTTTTGTTGTTTCTTTTTGTTTTGTTTTGTGAAATGCTAGCTTGTTGGTTTTTTTTAATATAAATTTATTTATTTAACTTTTTACATTCATTTTCACAAAATTTTGGGTTCCAAATTTTCTCCCCATTTCTCCCCTCCCCCACCCCAACACACCGAGCAATCTAATTTTCCCTATCACCAATCTGCCCTCTCTTCTATCATCCCTCCCTTCTCTTGTCCCCATCTTCTCTTTTGTCCTGTAGGGCCAGATGACTTTCTATTCCCCATTAACTGTATTTCTTATTTCCTAGTAGCAACAAAAATGCTCAACAGTTGTTCCTAAAACTTTGAGTTCCAAATTCTCCCCATCCCTTCCTCCCCACCAGTTCCCTTTGGGAAGGCAGGCAATTCAATATAGGCCATAGTTTTGCAAATGACTTCGATAACAGTCGTGTTGTGTGAGGCTAACTGTATTTCCCCTCCATCCTATCCTGCCCCCCATTGTTTCTATTCTCTCTTTTGATCCTGTCCCTCCCCAAGAGTGTTGACTTCAAATTGCTGCCTCCTCCCATTGCCCTCCCTTCCATTATCCCCCCACCCTGCTTATCTCCTTCTCCCCCACTTTCCTGTATTGTAAGATAGATTTTCATACCAAAATGAGTGTGCATTTTATTCCTTCCTTTAGTCGAATGTGATGAGGGTAAACTTCTTGTTTTTTTCTCAGCTCTCCTCTTTTTCCCTCCACTAAAAAGTCTCCTGCTTGCCTCTTGAATGAGAGATAATTTACCCCATTCCATTTCACCCTCTCTCCTCCCACTGCATTTCTCTTTCACTGTTTACCTTAATTTCTTTTAAGATATGGTCCCATCCTATTCAAATCACTCTGTGCTCTCTGTCTCTGTATGTGCATGCATGTGTGTATGTGTGTGTGCACACACGCATGTACATGTGTGTGCATGTGTGTGTGTGTATGTGTGTGTGTTGTCCCACCAACTACCCAGATACTGAAAAGTTTTAAGAGTTACAAATATTGTATTTCCACGTAGAAATGTAAACAGTTCACCTTTGGTAAGTCCCTTATGACATCTCTTTGCTGTTTACTTTTTCATGCTTCTTCTCATTCTTGTGTTTGAAAGTCAAATTTTCTTTTCAGCTCCGGTCTTTTCATCAAGAATGCTTGAAAGTCCTCTGTTTCATTGAAAGACCATATTTTCCCCTGAAGTATTATACTCAGTTTTGCTGGGTAGGTGATTCTTGGTTTGAGTCCTAGTTTCTTTGACTTCTGGAACATCCTATTCCATGCCCTTCGATCTCTTAATGGAGAAGCTGCTAGATCTTGTGTTATCCTCATTGTATTTCCACAATACCTGAATTGTTTCTTTCTAGCTGCTTGCAATATTTCCTCCTTGACCTGGGAATTCTGGAATTTGGCCACAATGTTCCTAGGAGTTTCTCTTTTTGGATCTCTTTCAGGTGGTGATTGATGGATTCCTTCAATACTTATTTTGCCCTCTGGTTCTAGAATCTCAGGGCAGTTTTCCTTGATAATTTCATCAAAGATGATGTCTGGATTCTTTTTTTGATCATGAATGGCTTTCAGGTATTTCCATGATTTTTAAATTGTCTCTCCTGGATCTGTTTTCCAGGTCAGTTGTTTTTCCAATGAGATATTTCACATTCTCTTCCATTTTTTCATTCTTTTGGTTTTGTTTTGTGATTTCTTGGTTTCTCGTAAAGTCATTAGCCTCCATCTGTTCCATTACTCATTTTGAGAGAACTTTTTCTTCAGTGAGCTTTTGAACCTCTTTTTTTCCATTTGGCTAATTCTGCTTTTGAAAGCATTCTTCTCCTCATTGGCTTTTTGAACCTCTTTTGCCAATTGAGTTAGCCTATTTTTCAAGGTGTTATTTTCTTCAGCATTTTTTTGGGTCTCCTTTAGCAAGGTATTGACCTGTTTTTCATACTTTTCTTGCATCTTTCTCATTTCTCTTCCCACTTTTTCCTGCACCTGTCTAACTTGATTTTCAAAATTCTTTTTGAGCTCTTCCATGGCCTGAGCCCATTGGATATCTATTTCAGATGTTTGGGATACAGAGGCCTTGACTTCTATGTCTTTCCCTGATGGTAAGCATTGTTCTTCCTCATCAAAAAGGAAAGGAGGAAATATCTGTTCCCCAAGAAAGTAACCTTCTATAGTCTTATTTTTTTTTCCCCTTTTCTGGGCATTTTCCCAGCCAGTTACTTGACTTCTGAGATTCCTCTCCACCACCACCACCACCTCACCCCCCACCTCACTATTGCTTGGGGTCTGAGATTCAAATGCTGCTTCCCAGCCTCAGGGCTTCCTGGGGGGGGGCAGGGTTGCTATTCAGTGAGATTAAGTTCAGGTGCTCAGGTGGGGGCAAGGCTGCCTCACAGGGCTCAGTTCCCTCAGGGGCTTTATGTGGAGACCTTCAACAATGGCTCTGAGCTCCTGGCCACTGCTTCCCCCAGTGCGGCCTCCTGAGGGGGCCTGAGTTATGGAGACACCCCGCTCCCCTCTCGGCCAGTCCAGAAGGCTCTCTCACTGACCTGTAGCACCTGTGGGTTGAGGAACCTTCGCGGCCACCAGAGATTCCGTCCCTGAAGCCTTCTTGGATCTGCTCCTCTCAGTGCCATGTGGCCAAGGCAGGGCTGGGCTTTGCTCCAGGTCCCGTGTGCGATGGACCTTTGGTGTAGATTTTTCAGGGCTCTCTGGAACAGAAATCTCTTCCACTCCATTGCTGTGTGGCTTCCACTGCTCCAGAATTTGTTGGGAGTTCTTTTTACAGGTAATTTATGGGCTGTGGGTTTGGATCTAGCATATGTGAATCTTTCTACTCTGCCATCTTGGCTCCTCCCCCCTTGAATACCTTTTAAAGTTAATGCTCATGCCACTAATGCCTTTATCCAAGTCATTTACAAACATATTAAATAGCTCTGATCTTTGAGGCACTTCTGAAACCTTCCTGTCACATTAATATTGGACTATTAACAATGACTCTTTGAATATGGTCATTTGACTGACTTCAAAACCATCTAATTATGTTATCTTCTTATCTATCTAGTTTAGGTCAACTATCCCAATTTCCAATAGCCCAGAGAACTGAGCAGCCAAGGTCACATAAGCAAAAAGTGCCAGTGCTAGGATTTGAACTCAGGTCCTCTAACTCCAGCTCTAGTACCTCTTTCCACTGTAGCATACTGCCTCTCCCCACCTTTTTTCTGGCACAGAGGGGAAAGCCCTCTCTGTCTGCTATTTTTCCTCTCTCTAATCCATCACCCACATAATTGCCTCTCAGATCAAATATAAACTCCTGTGTTTGGATGATTGCATATTACTCCACCTTATGTACTCCATATTCCACCCAAGCTCCAAAGGAAACAGAACCAGGAAAATGATATACACAATGATTACAACAATATCAACAAAAACAACCATAATAAAATAAATCTGAATATTTGTAATTTTGTTGTTGTTCAGTTGATCAGTTGTGTCTGATGCTTTGTGACCCTGAGAACCACAACATGGGATTTTCTTGGCCAAGATGCCTTTTCTTTCTCCACTGGAGACTTTTGTCAGGCAGTCAGAGGTTAAGTGACTTGCCCGGTGCGCTATCCAATGGACCACCAGCTGCTTCTAAATGCTTGTAGTAGTTATGCACAATGCTGGCCCCCCAAAAAGAGATGAGGAACTTGCTTCTTTTCTTTGAGAGGGGGAGCTATGGATGTGGAATATTGCATACACTATCAGATACAGTTGCTATATTCATTTTATCATCTTTCCTTGTCACAAGGGAAAACCAATGGTATGGTTGTCATATATACAGAAATGATTGTTGTGAGAACAAAAGATGTTTAAAAAAGAAAAAAAGACCAACTGATTCCTCTCACTGGGCTCTCTTGGTACCATCCCAGTAGCTTGCCTTCTTTACTCCTGAACTTCAGAGTCTTCTGTTTCCAGAAAGAGTGGGGGATTAGAGTGGTTTTGATCAGATCTTAACACCCAAAGCAAATCCCTGGGATGGTCTGAGGGAAACCAGAACTGTTCAATTGACTATCTCTGTCTTGTCTTGCCTTTCTTTTCCTTTCCTGATCTGTTTTACTGGCTCTCAGTCACCAAACAGCCAGTCCAGCTCCAGGGGGTCACATCTTCAATCCATCCCTGAGAACATAATTAAAACTAACTCATTTCCTTCCTTTAATGGTCACTGTGCCTCTAATCTTTATGTGCCTGTAATCATAACTTTATGTGCCCTTTTTAGGACCACAGGATGAAAATAGAAGCTTTTCCCCATGCCACCCCCTACCTTAGATTGGCATTAGGAACAAAATATAGGGAGGTTCTTATGTGCTCTTCATGCTCCTACTGTGACTAGCTAGTGTCCCCTTTCATTCATGTTCCCTTGCATGACAACCAAGAAAACAAGACCAGAAAACTAACTTTCATCTAGGCTCAGTTCATTCAAAGGGATGCAGTTTAGCTCTCTCTATTTGCAAATGACATGATAGTTTACTTAGAAAATCCTAGGGAATCAGCAAAGTAACTGAGACAATAGCATCAGCAAAGCTGTAGACCTATCAAATAAACACACAAAACCTAATAGTATTTCCACACAATAATAACAAAATTCAAGAGGCAGTTACAGAAATGGAAAAACCCATTCCAAATAATTACAAAATACAAAATATTTGAGAGTTGATCTACTAAAGTACACTTTAATTTGTATAGATTCAATTGCAATGTGCTCCTTAAAGAAATAAAGAGGGGGCAGAGCCAAGATGGCAGAATAGAAAGACACATATACTATAGCTCTTCCCCCACAGCCCATAAAATGCCTGTAAAAAATGACTCTCAAGAAATCCTAGAGTAGCAGTAGCCACAGAACAACAGAGTGAAAGAGATTTCCAGCCAGAGGTAACAAAGGCTAAAAGGAAAGGTCTATTCCATGGGACACTGAGCAGAGCAGAGCCCAGCCTGGGCTACACTGCACCAGGAGGAACAGAACTGGAAAAGGCTTCTGGGGCAGAATCTCCAGCAGGGAGGGTTTCAGATCTCTCAACCCACAATTGCCTAAGAAAGTTTCAAAGGTTATTGAGAGGGCTTTCCCAGCTGGGCAAGAGGGAGCAGGGTCCCCCCCAGCATGGGCCCCAGGCAGCAGTGGCAGCAGTATCAATGGGTTGGCAACACTGCTTGGCAGTGGCCAGGTGAAGCTACAGCTTCCATTGTGGGAGTGGCTCAGCTTAAAGACCTTGGGGGAACTGAGCAGCTGATCTGAACCTCAGTCTTGAGCACAGTCCTGGGGGGAGGAGGAGCACTAGGACCCTCCTCTTGACAAAGGATTCAGAAGTCAAGTAACTGGCTGGGGAAATACCCAAAAAGGGAGAAAAAAAAATAAGACCATAGAAGGTTACTTTCTTGGTGAACCGGTATTGCCTTCCATCCTTTCAGATGAGGAAGAGCAATGCATGCTGTCAGAGGAAGTCAAGGCTTCTGCATCCAGTACCTCCAAAATGAATATACAATGGGTTCAAGCCATGGAAGAGCCTGAAAAGCAAATCGACAGCTTGCTAAAGGAGACCGAGAAAATGATGAAGAAAATAACACCTTTAAAAATAGGCTAACTCAATTGGAAAAAGAGGTCCAAAAAGCCAATGAGGAGAAGGTTTTAAAAAGCAGCATCAGCCAAATGGAAAAGGAGGTTAAAAAGCTCACAGAAAAAAACAGTTCTTTAAAAATGAGAGTGGAGCTGAGGGAAGCTAATGACTATACGACAAACTAAGAAATTACAAAACAAAACCAAAAGAATGAAAAAAATGGAAGATAATGTGAAATATCTCAATGGAAAAACAATTGACCTGGAAAATAGATCCAGGAGAGACAATTTAAAAATTATGGCACTACCTGAAAACCATGATCAAAAAAAGAGCCTAGACATTATCTTTCATGAAATTGTCAGGGAAAACTGCCCTGATAGTCTAGAACTAGAGAGCAAAATAAATATTGAAAGAATCCACTGATCACTTCCTGAAAGAGATCCAAAAAGAGAAACTCCTAGGAATATTGTGGCCAAATTTCAGAGTTCCCAGGTCAGGGAGAAAATATTACAAGCAGCTAGAAAGAAACAGTTCTAGTATTGTGGAAATACAATCAGTATAACACAAGATCTGGCAGCTTCAACATTAAGGGTTCGAAAGGCTTGGAATAGGATATTCCAGAAGTCAAAGGGACTAGGACTAAAACCAAGAATCACCTACCCAGCAATGGTCATTCGATGAAGTAGAAGACTTTCAAGCATTCCTGATGAAAAGCCCAGAACTGAAGAGAAAATTTGACTTACAAACACAAGAATCAAGAGAAGCATGAAAAGGTAAACAGGAAAGAGAAATCATAAAGGACTTTCTAAAGCTGAACTGTTTACATTCCTACATGAAAAGGTAATATTTGTAACTCTTGAGACTTTTCTCAGTATTTGGATAGGTGGAGGGATTCTACACACATATGCACACACACACATAGACAGAGAGCACAGGTTGAGTTGATTCAGAAGAGATGATATCTATCAAAAATAAAATTAAGGGGTGAGAGAGGAATATATTGGGAGGAGGAGAGAAATGGAATGGGGCAAGCTATCACTCATAAAAGAGATAAAAAAAATCTTTTCCAATGATGGAAAAAAGGGAGGAGATGAGAGGGGAAAAGTGAAGCTTACTCTCTTCACATATGGCTTAAGGAGGGAATAACATACTCACTAAATTTGGTATGAAAATCTATCTTACACTACAGGAAAGTAAGAGAGAAGGGGACAGGTGGAGTGAGGGGAATGATATAAGGGAGGGTAAATGGGGGAAGGGAGTAAATAGAAGTAAACACTTTTGGGAAGGGACAAGGTCAAATGAGAGAATAGAATGAAGGGGGGGACAGGGTAGGATGGAGAGAAATATAGTTAGTCTTATACAACATGACTATTATGTAAGTCTGTTGCAAAACGACACATATATAGCCTGCATTGAATTGCTTGCCTTCTCAGTGGGGATGGGGGGGGGAAGGAGGAAGGGAGAGAAGTTGGAATTCAAAGTATTAGAAACTGTTGTTGACAATTGTTATTGCATATGACTGGGAAATAAGAAATACAGGTAATGGGGTATAGAAATCTATCTTGCCCTACAAGAAAAGTGAGAAGATGGGGATAAGGGAAGGGTAGGGTGTGATAGAAGGGAGGGCACATTGAGGGAAGGGGTAATCAGAATGCAAGGCATTATGGGGTGGGGGGAGGGGAGAGACTGGGAGAAAAATTGGAATTCAAAATTTTGTGGAAATGAATGTCTTAACCTAAAAATAAATTAAAAATATAAAATTCCTTGATCACAAAAAATAAAATGTTAAGTCAACTAAAAAAATAATTAAAAAATTAAAAATTAAAAAAAGAAATAAAGAATAACTTAAATAGCTGAAAGAATATTTGGTGCTCATGGCTGGACCATGCCAATATAATAAAAGTGAAAATACTACCAAAGTTAACTAATAGATTAAATATTAAAGATCTACTTCATAGACTTTGATAAAATAATAATGAATTTTTCTGAGAAATAAAAGATATTAAAACATTTTTAAAAACTATGAAAAATGGTAGGAACAAAGGGAGCTAGGTGGTTCAATGCAAAGAGCACTAGGCTTGGAACCAGGAAGAACTGAATTTAGATCCTTCCTCAGACAATTACTAGCTACCTGACCCTGTGTAAGTCATTTAGCCTCTCTCTGCCTCAGTTTTCTCATCTGTAAAATGGGAGAAACAAATGAAATAATATTTATAAAGTATCTTACATAAATTCTAGTCATTATTATTGTTATTATTATTAGAATCACTTCTAGACCTCAAAATATATTGTGAAGCAGCAATCATCAAAACTATTTATGTTTTAAAAATAAATAAATGGAATTGACTAAAAAAGGAGCAAATCAGAAGTAATAGAACTTAATAGTTCAGCATTTAATAAACCCCCAAATACAAATTAGTTAGAAGAAAATTCCCTACTTGATAAAAACTGGTGGGAAACAAGCTAGTACAGATTAGGCACCTCACAACCATACTCCATAATAAATTTGAAATGGATAGATGACCTTAAGATTAAAGATCATATAAAAAATTAGAAGAGAATGAGATCATATACCTTTCACAGATATAGTAGGAGATAGAGTGATAGTGGAATAGAAGCAATTACAAAAGAAACAGAGATAATTTTGATGATATGAAATTGAAAATCTTTTGTACAAACAAAATCCATGCACTTAGGGTAAGAAGGGAATTGGTCAACTAGGGGAAAGTCTTTTTCAAATCTCTTCAAAAGGTTTTGGTGGCTAAGATCTATAGAAACTGATAGAAATGATTAAGACCAGAAGCCATTCCCCCAAAGAGAAGTGGTCAAAAGGTATGAAGAACTAATTCTCAAAAAGAGAATTGCAAACTATTAACAACAGTATAAAAGGATGTTCCAAATCACTAATCACACACACAAAAAAAATGAAACAAAACATCCCTGAGGTTTTACCTCGTACCTAGCAAATTTGCAAAGATGAGAAAACATGGTAAAAATCAGCATTGGAGGGGTTGTGGAAAGACAAGCATGTATTCATCATCATTGGTGGCACTGTGAATTACTATCACTGTTCTGGAAAACTATTTGGAATTATGTAGGTAAAGTAATTTAATAATAGGATACTCTTTGACCTATAGATCCTACCAGTAGGGATATGACCCAAAGAGGTTACTGACAAAAAGAGAGGTTTCAGATACATCAAGATATTGATAGCAACACTTTGTGAGGTAGCAAAAAACTGGTAACAAAGTCAATGCCCATTGATTTGTGATCTAAATAACTAAATAAAGTGTGGTTCCATGTAGCATGGAATATTACTGTGCTTTAAAAACAACAACTACAATGAATACAGAAAAGCGTGGAAAGATGTACATGAACTAATGAAGAGTGAAGGAGAGCCAGGAAAATAATATACACAATGGCTTCAATGACAGAAATGGAACGAACAATGACAATCAATCAAAAATAGATGTTGCAAAATTACAAAAATCAAACTTGGCCCCAAAGAGAAACTAGGAGAAGATGCTAGGGGCAGGGTCCACAGGAAACAATATCAAATTTTTTATCAATATATTTATTGGTTTTACTGAGTTTTTCCCCTCTTCTTTTTTGAACTAAAAAAAATATTCTTTGTTACAAGGGTTGGCTCCTTGTGTGCTTCAGGGAGCGGAGGTGGGCAAGGGAGTAAAACTAAGTGATATGACAACAAAATACAGTGATAAAAAAACTTTTTCTTTTTACTCACTGATAGTCAGGCAAAACAAGAGATCAAGGCAAGCCTCCTGGCTGTTCCCTGACCTCAATATTCTGGGCCTTTGTACAGGCTGTGTTTCCCATGCCTAGAAAGTTCTCCTTTCTATAGGATCTTGAAATGCTTAGCTCTCTTCAGGACTCAGCTTGGGTGCCACTGCCTGTGAGAAGCCTTCCCTGATTTCTCACTCCCTTCTCAACCCTACCATCTTGTTCCAGTTGTTTGCGTCCTTTTCTTCCTCCTCCTCCTCAAATTACTTGATATTTATTTAAACTGTGTATATGTATCATTTCATAGTATCATGGATTCAGAGCTAGCATCATGGTGCCTGACCCCAGGAAACTCAGACTCAGAGGTTTCTTGCCCAGTGTTACGCACACCTTGATGGGGTCTGAGGCAGGATCTGAAGCCAGGTCTTCCTGATTCCAAATCCCATCCTCTACCCATCATGTCAAGCTGCCCTTAGCTCCCTGGAGGTGGGAGTTGTTTAATTTGTTTTTCTATTCCCAGTGTCTCTCACATTACCTGGCTCTTAGTAGATGCCTCAAGGAAATATTTGTTAAATTGATGTGTAACTAATGGGTTTGCCTATTTTCAATACAGATAAGACAGAAAGACCTATTATTTTGACAGCCTAGGGTAAAGTGCAGCCCATCTGTGCCTTCATAGATGATAATAATTATGACAGCTAGCATTAGGTTTGTAACAGATAACAATTAGTTTGCATCATCATTGTTCAGTTCTGTCCAACTCTTCATGACCACATTTGGGATTTTCTTGGCAAAAATACTGGAGTGGTTTGCCATTTCCTTCTGCAGCTCATTTTACAGATGAGGACACTGAGGCAAACAGGCTTAAAGTGACTTGCCCAGGATCACATAGCTAGTGAGTGTCCAGGGCCAGATATGAACTCAGGTCTTCCTGACTCCAGACCCAGTGTTCTACCTACTGAGCCACCAAGCTGAACCCTAGGTTTGCATTGCACTATACATTTATTATCTCATTCACCCACATAACCGTGGAAGTTGGATGCTATCATTCTCCCATTTGACAAATGAGGAAATTGACATCCAGAGAAATGAAGTAACAGCTAAGTGGTATCTGAGAAGGGATTTAGCACCCAGATGCTCCAAGTCCTCTGGCTCTATCAAATACAACTTCCTGCCCTCTAACAATGATGTTGCTTTTATGACAAGGACTAAGTATCATGGTGCCATGGAAAGAGCACTGAATCTGGGTTCAAATCTCCACATCTAAAGCTTGCTACCAGTGTGATTTTGGGCAATGACTTCTTTACCTCCTTGGGCCTCAGTCTCCTCATCTGTCCAATAAGAGACTTGGACTAGATTGCTTTTGAGGTCCCTCCCAGATCTATATCTATGATTTTACAATGTAGAAAAATTTACCCTGGAAGAGGGTTTAACCGTGCCTGAGAGCAACACTTACTACTCCGCACTGGTTGAAGTTGAAACCTGGAGGAGATCTGCTAAAGCCACATGCTGGGTGATGCTATGAGTTGGTAGAGGAGGAGTTTTCGATCTTTTTGTTTGTACTGGACCCTTCTGGGAGGTAGTCTGGTGAAATCTATGTACTCCTTCACAAAGTAATGTTTTTAAAGGCATCAAATACAATACAGAGCATTGTAACAGAAACCAATTATATTAAAATATAGTGATCCAAGAATTTTAAAAACAAGCTTATAGATCCCAGGTTAAGAACTCTAGGTATAGAAGGAGAGGACAAACCAGGAATGCCCATGTTATTGGGATTCCCCAAGAGTAGCAGGTGTCAAATATGGAAGAGTGAAAACAACTTGAAGTGCCACAGAAGATGACCATTTGATGTGTTGTCCACAATAAAACAACATATTTTAATGACTACAGCGCTGGACTGTCCAGAAAGCACTGGGTTCAAATCCCTCCTTGTTATTTACTAGCTGGGAGACCCTGGGCAAAGTGAATCAAGTAGAGCACAGCGTCAAAATGTTCAGGGTCCAACCCCCTCTTCTTTATTTTAATGGACTGGGAGACAGTTTCCTGTAATAGAGGTGGGGAGTATGGAGTAGGGAGTGAGGAATAGGAACTTTGGGATCTGGAAAAAAGGCTAAGAGCCCATCTAATTCAACCCCTTCATTCTACAGAGGAGAGAAACTGAGGCACAACAGAAGGTGAGAGTGAGGTCAGAATCCTACAATATTAGACCTAGAAAGGGTCAACTCCTCACTCTATGAAAGAGGGAAGACTTGACTTGAGATTTGAAGACTTGAGGAGGTGGTAGGGATACCCTCAAAGCTTTGTGCATCTGGCAGGGTGCCAGCCTGGTATTCTGCAGGAGGAGGGTGACTTTAGGCTACTGAAGAGGTATCATTTAGCTCACCTAGAGCTCTGCAGAGCAAGGAACAGGGAATAGGGCTGGCTGGCTAGTGGGCTGGTCAGGGCAAAGGATGAGTAGTGCAAGGGCTGTCCAAGGTGGAGCCAAAGCCAAACAAGTCCTTGCAACAGACAGGCTGAATGCTGAACCCAATGAGTTGGGTCCCAGAGAGGAAGCAGTACACAGGGAGGAGAGGCATCATGGCCCAACTCTCCATATGCCAGGGCCAGCTTCCTCAAGCACTGGGCTCCCTGCCAAGCCCAAAGTCCCTCCCTGGCCTGTGCCCCCCGACCCTGGCCTTGCCTGTAGTAGGGAAGGATGGGTGTGTGATGGCCTGAAATAGTCTGGGGAGGGGCTGGATGTGGAATGAGCGCCCTCTCGTGGGCCTCACTTAAAGGCCCCTTAGGAAAATGGACCCAGGCATTCAGGCTGAGAGACAGGAGGGCTTGGAGGGCAGCTAGCAGTGCTTTCTTCCCCGTAATTGCATTTCATTCTGGGGAGAGATACAACACCCTCCCTTAAAGGAACTCTGAGGCAGATGGTAAAGACATGACTACAAGTTATTCAAGGTTCAAGTAAGACATGTGTGTCTTACATGACGGAATTCATTCATTCATTTATTCATTCAATCCTTTGTTCATTCAACAAGCACCTAAGCCCCTATTAGGCACCAAGATATTGTTCTAGAATGGAAATACAAAGACTAAAGCTGAAAGGGTCCCTGCCTTCACATGACTTCCATTCTACAATCTGCCCACCTAGAAATAAATGCAAAATATATTCCAAGTACTATATGGGGAGTGGAAAGGAAAACTAAAGACTAGAAAAGATCAGAAGACATCCTGTGCCAAATAAGGTAAAATTAGAAGAGAGTGAGAGAATCTAAGATGCAGGGGTGAAAAAGGAATGCACTCCCTGCATGGGAGACAACCAGTGCAAAGCTGTGCAAAGGCATAGAGGTGGGAGATCAAATGTTGTATACAGGGAACAGTTTGGGCAGAACACAAAATGAATAGGGGAAAGAGCAAAGTGAAGTCTAATCAGCCTGGAAACAGAATGCAGACAAGTTATGAAGGAAATTCATACACAGGACCTAGAGCTACAGAGTCCTTAGAGATGGTGTAGTCCAATACCTTCATTTTACAGAGAACCAAGTTCAACTACCAACCAAGTATATACCTTATCTCCAATTCTTTCCTTTTATAGAAAAAGAAATTGGAATTTATAGAGGTCATGGTATTGTAGGATTCAAAGCCAAAATACACCGTCATGGTATCATAGGATTCAAAGCCAAAATGCACCTTGGAAATCATCTATTTCATCTGCCTCATTTTATGGAGGAATAAACTGAAGCCCAGAGAGGTTAATTTATTTGCCCAAATTTATACACTGAGTATGTAGCAGAGCCAGGAGGATTTACAGTGTCTCAGGGCTGCAAGGGATCTCAGAGACGTTTTAGCACAACCTATATCTGAACAAGCATCCCTTCTACAATATAGCTGGTAAGTAGTCCTTGACTTGACCACCACCAGTGAGAGAAAGCCACTGCCTCCCAAGGCAACATATTCCACTCTTAGAGAGTCATCACCGTTAGGAAGTTTTCCCCAGCATGAAGCTGAACTCTACCTCACTACAATTTCCATTCATTACTCCTAATCTTGCCCTCTCTGACAAAGCAAAATAAGTCTCAGCCCCCTTTTTCATCAAGAACATATCCTGTCACAATAACCTCAGGTTTTTTTTTGCTACAATTACTGTCCTAGAATATGAGGGGAATGTGGTAGATATGATTTACCCAGATGTTAGCAAAGCTTTGAGGAAACTATACCATTCTTTTGAAGACAATGAAGAAAAGTGGATAAGATAATATCATATGGATTCAGATATTGTTGGAGGGTCGTACTCAGAGTAGTGGGCCTAGAGTCAGGAAGACTCTTCTTTCCAAGTTCAAATCCAACCTCAGAAAGTAGTAGTGTGACCCCGGGCAAGTCACTTCACCCTATTTGCCTCCATTTCCTCATCTGTCAAATGAACTAGGGAAGGAAATGGCAAGCCACTCCAATATCTCTCCTAAGAAAACCCCAAGTGCGGGTCACAAAGAGTCCAACACAACTAAAAAATGATATAACAATGTACTCAGACAGTAGTTGTAAATGATTCAGTGGCAACATGGCAGGTCTCCAGTGGAATGTCCCAGAGATCTGTGCTTTTTAATATTTTTCTCAATGACATATATAAAGGCGTAAGTAGTATGTTCATCAAATTTACAGATGATGTAAAGCTGGAAGGGATAGCTAACACAGCGGATAACAAAGTTGGGATCCAAAAGAATCTTGATAGATTAGAGTACTGGGATGAATTTAATAAGATGAAATTCAATAAGGATTAATTTAAAGTCTTGCACTTGAGTATGAAAAATCAATCTTACTACTATAAGAAGGGGAGGTGTGGAAACACAGCAGTTCTGAAAATGAGTTAGAAGTTTTAGCGGACTGCATGCCCAATGTGAGTCAGTAGTGGGATGTGGCAGCCAAAGGTCTAAATGGGATCTTAGGCTAAATTTAGAGGGACTTTAAGAAATAATGAAGAGATAGTTCCATTGCACTCTGATCTCATTAGACCTCATCCAGAGTATTATGTTCAATTCAGACATCATTTCAGAAGGACATCGATAAACTGGAGAGTATCCAGAGGAGTCCAACCAGGATAGTGAAAGGCCTTCAGTCTAAGTCATATGAAGATTGGTTGAAGAAACTGGGCATGAAGAGGAAGGAGGAGAAAGAAGTAGAAGAGGAGGAGGAGGAAGAAGAAGACGACGATGACAACTCAGGGAGAACATGATAGCTATCTTCAAGAATTTGAAGGACCATCATATGGAAAGGGGATTAAACTTATTCTATTTGGCCCCAGAGGGCAGAATCTAGAGTAATGGGTAGAAGTTGCATAGAGACAAAATTTAATCTCCACGTCAAGAATTTTATAGCTATGAGATATGTCCAAAAGTAGAAAGATTGCCTCAGAGGTAGTGAGTTCCCTGGTCTTCAAGTAGAGGCTGGATGATCACCTGTTAAATGTGTTGTAATGGGGAGTCCTTATAGATATTGGTTAGACTAAATGGACACTGAACTCCCTTCCAAATCTCAAATTCTATGATTCTATGAGTTCTGGGATATACCCATATTGGGTAGGTGGGTGGGGGGCCCAGGAAGGACTGGATGAACCTGCAAACATCTAATTGACTCTCTCTCCCACTCTTTCCCATGTCTACTGTAAATCTTCTTTTCTCTGCTTGAGCTTCCTACACTACTCTCATTCTTTTCCCTGTCAACAAAGGTTCTCAACTCCTTCTGACTCCATCTACTATGACCTCCCTCTTCCCTACCTCCTAAGCTCTCTCTCAAATCACTTTGATAGCATCCCTCATTCTCTTCCCCATTTCTCCTCCATTTCATCCTCCTCATATCAAAGCCAACTCCTCTCCCCATGCCCTTGACCTCAGCCCCTCCAACTCCTTCTTAGAACTTGTCCCTTTTAACACTTTCTGTCTCTCATCTTCAGTCTCCATATTTACTGACTCTTTCCCTGGTGATTATAAATACATCCAATTTTCCCCTATTTTTAAATAATTTTATTTTTATTTTCACTTCCAAATTCTCTCTCACCTTCCACCTCCTCCCTCGTTCATTGAGAAGGTAAGAATCACAGTAACCATTATATATATGAGATCATACAAAACATATCTCTGCATTAGCCATGTTCTACCAACTCTCTTCTATTCTTAAAATAACCTTCGCATGACCCTTCCATCCCCTCAAGCTATCTTTCTATGCCTTGCCTCTCTTTCACAGTCAAACTCTGATTGATCAATAGATAGATAGATAGATAGATAGATAGATAGATAGATAGATAGATAGATAGATAGATAAGCCTATAACCACCATTTTCCTTTCTTCTCATTCACTTGTTAATCTTTGCCATCTGGCTTCCAACCTCAACCACTCACCATTTTAAACTGTTTTTGCCAAAGTTACTACAGTCTATTAATTGATCAGTTCTGTGACCTTTTCTCAGTTCTCATAGTCTTGGCCTCTCTGCAGCAGTGTACACTGTTGCTCTCCTCCTCTCTCTGCTCTCTCATTCCCATATTTTCCTTACACCACTTTCTCCTAGTTCTTCACCTACTTGACGACCTCTCCATGCCCCATATACTACCTATGTTGGGTATTCCCCACAAGACTTTGTCCTAGGCCCTCCTCTCTGCTTTTTCTCTATCTTCTTTCACAAGCCATCACTCCTCACAGATGACTCACAGATGTATATATTCAGTCCTAACCTCTCTTACGAGAGCTTCAATTGAATGTCTTAGAGACATCTCAAACTCAACATATCCAAAATGGAACTCTATTTTCTACCTTCAACCCACCCCTCCGTACAAACTTCCCTATTTATGCTGAGGATGCCACAATCCTTCCAGTCACCCACAGCCCTGGATTTGATGTTTTTCTCATCCCTCTATCAAATCAGTTTCCAGTGTTTGTTATACTCTATAAACTCCCTTCTATCCATCCATCCCCTTCTCTCTACATACATTGACACTGTCCTAGTTAGGGTCCTTTCCTTTGTACTGTTGTACTAGTTTCCTGATTGAATTCTCAGCTTCTAAGATCTCTCCTCTCTGGCCCATCTCTGCAGAGCTCAGGGATTCTTATCCTTTTTGTGCTATGGACAATGTCTGGGGAAATCTATCGACCCTTCCTTAGAACAATGCATTTAAATGAATAAAATAAAATGTATAAGATTACAAAGGAAGCCAATTATACCAATGTAAAATATCATTTTCCCCATTCAAGTTATTAGACACCCTGAAATCTATCAGTGGACCACTTGGAGGTCCATGGACCCCAGGTTAAAAATCCCTGACATGACTGCTAAAAACACCTTTTTAAAGCTCAAGTCTGATGATGGCTTTCCCCTGCTCAAGAAACTTCTATGGCTTCCTGTTGCTGTTAGGCCAAAATACAAACTCATTAGCATGCTTGGCACTTAAAAGCCTTTACAATCTGGCTCTTGCCTATTCTTCCAGGCTTATTTCAAAGTATTCCCCCTTCATGAATTCCAGCCATAGAATGTTATAACATGGCCTGCATGTTATTATTTCCACTCAACATTCCCTCTGCTATCTCCATGCCTTTTCAGGGGCTGGAATTCCTCATGCGTGCATACACTCCCTCTTCCTTTTTTTTGTCTCTTTAGAATTCTTGGCTTCCTTTGAGACTCCATTTGTGCCATTTCCTACAAGAGGCCTTTCCTACTTGTTGGTGCCCTTTCTTTCTTTAAATAAGCTCCTATATGTTGCTGTTTTCCTTGTTATATCCCCCAGTATAACATAAGCAGCTTAATGGCAGGTGTCATTTTTTCATTCAGGTTTTATGTGTACGCTAGCATTTAGCACAGTGCCTTGCACACAGTAGGTACTGAAGCCATGTTTGGTGGATTGAATGGGTAGAAGGAAAGCCAAGAGAGAGTAGTATTACTGAGACAGAAGGGCCAAGGAGGGTGGGGTCTGAAAAAAGTCACCAGATTTGCTGAATAGAAGAATTTTTGATACCAAAAAGTTTGAGAACAGCTAGGTGAGGATATTGGAAATCTGAGCATGTAGGTAGCAAGCAAGGAGATAGCAGAAAGGGAGACACTGAAAATGAGAGAGAGGTTGGGAAAGAATGACTATGGGAGTAAGCTCAGGAGGAGATGAAAGGGGCTGGAGTTACAAGCAAAAGCATTGGCCTTGACAAGGAGAAAGGTTATCTCTTACTCTGGGATTGGAGCAAAGGAGAAGATGAGTAAGGGCATAGAAAGATATGAGTGATGGGAAATGATGGCGCATGTGGCAAGTGGCCTCAATTTCAATAGTAAAATAGAAGGTAGAAGCATGTGCTGAGAAAGAGCTAGAGGAAAGAACAGGTTTGGCACAGCTACTGTGGGTAGTGAGAGGCACAGTCCCTGCCCTCAGGGAGACCTTACTTTGATGGAGGAAATAGACACATCCTATAAGGAGCCCTAATTTTTCTAGAGTATACTCAGTCCCTGACCTCAGGGAACCCACAGTCTGATGGGGAAGGCACAAGTAGCAACAAGCCTGGTAGAGGGGGAAAAGACAGTGCTCACTGGGATTTACCAATGTCATTGGGGAGGAGCAATCCCTGATTGCTGGGGGCTTTGGTTTGATGGGTGAGACACCGATCCTGCCTCAAGGAAATCCTTGATCTGATGAGGTAGACGCATCCCTTATTTTTTTTCTTTCTTTTTTTTCAATGTAATATTCTGTCTTTTAATTCCTCTACTTTTCTACTAGAAAGAGTGCAGTTCACTTTATTATCTGTTCTTCTAGGCTGATTGGTTATCAAGTTTTGTGGTCTTTCTGTACTTTATTTTATTGCACCCAGTATGTGTGTGTATTGTTCTCTGAGTCTTTTTTCTTCACTCTAAATATAAATTAATTTATTTAACTTTTTACATTCATTTTCACAAAATTTTGGGTTCCAAATTTTCTCCCCATTTATCCCCTCCCCCCACCCCAATACGCCGAGCATTCTCATTTTCCCTATCGCCAATCTGCCCTCTCTTCTATCATCCCTCCCTTCTCTTGTCCCCATCTTCTCTTTTGTCCTGTAGGGCCAGATGACTTTCTATTCCCCATTAACTCTATTTCTTATTTCCTAGTAGCAAGAACAATGCTCAACAGTTGTTCCTAAAACTTTGAGTTCCAAATTCTCCCCATCCCTCCCTCCCCACCCATTCCCTTTGGGAAGGCAGGTAATTCAATATAGGCCATATCTGTGTAGTTTTGCAAATGCCTTCGATAACAGTCGTGTTGTGTAAGACTAACTGTATTTCCCTCCATCCTATTCTGCCCCCCATTGTTTCTATTCTGTCTTTTGATCCTGTCCCTCCCCAAGAGTGTTGACTTCAAATTGCTGCCTCCTCCCATTGCCCTCCCTTCCATCATCCCCCCCACCCTGATCATCTCTTTCTCCCCCACTTTCCTGTATTGTAAGATAGGTTTTCATACCAAAATGAGTGTGCATTTTATTCCTTCCTTTAGTCGAATGTGATGAGGGTAAACTTCATGTTTTTTCTCAGCTCTCCTCTTTTTCCCTCCACTAAAAAGTCTCCTGCTTGCCTCTTGAATGAGATATAATTTACCCCATTCCATTTCACCCTCTCTCCTCCCACTACATTTCTCTCTCACCATTTACCTTAATTTCTTTTAAGATATGGTCCCATCCTATTCAATTCACTCTGTGCTCTCTGTCTCTGTATGTGAGTGCATGTGTGTGTGTGCATGCACATGTGTACATGTGTGTGTGCGTATGTGCATGTGTGTTTATGTGTGTGTGTGTGGTCCCACCAACTACCCAGATACTGAAAAGTTTTAAGAGTTACAAATATTGTCTTTCCATGTAGGAATGTGAACAGTTTACCTTTGTTAAGTCCCTTATGACTTCTCTTTGCTGTTTACTTTTTCATGCTTCTTCTCATTCTTGTGTTTGAAAGTCAAATTTTCTTTTCAGCTCTGGTCTTTTCATCAAGAATGCTTGAAAGTCCTCTGTTTCATTGAAAGACCAGTTTTTCCCCTGAAGTATTATACTCAGTTTTGCTGGGTAGGTGATTCTTGGTTTGAGTCCTAGTTTCTTTGACTTCTGGAACATCCTATTCCATGCCCTTCGATCTCTTAATGGAGAAGCTGCTAGATCTTGAGTTATCCTGGTTGTATTTCCACAATACTGGAATTGTTTCTTTCTAGCTGCTTGCAATATTTTCTCCTTGACCTGGGAATTCTGGAATTTGGCCACAATGTTCTTAGGAGTTTCTCTTTTTGGATCTCTTTCAGGTGGTGATTGATGGATTCCTTCAATACTTATTTTGCCCTCTGGTTCTAGAATCTCAGGGCAGTTTTCCTTGATAATTTCATCAAAGATGATGTCTGGATTCTTTTTTTGATCATGAATGGCTTTCAGGTATTTCCATGATTTTTAAATTGTCTCTCCTGGATCTGTTTTCCAGGTCAGTTGTTTTTCCAATGAGATATTTCACATTCTCTTCCATTTTTTCATTCTTTTGGTTTTGTTTTGTGATTTCTTGGTTTCTCGTAAAGTCATTAGCCTCCATCTGTTCCATTCTCATTTTGAGAGAACTATTATCTTCAGTGAGCTTTTGGACCTCTTTTTCCATTTGGCTAATTCTGCTTTTGAAAGCATTCTTCTCCTCATTGGCTTTTTGAACCTCTTTTGCCAATTGAGTTTAGCCTATTTTTCAAGGTGTTATTTTCTTCAGCATTTTTTTGGGTCTCCTTTAGCAAGGTATTGACCTGTTTTTCATGCTTTTCTTGCATCTTTCTCTCATTTCTCTTCCCAGTTTTTCCTGCACCTGTCTAACTTGATTTTCAAAATCCTTTTTGAGCTCTTCCATGGCCTGAGCCCACCGGACATCCACCTCAGATGTCTGGGATACAGAGGCCCCAACCTCCACGTCTTTCCCTGATGGCAAGCATTGTTCCTCCCCATCAGAAATGAAAGAAGAAAACATCATGTGTTCCCCAAGAAAGTAGCTTTCTATGGTCTTATTTTTCTTCCCTTTTCTGGGCATTTTCCCAGCCAGTTACTTGACTTCTGAGATTCCTATCCACCCTGCCTAGATCTGCCCAGCTAGTGCTTGGGGTCTGAGATTCAAATGCTGCTCCCCAGTCTCAGGGCTTTCAGGGGCGGGAGCAGCTGCTATTCAATGTGAGCTTAAGTTCTGGTGCTGGGGTGGGGGCAGGGCCGCCTCCCAGGCTCAGTTCCCTCATGGGGCTTTTGCGGAGACCTTAGGTAATGGCCCTGAGCTCCTGCCTGCTCCGTGAGTCCCGGGCCACCACTGCCTCTGCCGCTCCCTCTGCTGCTGCCTCCTGAGGGGGCCCGAGTCACGGAGACACCCCGCTCCCCTCTCGGGAAGTCTCTCTCACTGACCTGTAGTGCCTGTGGGTGGAGGGACCTTTGCAGCAGCTGGAAATTCCGTCCCTGAAGCCTGCTCGGATCTGCTCCTCTGGGGCCACGTAGCCAGGGAAGCGCAGGGGTGGGCTCCGCTGTCTGGTGCATGATTGACCTTTGGGGTCAGTTTTTCAGGGCTCTCTGGAATGGAAATCTCTTCCACTGTGTTTCTGCACAGCTTGCGCTGCTTCAGAATTTGTGGGGAGTCCTTTTTACAGAAAATTTATGGGCTGTGGGTTAGGAGCTAGCATACGTGAGTCTTTCTACTCTGCCATCTTGGCTCCTCCCCTCCCACAGCCCTTATTTTCAAGGATCCTACCTATCTGATGAAGGAGAAACAGGTTCTGCCCTAGAGGAGCAGCTGGACTAAAATCGTGGGTTCAAAGCACAAGATGAAGCAGGCATAGACAGCAGTGTGTCTGAAAAAGATCTGGGGGTCTGAGGGTACTGTAAACTCAGTGTGTGTTAACAAGGTGACACAGCAGCCAAGAAAGTGAATGTAATCTTAGGCTTAGGTATAAGGTCATCATCCTGCTATGTCATGTCTCGGCTATTTGGAGTACTAGGTTCAGTTCTGGATATTACCATTTAGGAGGGATAGTCATAAGCTGGAGTCCATATCCTCAGGAAATCCCCATACTAGAATCCTGTTTTGAATACCAAAGCCAAAAAGAGAAGATTCTATTAGGGACTATTAAGGAACTCTGGCAATGTGGATCCTTCATCTGGATCACTCATATCAGGCTGGAGACTTTGCTTAGATGGGAACCTTCATCATCAGTGACTGATTAGGTCTGTACCTAAAGAAGCTACTCTTAGGAAGAGTATCCCATCAATCAACTGCTGTGGGGCATCTTTGACTTCCTTGTTCCTGGCCTTTCAGTGAACATGTGATGACAGTAGAGAGCAGGAGAGACTGAGGGAGGTCTAGAGCTCTGCACAGTCAGGGATTTGCATGTCATAGTAGGTGGAAGAAGCAGGTAGAGAACACAATCAGTCCATCACTCAGTTGCCCACAGACTGATTTGCCCATGCATCAGTGTTGCATATTGCATTGCCAGTAGATAACCAAGGATCAGTCATTTCATACCACTCCCAGGAGGTGCCACTCTGTGCTACCCAGGACTCCAGAAGATGGAATCAGACAACACAGGATGGAAATAACTTTGGCCTCTCTCAACAAGTCAAGCAGTATCGTGGGCACAATGCTAGGTGTGAGCCCTACCTCCTGTCAGGAAATGGTCACCAGGAAGAAGACACTGGCTTCTAGAGATCCCAATATGTATCCTTCAGAGTCACAGGGAGGATGTCTATAGAGGTGGCAGCCACTTAGATGACAAAGAACATCAGTAGGAGCCCAGCACAATGAATTCAGCCACAGCCAGCCATGGTGGCATTTCCTTGCCCCACAGAGATCACTTTTCTCATGGGAGGTGTTCAATAAGAGGCTAATAAATTATGAGGAACCCAATTCTTGCTCAAATGTGAGCTAATCAATCTATCTTTTCCACACTCATGCTCAAGGGTAAAGGATCACTTAGCTAATTCTCCCATTCTGAGAATTTTCATCTGGGTCAATTAGCTCAGCAGATAGAGCACAGTGCTAATGAGGCCAAGGTCATAGGCTTAATTCCTGTTACGAATGGTAAATTTTGCACAGAGAAAAATTTGCGCTGCATAGTCACTAACTGCACCTATGGTTTCATACATGCAGCAGGCCAATGTATGGCACTGGTCATAAGTGTGGGGGGGATCAAATGTAAAAGTACACATGAATCAATGCAAGTCTATCACAGTGTGATATCACAATATGCTGGCAAATATTTAACAACTGGCTCTCGGAACAGGAGGGAATCTACAGATGGCACACTTTCAGTTTAATCTGCATTAGTAACATTTTCTCCATCACCTTCTGAAATCCACGTAATAAACAATAAATCAAGTCTGGATTTGTCATGATTTTTCAGGTATGCATGTAGGTATGTAGGTGTATATATGTATACTTCTCACACAAATATATGTATATTTCTCACACTGAAATTTTAACAATCAGCTCTCATAGCTAACTCCAATAGGCCCCAGTAGCCCTATAGAAATAGACTAGAACATGTGTCCTATGGAGGGTGGATGGGGAGCCGGACATTTGCATGTAAGAGACAACCATGGTATAAGGGACAGGGCCCTACATTAGGGGGTGAGGAACTTGGGTTCTAGCACCTCTTTTGATACTAACTAGTGGCCTTGGATAAGTTGGTTCACCTCTAAAGCTCAGTTTCCCTATTTAAAATGAAGGCATGAGCATCATCATTACCAATACATATTATGTGTTCATCATATATGTTAATACAAGACATAAACTTGGGCCCCTGAATGTCAGTCAGTCCCAAAGAAATGTCAAAAATGGTTCTTCCTAAGTACCTTTGAGGCAGTTAGATGAAACAGTAACCTAGAAGTGACTGAAAATTTAATCAGAAATGAAAACAAAACAACAGGCTTATATGTGTCAATATATATATATATATATAGAGAGAGAGAGAGAGAGAGAGAGAGGACACATACACACATATATAGATATGCAGATGTAAGTAGTAAATATATCATATATACATATATACACATACACATACATATATACATATATATATATATATGTATATGCACACACACACACAACTGTTGGCCACACCATCATATGACTTCTCCAAATCATCTGTACATAATCTGCTAGGGGTCTTGCTCTAGATCTTTTGACAAGAGTCACACAGGATGTGGAGACATGGACAGATTTCAATCTGTACTATTGGAGGGACTAACTACTGTAATGAGATCACAAGATTCATCCAGGTTTCAAAGTACTATATCATCGTAAGCACCCAAATATATATTTATACACAGATATAGATATATACACATATCTCATGCATGATTATTTTTCTGACAAGTTATGTGTAAACAGAATTTTTGTAAGTTGAATTCATGTTAAAAGCATTACAGAGGTCCACTTTTTAAAAGACTTTAATGAATAAGTCACCCCATAATTTTAAAAAAGAGAAAAAGAGAGAGTGGGAGATGGTGGTGGGGTGGGTAACCTAGACAGCATATACCATTAATAAACTTCTATGACAAGAAAAGAGGCAAGAACCAAAGACATGGGTTTAATCCAAAGAGCTAGTCCATCAAGGTCTATGGTGTCTGTGTTGGCAACTGGGTCTCTAAGACCCACTTGTACATGGTTCTGAGGGAATAGCAACTCCTTGGGGTCAAAAATAAGGTATTCATGATTTTAAATCTACATATAGCAAGGACCAGCATTTGTACTTCTAGGGAGGGAACAGTAGCATGGAGGTCAATTGAGTGGCTTGGGCTGGATCCACATACCTATACATGGACCTCCATCCCCAGGCACATGTAGAGACAGACTCTTGTAGTCAGAAATGTACACACTATGATGTCTGCCACCACTTCATGGACTTGAGTTTGCAAGGCCAGCCTTTGAGGGTCTAGTAACTGGCTCTTAGGCACTTTGCTTGAAATTTGGAGATGCTGCCACCAGGTGGCTGGTGAAGACTGGGCAATGAACTCATGATCCAACCGATAGACATGGTTAAGTGAGAGGGTGGGGGCGAGAAACCACTTTCCTACTCAATTATAGCCTGTTGTTGGGTTACTTTGTTTCATTTGTAGGGGTGGGTGTTGATTTGCAGCGGAACTTTTGGAAGAAGTAGAAATGTTTAATAAACCAGCTATACAAAAATTGTATCCTGTATTATGAGTCACTAAATTTAAATTCTTCTGTCCTGCAACAGATCTGAGATATCAGTGGTGCTGATCCCAATCCACTTGTGGCTTCTCATATAGTAATATTCTTATCTGTGTTCTCCCACAAAATCCTACTAGAGAGGCCTTACCAAGCATGATGGAGGCCTTTCAACATTCCAAAGGCTACCAGTGGAGTAGCACTTGGGTTGTCTATCTGTAACCCCTTGCTCTAGTTATCCAATCAGCCTACCTCCTTTTCCAGTCATACATTAGCTAGATAAGGGCTTCTTAACCTGGGATCCATGGATGGATTTCAGCCGTGTGCTGTTCCTCACCACTCCAGTGACCCTCTTTGTGCCTTGGAATTGACTGTTTACTATGGTTGGAATGTCTTCCTCATCTCTGCATTTTGAAATTCCTAGCTTCTTTTGAGACTCAATTGAAAGGCTACATTCTGCAGGAGGTTTCCTCCATTCCTCCCTTATTTTTTCCTGCCCTGCCAAGGATATCTTCCATCTGTTCATCTTGTCTGCACCCTGTTACATACATATTGTTTCCCCATGAGAACATGGACTTTTTGAGAACAGGAATTATTTTTTTTCTTTCTATCTCCAGTGTTTAGCATTGTGAATGGACTGTGGTAAATGTGTAATCAATGCTTATTGTTTGATTCAGAAGAGATCCTACTATTTATAAGTATGTATATATGTACATGTGTACTATATATATATATACACACACATACATATACATACACACATACTTACATGATATAGAGGGTGTCCCAAAACTAGAGAGACAGATATAAACAAATATACTTATATGATATACTGGGTATCCCAAAACTTTTAGTATGGTTTTAAGCTTCAATAACTTAAAACCACGCTAAGATTTTTTTGAAACTGTATATGTATATATGTGTATAAATATACATGCATATATTTATGGATATGAATACATACATGTAACTATCTGAGAGGCTAACATACAAGCTTTCCATTAGCTGAAGATTTTATTTACATACAATCCTGACAGCACCAACAGTTCTTATTCTGAAATCCTGTGCTACATCATTTTTTTGGTTTGTTTTTCTTTTGAATTGGTTTTATTTAACTGGGGAATTAAATAGCATACTATTTGGATTCATATCATGACACACTCTGCTAGAAGGGGGAGGGAGCTGCTTGGTGTTTGGTTTGTAAGTCTGCCCCCTCCCCACCCACCCCCCAACTGAATTTGCCCTGGGTATAAGAATTCCCAATTATGACTCTGCTGAGATGCAGTGGTCTGTGCTCTTTGCTGACAGAATTCTGAGATACATTCCAACAGGGAGGTTTCCTTCTTGACCTCTATACCCCTGTGTAAACACCTTGCAAACCATACTCTTTTGTAATCACACCTAGCAGCTATGTGTGCTTTTTTAAAAAAAAATCAATTAGCAAGCATTTGGAAATTATTCCTTCCTTATAAAGTCAGAGACAGGGACCAAATGATTATTGATCTCTGGTTATTTCTCCAGCTTCTTGCTGCCTGGAATGATAGGGGAATAAGTCAAGATGACTAGGAGAAGCTGAGCTGTCCCAATGGCAGAAGTGAGGAGTCCAGATATCCCACACATTGATTAAGCCAGAGGTTGTTCACTTTTCTATATGTCCTGGACCCCTTTTGACAGTCTGATGAAGCCTAGGGGCCACTTCTCAGAATCATATTTTAAATTTAAAATAATTGACGGAAACGCTACATTTCAGTTAGAGATTAGTAAAAATAAAGATGTCATTATTTTACCATTCAATTTTACAAACTCCCTGAAGTCTATCCACAGATTCCTTGGGGAGTAGACCCCAGAATAAAAAATCCCTTAACTAGGAGTAGTGAGGGAGAGCTTTAAGAAACTGGGCATACAAAGTCCTGGAGCAGGATGTCTGAAGGACAGTTTCTCATACATACACACACACACACACACACACACACACACACACACACACACACTCACACACACACACACACACACACACAAACACCCTTCTTTTCCTCCTGCCTCCAGACCACTGCACTGGAGATGACTCTAGGGACTGACTCCTCCAGTGTCTGAGACCCAGTATCATTCTTTAACCTAAATCCCTCTTTCCCAGTCCTTCTTGCCCCATGCCCTGGCCTCCTGGGTGCCTCTAGTTAAGCCTCATGCCTTCTCTTATGTGAGTTAAAATGTGCCATAATAAATGCCTGTTGTTTAATG
Source organism: Bettongia penicillata ogilbyi (assembly GCA_023548195.1). Lineage (NCBI taxonomy): Eukaryota > Metazoa > Chordata > Mammalia > Diprotodontia > Potoroidae > Bettongia > Bettongia penicillata. The sequence goes on along the minus strand of JAJHZJ010000104.1, from coordinate 8,216,836 downwards.
CATACTGACCCGTCTGGCTCTCTCTGAAAGCCTCTTAGTCCCTGAGGAAACTGGGACACAAGATTCACAGCCCTATCACATCACCAGAAGAATACCGGTTTTAAAAAAAAAATGGGTTTTATATTAGGGAGAAGCTTGAAACCAATGCAAAATTTCCCCAAAGCAATCCAGCCTTCTTGCTTCACCCCACTTCACTGTGGGCTTCGGCACTGGTCCAAGGTATATACATTGATGGACTAACTTGGTGCTAACTCAATGAGATGTCCCCCCCTAGCTACATGGCATAGGCTAGACAAGGAGCATTTTTCATTCATCACATTTTTTTCTGACAGATCTTCAGGTTGCTCCCCTTTGAACTGTCATTAATTTTATCAAGGGGGTCTGAAAGTTTTGAGCTTGATGCAACCAGTATGAAGTCATTGGCAAATAAGAGCTTCTAGAAGACCTCATATATAGTCCACGAGTCCTTAGATCCTCCAAGGGGTCTATGAATAGATTCCAGGGGTTTCATGAACTTGAATGAGGAAAAATTTCATTTTTACTTTCAGTAACCTTTGGTTTCCTTTATAATCATGTGTAATTTACTTTATGCATTTAAAAACATGATTCTGAGAAGGGATCCATCCACAGGCTTCACCAGATTGATTGCCAAAGGGATCCAAGACACACAAAAAGATTAAGAACACCTACTCTAGTAGGAATCCCTCTTCCACGTGCTCTCGGTCCTGGACAGCTCCCATGCCTGAGGTGAAGATCTCTGGTGGGCACATATATCCCGGTGACTTGTTTAATAATAGATAGATTGGGCTGAACAAAGTTCCTTCTTTGGTTGCATCTATCAACAAATCTTAACATATGCATGGGAGACAGATTGTTGGAAAAGAGCTTTTGCAAATACATTCCTCTTCTGAGCCAAATGTTTTTTTTTTTCTAATCAACAGACAGACACAGTAGGATCTTCTATTTTCTACAATTCTCAATTCATTGCATTTTGGGGAAGATGTGGTTTGTTGCAGGATAGGTTGTAAATGACTCCCTCTCCCTTTTTTCTGTTTTCATCAAGAATGCCTTCAATGTGTACATAGATCATTCCCAACAAGAAGTGATAGGGATCAACAACAATAAAATTTATAGAAATGGGCAAGTGGGTATCTGGATCAATAATTTTGAGACTAGGAGAAAAGGGGTTTTGCCAAAGCAAAAGTCAAAAGAAAGGGAGATAGGGCAAAGATCACCAGTTCTTCTTCTCCTTTTCTGGAATTACTAGTGAATCTGAGGTTCATTGAAACTTTAGGGTTATTTGCATGCTCAAGTCCTGGGGCATGATGAGAGTTGAAAGAACAGGTGAAAGGTGGTGCATTTGTTTGTACTCCATTTTAGAAAAGCTCAGCAAGAGTTATGGCTTTTGGAGGGGACACATGACCTGAATTTTAGGGCTAGAAATAGGTGAAAGAAATGTATTCCCTTTTATCACTGTCTAGGAGTGTGGACTGGGAAACTATCAATGAAGGAGATGAGTGGGGAAGATCATGACAGCCTCATGAAGGGGCCCCTTTGTGTGACTGTGGGTCTGATTTTTTAAAAAGCTGAAAAATGTGTTGATTACCCCCGAGGCATGTTGGCCTGGGGCAGTCTCACAAAAGAGTGATAACACTCCCTTTGAGGAAGATGAAGCCACACCAACAGATGACAGCTCCAGCAGATGGCTCAGCAGAGAATCAGCTGGTGACAGCTGTAGAGACAGAGTGGAACAGCCAAAACAAACAGAGCTGAGGGATTCTGCCAAGGGAGTTTCAAGAGACAGAGACAAGAAGCAATGAGGCACAGCTGGTTGCCAAGAGACAAAGTCAGTAATAGGTGATGTTGGAAGGAGAGGGGGTGCTCATAGCAAGGAGTCCCAGTAGCATTCCATCCCTAACTAGAGACTGCTTTCAAAGATTAGGAATGGCTGCTACTTTCTGCCCCAGTGGGGTAAGTTGGGCTAGGAATATCCTGAGCTTTGGTCAAACAAGGAAAGAGGGCAGAGGATGTCCCTTTCCTCATGCTTGACCCTGATCCAGAAGAAGGTCCCACTGTTCTGGTAGGGGGACCTGCAGCTCTACAAGGCTTTGATTAGGTTGGGAAGGGAGTTGGGGACTCAGGTCAGGTATTGGGATCAGGAAGGTAGGTAAGGTGAAGATGGAGACAGATTGAGCCTTCACACAGGGGTTCAGTGTCTCCAGGCATTATGTGTCTAGGCTAGCACATGGGTTGAGAAACGAGATGAAAGAAAGTCTTGACTTGTGGCTCCTCCATCTAAATAGGCTGAAGGACAAGAGGTAGTGGGTAGCTCACATTTGAGGTGCTGAAGGTGGGTGATATCAGTACCAAGTATCAGAATCAGTACAGTTTCAGGGACTCCAGGACCGCAGGACACAGCGGTTCTGAAAGCAACAGCTGAAATCGCAACTCCACCTTTCTATGAGTGAATTTTCATTTTCCCTCTTTGTATTTCTTTTTTAAATGTGTGTGGGGTGGTTCAGAGAGGGTTTGGAGTAGTATTTCTGAATCATCAAGGGAGGAGTTGTAGACAGACCTGGCTCTCATGGCTTCTCATTGCTCTAATCTCTTGGCAAGAGTCCTCCACCATGTTGACTTTTCACTTTTATATTTTCTTCTACTTTGGGGGTAGATTTTAACTTTTTGCTCTAACTAGTCAATCAATCAATATTTATTTGATAACCCACTATGGGTGTCCTAAGTGCCATACTGTAGTTAACAGTCTGACAACAAAAAGAGCTGATTCCAAACTTTTTCATCATCCTTGTCCAAGCCCACCTTTCTAAAGATGCCACACATCATTAGATGTACACATTGACTGGTTCAGGGGATCTTTTGGAGTTCCTTATGGAATGTCTCTACTTCTTCATCCTCTGCAATAGATGTTGGTACGTAAACTTCAATTGTCTTCATGAAAATCTGTGTATGCTCATTATGTGAAGTGCAAGGCAAAGTATTGTCTGTCTTTGTTAGGTGCACAATAAAAGCAATTCTGCCTAAACTTATTTGCCTCTCCTAAGAGAAAGTATGAGCCATCCTTCCTTCCATTCCATTCCCTCCCTTGCATCTTTTAGAGTACAGACCTAGAGCAAAAGGATCTTAGAAATCATCTGATCCAACCTCCTCATTTTATAGACGAGAGAGACTCAAGAATGGAAAAGTTAGGTGACTTGCCCAGGTCTTCTGCCCTCAAACCCAACGGTATTCCCACCATAATACCTTGTCTCCTTTCATTTGCAGTGAAACTGTACATTATGATATGATGTAATTCCTCCATGGAAAGGTAATTAAGCAATAATCTCATGTTTCCAGTAGTTAGCTAAACTAGTGTTTGTAGACAGCCAAAAAAATGTTGACTCTTAGCACCTTCGGCCATCTTTCTACCACTATCACTGTGAAAGCAGAAAGGAGGGGCACACAGGGCCATTTTGGGTTTAGATCTATTTTATGGGTTTCCATGGACAAAGAGTTGACTACTTACTAGCCAACATCCTGGTAACAAGTCCTTCTGTCCTTTGCCAGGCTGGGTCCTCAGACAATAGATAGTCAGTCAGCAAGACTATCCTTGAAGCCTTTCTAACATGTTACTATTTGTTGAAACCTTCACCCTGCTGGAAACCTTTGGGAACCTCAGGTCAATTGTTTCAGTTACTCTCAGTAACCTTTGGTTTCCTCTGTAATCTCATGTAATTTACTTTATGCATTTAAAAACATGATTCTGAGAATGGAGCACAAACAAATGCACCAGAGTAGAACTTTCATGGAAGAAATCTGTGAAGGCCTCATAAATGGGTTATAAAATTAGATCCAATTTTAAAGAAACACATATACCTAGGAAACATATGGAAACTTTCTCATCCATCATTTCAATTTAATAAGACTTGTTATGTGCAAAGCACCATACAGGCCAGGACAAACCAAGTGCTTTTGTGTAAGGACTATTGATTTGTTTTATTTCCAAGGACAAAGATGTAGATACCTACCTTTGTGTTCCAAACTAGAGGTAGGGCTACTGTGATAAAATATGATAAATGCTATGAGTATCTGGTTACATGTAATCAGTAGTGGTGACCTTGCTGTCATAAAAGGAAAAGATATTTGCATACTCTCTGAAAGGCAGTTGTGGTATTGTGGGTTAGCAATCTGGCCTCAGAGCTAAGATGTGGGTTCATGTCCAGCCTCTGACACATACTGTAACTCTGGGAAAATCAGTTAATTCTTCTGTGCTCTAGGCAACTCTCAGATACTACAAGTTACAGAGAAGGTGCCAACATGTATCAGTAGAAGGAGTTTCCTTTTTCAGACATTCCCTATATCACTGAAATCACTGGTTCAGTCTCTATCCCCATCCATTTGATAAGAGACAAGTTGGCAAACCATTGCCCCAGTTGGGCTGGTGTGACTGTGGGACATAGGTACAGACATACAATTACAGAATCTGAGTTGATGGAGTCCTCAGAGATCTTCCAGGTTCGACCCCAAACTGAACAACAACGGTTGTCTGCAACTTCTCCCAGAAGTAATCATTTAGCTTGATTGAAGATCTCAAGTGACAGGAAAACCTACTACCTCCTGAGACAGTCCATTCCACTTTTGGACAGCTCTATTCACTGGAAGGCTTTTCCTGACATCAAACCAAAATTTACTTGTCTGTAACTCCCACCAGTTGTTCTTGGTGCTTCCCTCTGGGGCCAAGAAGAACGTGTCTTATCTCTGTTCCACATGACAGCCTTTCAAATACTTGAAGACAGCTATCATCTCTCCCCTGAGCTTCCTCTTCTCCAGAATAAACATTTCAAGTTCTTTCAACCAGCCCTAATACAACATGATTTCAAGGTCCTGCAATATCCTGGTTGCCCTCCTCCGGACACTCACCAGTCTGTCAAAATACTTCCTAAAATATGGTACCTCACGTTGGACACAATACGGCAGATGGGGTCTGACCAAGGTAAAATGCATACAACAGGACTATCACCTCACTAGTTCTGGGTACTATGCCTCTCTTAATAAAGTTTAAGGCTGAATTACATTTGGGAGGGGGGCATACTCTGTTGACCCATAGTTAGCTTGTGCTTACTCATTAATCCCCCTTTGATCTTTCTTTTTTAAAAAAATAAATTTTATTGATATGTTTTTCTAAAATTCCTCCACCTCCCAGAGGAAAATTCTTTATAACAAAGAATTGAACCCCAAAAAAGGGAAGAGAAAAAATCCAGCAAAAGTGATCAATGCATCAAAAAAATTTTGGACATTATATGCAGTGTTCCACATCTCTGTAAAGGAGTAGAGGGAACTGTGTTCTTGTATTTCATGTTTGAGCCCAAACTTGTCTTTTGTAATTGTACATTCATTTTCAGTTGTTTTGTGGTTGTTCTTTCTACTTCCCTTGCTGTGATCATTTTGTAGGTTGTTTCTTAAAACTGTTTACTTCCCTTTGCATCCACTCATTTAAGTCTTTACATGTTTCTCTGTAGTCATTATATGCATTGTTTCTGATAGCACAGAGAAAGTCCGTTATCTTCATATATTATAACTTCTTCAGTCATTCTTCAATACCCAGATCTTTTTTAAGCAAACTGTTATCTAGATACACCTCCATTTTATCTTTGTGAAATGGATTTTTTAACCCATTGTAGCACTTTCTATTTATTGCTTTCATATTTTATCTTAAATTTGGCCCAATTTGCTAGACTGACAATTTTGTTGAATCTGGATTTTATTTTCCAATATGTTATTTATCCCCCAAGTTTTATATAATCAGCAAAGCTGAAAAAGATGCCATCTATGCCTTAATCCTGGTCAATGCCAATTTAATAACATGGGGCACTGTTGAACAGTGCCTTATCCTATTCACTATTAAGGACCGGAGTATGTGTTCTCAAGAAAGTGGTCATCCTAGGTACCATGTGCATCACTTATGGCCAACAGGCCACTGCTTGGAGGTATCAGCCACAGATCCTGGCAGGCTCTATGGCAGTTACTGCAACTTAGCCCATTGGCTTTCAATCCTTCTCCTAGTTTAGGAGGTTGCATCAGATTCTCGGCTCCTACTGCCCCCACCCCAGGCAACCCCATCTCTCTGCCTATCCCTGTTGTGTTTCAACTGATCTCAGGCATAGAGGTCATTGTTCCCGCCTAGTCTCTCATCAGAATGCTAAAGATGAGTGAAAGAGGGACTTCAAAGCAACCAGTGCCCCCTCTAAAATCCCTGCCCAGCTTGAGAAGCCTCCCTAGGCCAGCTGCTCCAAACCTCAGAATTTCTTTCTCCCAGTAGCTCCCATAGGAGCCTCCACATTCTGCTCATAAGACATTTCCACTCATGTCAAAGTCTCCCAAAAGCCAGGGGTTTAACAGGTTCAGGTAACTCAGGAGCTCACGACCCTGAAGCATGTGTCTCTTTTAAGATGACTCAGGCTTGTCTGCCTCCCCATGGCAGCCTTGATTGGGCATCCCTTCTCTTGTCCAGATGACCCATCTTGGTCTCTGCTCTCAACTTGGCTCTTATGCACTCAACTTTTGCCCCTGGGCCTGGCTCTTGTCTGAAAAGTGTGTGACCTTGCTATTAATGCCTCAACTCAGAAAAACAACTGGAGGGTGAGAGGCAGCCTGCCTCTGTGCCAATCACTATAGCTTCATTTCTCTCTGCATTCACATTCACAAAAACATATTCTCCCCTTCCTCCAATCTTACAACATCATGACATATACTAGGCACACTCTTACCTCACCCTTTGCCATAACCTCCTGTTTCCTACTATGTATATGACCACAGCCATAGCTGCCTCATTCAAGGAGGGCAAGGGGAGAACAAATTGAAGTGGAGTGTTAAAAGAAAAATGTTACAAGGCCAAGCATAGAGCCTCAAGGCATTCCAGTAAAGAACTTTCCAAGTTTATATCAAACCACTAATGGCTTCTTTCCATTCCAGTCATTCAAGCAGTCCCTAATCCACTATTTTTGAGCTCATGCTTTTCCATCTCGTCCAAAAGAATAGCACGAAAGAGTTGGTCAAATGCTTTATTAAAACCAAGCTAAATTATGTTTATTTTTGTTATTTCAGCAGTTTCTCTTTGTGACCCTGTTTGGGGTTTTCTTGGCAGAGATATTGGAGTGGTTTGTCATTTCCTTTCGCCGGCTCATTTTACAGATGAGGAAATTGAGGCAAATAGGGTGAAGTGACTTGCCCAGGCTCACAGAGCCAGTAAGTTTCTGAGGCTAGATTTGAACTCAAGAAGATGAGTCTTCCTTCCTCCAGACCTGATGCCCTATCCATCGTGCCATCCAACTGGCCCCAAAACTATGTTTATACCATTTCTCTAATCTACAAATTCGTTAATCCTGAGGGAAATAAAATAAGGTTATTCTGGTATGGCTTATTTTTAAAAAAAAATTTGCTTTATTGATGTATTTTAGTTGTCTAACACGGTGATATCTACTCTACCACTGTCCCATTAATTGAATTTTTCCTTAAAACAAAAAAAAAATCAACAGAAACAATGGATACAATGTCTGTATCTGCCATTGTGTACATTGTATACCACATTCTGCCACCATGGTCCCTCAAATCCCTACCAAGAAACTGAAGATATGTTTCATTATTTGTTCTCTGTGGTCCAGATTAGTTATTATAATTAATTATTTCAATTACTGAGTATTGGCTCTCCTTTTACTTGCATTATTATATTTGTTGCACCTATCATTTTTGTTTCTACGTATTTCATTCTGTACCAATTTATACACATGTCTAGTGTAGACATCTTGCTCCTCACAGTAAACTACCTGTATTCTGTGTATGTCTGTTTCCACTCAAAAGCAATAACAGACGAGCTGGCCACCAAAAGTGCTTGTTTCTACTGACCATTCAGAAGATGTAATTCAGTCGGTCAGTCAATAAGCTTTGTGTAAGTGCATGCAATGTTTCACATATGGCGGCGCTAAGCACTAGGTTCAAGTTCAAAATTCAAAACAAAGACACTTAATGAAATGGAATACGAAGAAAAGGAGGAATGATTTGTCCCATAGCTCTGCCAGTCCTTCCCAAGCTTAAAGACAGTGTATCATGTCCCCTCTGAGTGTTCTCTTCTGCAGGATAAACAACCTCAAACAAACTTCATGAGGCAAGAACTTGAGACCTTTCACCATCTTTGCTGGGCCCCTCTAGACAATCTCCAGCAGATATAGACCTGCCTAGCCTAAAATATGGCACCCAGAACTAACAAAAAGCTTAAGATATGATCTGACCAGGGCAGGGCAAAGGTGACTATCATTGAAAAGAGGATTGGACCCCAATCCAAAGCCCAGCTTGGTCACTGGGCAAGTACCTCTCTGGACTTTTAAATTTCCTTATCCTAACAATGAAGAGCTTGAATCAGATAGCCTCTAAAAGTTCTTGTGGCTTTTAACTCTAGGATCCCATTTCCTGGCTGTGAAAAAACGTTTATGTACTCATCAGCCATCGTGTCCTTTCCAATGCAGATAAGTATCCTCAGCAGAGAAAAAAACAGAAGCCAAATTAGTTGAGTAACTTTGCCTTGTCTCTGTTATCTCACCTCCACCTTCAACAGCAGCCTGATCTCTTTGATTTTCTTCTTTTCCCTAATATAACTTCCATAACAACAACTACCACCTTTACGCCATCCCTAATATTCTTTACCTACCACATTTTCATATTCATTCTTATTTGCCTGCCCTTGCTTTTATCTTCTATAAATGTCTTGAAAATCCAAACTGGCACATTCCCTTCATTCCCTTTTGGTTATTTCCCCTTTTCTTCCTCATCAGAATTGTTTCAGTTTGTGTCTTCAGAATTTCATTCCTCTCATCCTACCTGGGCTGACATCCCTTGGTTAAGCCTTAGGCCATTGGATTCTGCCTATCCTTGCTCTGAACCCTTGGAAATCTGCTCTCTTAGAATCCAGGGTACATGACGAACTGCCCAGCTGCCTTTTCTTCAGAATAAAATCTATGTTATAGTAGTTACTTCACCTTCCCCTCACACCACCAAGTTTCGCATCATTTCCACTTCAGCACCCAGTTCCTTTCTCTACTTGAGGAGTAGTCCCCCTTGTTGCTTCCTTGACCTTTTGAGGGATAAAATTGTCATCAGTGCAAGCCAAAGAGCTCTCAATTTCTCTATTCTTTGACACACAGACTTCCAGCATGAATCTGGATAACTGAAGTACCCCATTGGTAGTATATCATGTCTCCGTCAGGGTTGGGAGCTCTTTCCCATTTCTTCTTTCTGTCAGAGTGGTCTGAGGTCAATATTCCAATGGACCTAGGGTCTTATTCTTTGGGACATTCCTTCCAACAATGCTCACAGCCTCCCATGAATGGTGGTCCATATTTTGTGATTGCTATGAGTTTGATACCCATCTATGCCCCCCCCAAGCTCATTGCAAGGGGTCCACCTAATATGCTAGAGTTTTCCCTTGATTTCTTGTTGAGAGGATACCATTGGAGCACTCTGGCTATCCACTCTCCATCCTTTATGCAACCAATTTCTCTACCTGAAGACAACAGGGCTTCTATTGGTCTCCACCCAAATGCTCTCTAGTTCTCAGGCTTTCTCACACAAGTATACCTTCTATACGGTATACAGTTCTACCTGATCCTTCCCCACTGCCACCTTTTACCTGTTTTGGAATGAAGTGTTTACCTTCCAGTCATAGGGCCCTCCCCACCAAGGCTCATACCTCTAAAGGCAAATGCTCCCCCTCATACTAGGACTCTCTATTTCCCTTTGCTCATTGCCCATGCTCTGTACATTTGTGTATAGACATCTGACGCCATGAATTTTATTGCTGGCTCCTTTCTTGGATTTGGTCTCCAGTAAATCACTGCCTCTGACATGGGCAAATCACTTAACCTCGCTCAGCTTTGGTTTCCTCATCTGAAAGAGGATAATAAAACTGTAATACCTACTTCCTGGGGTTGCTGTGAGGCGCAAATGAGATAATGTATGGAAAGTACTTATGAACTTTAGTTATTGTAAGACCCAAATGAGGTAATCTATGCAAAGCCCTCTGTAAACTTTAAAACACTATAGAAATGCCATTGATTATTGTTAGTATTGTTAGGAATCTCTGCTGGTAGATAGACTCCTTCCTAAATTGCAAGCTGCTCTCTATGGCATCGAGCTGGAAAGCTAGACATAGGCAGTTTTTTCCCCTCCCCTTTCTCTTCCATTTTAAAGCCCTTTTGACTAGATTTGCAAGACTCCAGGCTCATTTATTTTGACCGGCACTTGCAAGGAGCCTCACCCATCCCTACCCAAAAGCCCACCATTTCTATATTTTAAGGGGAGAAGGGAGGGTAAGAAGCTCAAACACTTACCTAGGTGCTGCCTTGCTCTTCAGAAGCTGCTGGCATTTAAAGGCATCAATAACAAAAACACCCATACCTCTTAAGGCTTCAGGTTCTTACCCAAGACTTTGTAAGCCTTAATAAAGCTTCCACTAATGCATGTATTTCCATGAGTAATTACCATTTTTCTTCAGCCTGTCATTTTCCTTCTTTTGTGTCTCTGAATCTTTTTTTGATTGACATATGTTTTATTGTAATCTTTATAATACAGCATGGCAAACATGTATTAATCTTTTTACTGCCTGTGCTAGATACACGGTGAGATACAAAGCTAAGACAAGACTCAAGTCTATGCCTGCTTGGAACTCAGAATCCAGAAGGAGAATAAAGCATAAACACCAATAATTACAAACACAATATTACATGATAAAGGTGTTAAAGAGCAAAGTGCTACCTGGAGGAATCAATGAAGGCTTCCTGAGGAGAGAGCATTTGAATTGGTCTTTTAATTAATTGGAGTCCAACAAGCAAAGGAGAGAGATCCATTCAACTCTCAAAGTATTCTTCCATGATTTATGGTGCCTTTAAACACAATGTAGTTACCTCCCTTGTCTCTCTTAACTGAATCCACTTTTACTCTTCCTTTATCTAGGGGTGGGTAAGTAGTGCAAAGGATAGGGCTGGAACTCAGTGCAGGGATCAGGAAGACTTGAGATCTAGTTTTGCCTCAGAGACTTAGTAGTTGTGTGATGCTGGAGTCATTCAAAACTCTGTCTGTCTCAGTTTCCTCATCTATAAAACATGGATAATAATAGCACCCACCTCCCAGTGTAGTTGTGAGGATAAAATGAAATCATTTTTGTAAAGTGCCATATAAATTCCAGCTATTACATCATCATAATCATCATCTTAGATAGTGTTCAGTATTATGTTTTTTTTAATTAGGTGGTGTATTATACATTCTACTTCAACCTCTAATTTTAATTTCATATAAATATGCATATTTTTGTGTTTCTTATAATCAGTAAATTGTTGGGGTCTCCTTTCTGCCACTCTCCCCCATTTTGTGGGTAAGTTTATCGCATTCATGATAAGAATTGTTCAGTTTATTTTTCTCCCATTAAATCCTGTTATAATATTTTTCCCTTCCCTCACTCCTGATCTTCTTTAGAATAAAAAGGAAAAGGAAAGAAACAAGGTATCTGTAGTGCTTGGGGAAAAATGATCTTAGTCTTTTCCCCTCTCCCTCTTCTTCCAGCCCGACCTAATTCACCAAGTCTTGACCTTTCTCTCTTCTTTTTTCCTCTCATAACCAGTTTTCCATAGCTCTAGTTTGTTTTTCTTAAGATTGTATCCTCCCCAATTTCACCTTCTCTCTTATATTTTCTTCATATATATATATATATATATATATATATATATATATATATGTATATATATATGTATGTATGTATAGGGAAACCTCCCTAGTTCATTCAAACCTCTTGCTTATTACCTTATTGTATTTCTGCCACTATACTCTTAAGAAACAAAACAAAACCTTCCTTTGTCTGGTTCATATAATAGTAAGGTTCAAGAGATCTCCATTTCCCTCACCAAATGTCCATGTTTGAATAATTTCTGATGATGAATTACAAGAAATAAGGTTAACTCCTCCCTCCTCTCCTTCCCTAAACATCAAAGCTCAAAACTTATATCTATATACTCTTTTCCTGACTATTAGAGAAGAGGGTACTCTCAAGAGAAAATTATTTTTTCTCCCATTTTCATAATGTATGCACTTGATGATCCCTTAGCCCTTCAGAGATGTTTAACCTTGCTTATTTTCATTAAATGTCTTCTGTCTTCTGCAATTATTTTTCAAAGACCCTATCTCCCACTGGTTTTATCAACAAGAATACTTAGAAGACATTAATTCTGTTCAAAGGTCTTTTTATTCCCCTACAGGTTAGATTCAACTTTGAAAGATATTTTGTACCTGGGTACAAATCATTTTCATTGGATTTCCGGTATTTTCTCTCTTTTTCCAAATTTGGTGTAGAATTCTCTGATTGTGGCTAAGATTCCTCCAAATGTACCTATCTCATCCTAACCACTTGAAATATTTTTTCTTTGATCTAAGAGTTCTGGAGCTTGGTGATCATATTCTTTGGCATAGTATACCAGAGTTTCTTTCTGGCTACAACCTATAGTTTTCTGTCTATCTTCACTTTGTCTTCTAATTCCAATACTTCTGGGAAATGTTCTATAATTTCTTGAAATGTTGTTTGTTTCATCATGGTCTAATAGGAGCTCAGTGATTCTTAAATCATGCTTTGTTTAGTCATTTTCAATTGTGTCTGACTCTTTGTGACCCCTTTTGGGGCTTTCTTGGCAGAGATACTGGAATGGTTTATCATTTCCTTCTCCAAGTCGTTCTGCTGATGAAGAAACCGAGGCAAATAAGGTTGAGTGACTTGCCCAGGATTACCTGGTTAGTAAGTGAATGAGTCCAGATTTGAACTCAGGTCTTCCTGACTCCAGGTCTGGCACTCAATGCACTATGCCACCTAGCTGCCCTATTGTTAAATTATTATCTATGTCACTTTCCATTTTTACAGTGTGTGAAGGATAGATTCAAGAGGAGAGACCATAGAGGCAGAGAGATTAGCTAAAAGGCTATTACAATAGACTAGGCAAGAAGTGAGGAGATCTTGAATAAAGTGGTGGCAGTGAGTGAAAAGAAGATAACAAATTTGAGAGAGGCTGTTGAGGTGAAATGTGCAAGACTTGGTAACTGACCAGACAAATGTAGGGAGTTAGGGATCTTGGCTAAGTGAAATAGGAGTGAGTGAAGAGGTTGGAAAGGTAGGCTGGAAGGAAATAAGTATTTATTGATCACCTACTATGTTTCATGTTACAAACAAAAAACATGGGAGGTAGGTGCTATTATTATCTTCATTTGACAGATAAGGAAATTGAGGTAAACAGAAATTATAAAGTCACACAGCTAGAAAGTTTTCTAGATCAGACTTGATCTTATGTCTTCCTGACTCCGGGTCCAGTACTCTATCCACAGCACCACCTAGCAACCTCCATATTATGGAGACTAGATTTATATTGTGGAGAGCCTTGAATGATAGATCAAAGACTGGATATATTTCATCCCTCAGGCATTACGGGTAACTGAAGATTTCTGAGTAAGGGACAATCAAGACTTGTGCCTTAGGAATGTGATTTTGGCAACTTTAGCTGGATGGTTGTCTGAGAGTAGAAAATCAATAAACAGTAGGCTTCTCTCCAAACCAAACTGGTTTTTTCCCATTTTTTGGTTTTTTTTTTCCTAAGGTAGACCGAGGAATTATTTCAACAAGCAGGATAATTAAATCAGGGACATGAACAGAATGTGTGGTGAGTGTGGGCTCAAGTGCAGTCTGGATCCCTTAGGGGCCTGGGGATTTCTGATGTAAATGGGGTTAGTTAATAGCGGAGAGTAAAGGCTAATGAGTCTAGGCCTATCCTCACAGCTCTCTCATTCCCCAGCTCAATCATGAATTCAATTAAAGTGGCCACAAGATAGGTAGCATATTACTGAAAGAGCATTAGTATTACCTTCAGAAGCCCTGGATCTGAAACTCAGCTCCTCTACTTAAGAATTGTGTGACCTGATGCAAGTCATCTTGCCTCTCTGTGCCACAGTTTTCTTCTCTGTAAAATGATGGCATCAGGACACGTGGATTCTAACCTAGGAGCCTATGAATCAGAGCTGGCACAGCAAGAACACCAGAATTGTATTCTGGAGACCTGGTCTTCCATTCTGAACAGGTGTGACCGTGGGGACTTCAGTTTCCTGATGCATAAAATGAGGATGCAAATATTTGCACTGAGCCCTCCCAAGGTCTTTAAGTTCCAGAGAAAGATCTTAAAATTATCACTTTGGTTTTGGATCATTGGCCTACAGTTCATCAAGCCACAAATTTGGAACTGGAAGATATCTTAGAGAAATCCAGCACAATCAATTTACAGAAAGGAAACTGAGGCCCAGAGAGGTTGAGTGATTATAAATGATTTATAAGACAAATTATCAGTAGTAAAGCCAGAATCAAAACCAAAGTCCTAGGACTCCAAATCTCTTTCTGTAACACAGAATCACAGAATTTGATTGGAAGGGACCTCAGCCCCAACTAAGTTCAAACTATACATGAAAAAAAGTTCACCTCATCCCCACTGCCAGCATCCTCACCAAGTGAGTATCTGGATTGTTGAAGATCCCTAATGAGGAAGAATTCACCACCTTCCAAGGAAGTCCATTCCATTTTTGTCAGTCATAAAGCACTTATGTGCTTACTATGCATCACTTACTATGTATCAGGCAAGCACTGTGCTAAGTGCTAGGGATAGAAATGCAAGCAAAGAGAAAAACAGTCCCTGCCTCAAGGAGCTTACATTCTAATGGAAGAAGGCAACATATAAAATGAAAGTGAAAGGCAGCAATTGGAAAAGGTACCATGGTTGGCATGGCCAAGAAAGAAGGCCAGAGAGGATAAAGAAGTGAACATAACTGACCTGGGCATTTTCTTTAAAATGGAGGCTCCAAGAGAAACTGACCAATCAGGGGAAGAGCTGCAGTTTTCACTGTGTACCAATGACTGTGCTAATCCTTGAGGAAAAAGGTAAAAAGCAGAAATACTCTACCCTAAGGGAGCTTACATTCTAGGTAAGTGTCAGATATATACAGAGTAGATATAAGGTAATTTCAGAAGAGATGGCATTAACAACTTGGAGGAAGGGGAGAGGCCTCCTGCAGAAGGTAACATTTAAAGTGAGTCTTGAAGGAAGTCAGATTACAAAAGTGAGGAGGCGGCACATTCCAGGCATGGAGGACAACCAATGAAAAGACATGGAGATGGAAAATGGATTGCTATATTCAAGGAGCAGTAAACAGACCAGTGCCCCAAACTGAACATGGAACACTCCAGATGTGGTATGTGACCAAGCATAGGAGAGAGGGACCATCATTTCCTTATACCTGGAAGTCACTTTTAATGCAGCCCACAATCACATGAGCTTTTCTGGCTGCCATTTCTCTGCTGACTCATCTCCAGATATTTTTCAGATGAATTGCTGTCTAACTACAACTCTTATACTAACAACTAACAAAAATCTTTTACTTGGGAAGTTGACTTTTTGAATCCAAGTGTAATACTTTATATTTATCCCTATTTTATTTTATCTGATCAGATTCATCCCAATGTTCTATCTAGCCTATTGGGTCCTGATAGAATCCCACAGGCTGTTTGGATTCTTATCCTGTCATACAATGTATTACATATTCCTCCCACCTTTGTTTCATCTCCAAATTTGATGGGAATTCCACCTATGCCTTTACTCAAGCCATTAATAAAAGTTGTTACACAGCATAGGACCAAACATAGATGGATACAGCACTTCACCAGAGATGTTTTACCAACTTGTTCTACCAAATCACAAATGATTACTTTTTGAGTAATTTATCCAGTTCCAAATTCACCTATCAGCTAACCCAAATATATCCATTTTAAATTACATGAGAGATTTTATCAAGTGCTTTGCTAAAATCTAGGAAAACTAAGTTTGTCCCTGAAGGGCTGAAAAAAATGCATCACATTCCTTTCTTTGGAGGTGTGGGGGACTATGGATGTGGAACATGATCTGCATGATCAGACTAATTTGATTTATATGTTAGTTTCGATTATCTGTTGTTGGATTTTGTTTTTAAATCTTTGTTACAAGGGACAGATTACCAGCTAGTGGAGTGGCATTAGTATGTTCAAAAATGATTCTGATGTGAAAACAAAATACGAACAATAGACCTTTTTAAAAGAATAAGAGATTAAATAATTAATAATATAATATATTAATATAATATATGTTAATATAATATAATATAATAATAGATCACCTAGACCTACAGTATTGTCCAGACCTATCCTATCAACCAAAGGAAAAGAGTAGCTCTTCTAAACCTTTTCTTCCTTCTTCAAGTCTCCCATAACTCCCCTTTCCTTCATCCTCTCAAATGAGAATGTTGTCTCAAATTTTACAGAAAAATTGAGGCCACCATTCACCATTCCTCCTTTCTCCTCTTCTATCACTCAGATGTCTTTTTCCACAACCTTCTCCTTCACCCCTGTCTGTGATGAGGTAGCCTTACTTCTTACTTGCTCGAGTGATCCCAGTCCATCCCAACTTCTCCAACAAACTGCCCCCTCTTTCACCTCCAATTTTTCACTTACTTTCAGTCTGTCTCTTTCTAACCTCTTGTTCTCTACTGCCTACAAAAGATGTCTCCTCCATCCAGGAAAAGAAACCTACACTTGATCCTTCCATCCTGGATAACTAGCATCCTATATCTCTTCTTTCCTTTGTAGCTAAACATCTTGAGCAGTCCATCTGGTGCCTGCACTTTCACTTCTCTCACTCTTTTCTTAACTTCTTACAATCTGGCTTCTGACCTTATCATTTCACCAAAACTGCTCTATTCATATTAACCAATGATCTTTAAATAATCAGATTCAATGACTTTTTCTCAATCCTATTCTCCTTGACCTCTCTGCAATCTCGGACACTGTTAATCACCCTCTCCTCCTGGATATTCTCTTCTCTTTAGGTTTTCAGGACACCCTTATATCCGGGTTCTCTTCCTATTTGACTTCTTCTCCACAATCGACCATTTCCATATTACATCACTTCATGCCTGGAAATAACCTGCTGGCAGGTCCTGCCTGCCTCAGATCTCTTCCTACTCCAGTTCATCCTCCACTCAGCCTCCAAAGTGATTTTCTCAAAGTGCAGATCCAGCCATGTCACACACACACACACACACACACACACACACACACACACACAGTGTGTCTTCTGTCTTTACATCTGTCTCTCACTCTCAATAAACTCCAGTGGCTCCCTGTTGCCTCCAAGATCAAATTCAAAATCCTCTATTTGACATTCAAAGCCCTTCAAAACATAGGCCCCTCCTACTTATCCAGATTATTACACCTTAGTCTCTGACACATACACTTTGATCCACTGACTCTGGCCCCCTGAGTATTCTACAAACAGGACATTCCATCTCTCAGCTCCACGAATTTTCTCTGGCTGTCCCCCATATTTGGAACATTTTTTTTATCTCTCCCTACTGAATTCCTGGCTTTAAGTCCCAACTAAGACTCCACTCTTTATAGGAAGCCTCTAGCCACCCCTCTTAATTTCTAGTGCCTTTCCTCTTTTGATCATTTCCCATTCACCCTGTATATATCTTGCTTTGCACATATTTGTTTGCATGTTATCTCCCCCCATTAGATTGTGAGCTCATTGAGGGAACTGTCTTTTTTCCTCTTTTTGTATCCCCAGTGCTTAACACAGTGCCTGGTACATAGTAGGTGATTTAATCAATGTTTATTGATCAATTGAAGGGGAAGCTGGATCTTTGTGAAAAAATATTTCCTAACACTAACTAGCTCTTTAATAACTCATTATAGAATTTCCTCAGGAATAAAATAGGTTTAATGGCCTTTAGGCTGAAGATTCTCCTCTCTTCTCTTTCTAGAAATGTAGGACATTTGTCTTTTCCCAGTCTGGTGGCATCTTCCCTTGCTTTTCACTGTCTTTTAGATATCCCTGGCAGTGTATTGCTGTGGCTATCAATCAATGGACTGCTGTGGCCTAGCAGTCCCACCGACTAGTTCTTTTCACACCCAAGAATACAGTTCACCTAGGCCAAATGACTTGAATCCATCAAGGTAAGCTAGGTGCTCCCCAACTCTTTTATTTCTTTCTTAAATTATAACAGCTGTTAGCCATCTTGACTCTGTCCTTTCCCATCCAAAGGTCATTTTCCATACTAGAGATAACAGGAGTCAAATGAAGATTAATCCATTTTTCCTTCTCTCTGTGTTCAGTTATCATCAACCCACCAAAGCCAAGTAACACTGCTATCCTTTATTTGATTTGCCTCTTCTCCCAAATACAGCTTTAAAAAATAACCCCATTTCTTGTCTTCAGTTTTCTCACCACCTTCAGCTCATTTTCAGTTCCCTCACACTACTCTTACAGGGTTGTGCCAATGCCTTTATAGTCATCTCATGTTGCCTAGCCTTGCTTCCATCTTCTACACATATCTTTTGGAAATCTAAGTTGGTTGATGAGTTCTCTATGCATCCATATGAGTCTCTCCAGACAACTGCAATTTTTTTCCTCATTGCAGTTGGTTTCTTTTGTCTTCAGAATCTCATTCTTGAGCATCTTCCATCCCTCTTAAGCTGACTTCCCCTGCTATAATTTTCATCCACACAATCCTACCTATTCTTCCTCTGTGCCAGGAGTTGGTGAAATTTTTGTATCATGGAACCCCGTGGCAGCCTGATGAAGCCTATGGACCCCATCTCAGAATCATGTTTTTAAACGTATAAAGTAAAATGCATAGGATTACCAAGAAAACCAATTATACTGAAATGTAGTTCTCAAAATAACTTTAAAAAACACAAGTTCATAGACCCTATGTTAAGAAGTCCTACTTTGAAACCCTTTGAAATTTACTTATCCAAAATCTAGGGTGTACATCCTACAATGTTTTCCTTTTCTCTCTTCTATTACCATTTTAGGTGGGAGTAGATGCTTTTTCCCAGGGCTTCCATCATTGACACCCTAGCAACCAGTTCCTCCCTATTGGTGAGAATTCTGTCTAGAATAGAATTTTCCCCAGTGGATTCCTTCACCTTTTAAAGAAGGAGATTATCAAGAAGTTACTAGTTGTTTTGCTTTTGGTAGAGAGAGAACTCTAGAAAATGTCTGAATAATTGAAGTCCCGCATCACTAATATATATGTCTCTGTGCTAGGCTTGTGATCCATTTCCTAAATTTCTCACTGATTTTCTCTTTCTGGAGAGGTCTGTAGCACATTTCAATGACAAAATCACTTCTGTTTTCTTCCTCCATTGACCTTCAAACAAATGTTCTCTGCCATGCTTCCTGCCTCTGGTTTCTGGATTTCCTTCTTAATGTACAATACCACCCCATTCCTCTTTTACCAGCCATGAATCTTTTGAATAAGATATCGCAATCCAGAGTGGAATTCCAGACATCATTCTCATTCCACCAATTATCAGGGATACCTAGAAGGTCAAACTGGCCTCCTTACATTAGAACCTCCAATTCATTTTGTTTATTACCCAAATTTGGAACATTTGTGTTTAGACATTTGCATCCATAAGGTTTTCTTGCTACTGCCTCCTTTCTTGAATTTTATCTCCTGTGAACTTTGGGGTGCCTTCATTGTGGCTATTATCAATGATAAGGCTAGTGTAACCTGTGCAAAGTTTCAGTGAACTCGAATGGGAAAAAATTGCTAAGAATGCATTCACCTGGTGTCTTTTCAAAGGCTTTCAACTAAAAAGATAAGAGGAGGAAATAGTCTAGGCCCCTTTCAAGAGACAGTAGGCGAATGAATGCATTCTTAGCAACTTTTGTTAGGTCCACTCCATCCTTGGACAGGCGCCTGTCATCCTGATATTTCAAGCAGCAGTCCAGCAGTCCAAATCCCATTTTCGGACACCAACTCCTTCACCAGCTATTCACTTCCTAAATCAATTTTCTCTTCTGTGTTCCTTGTCTTCGATGGCCAAGATTTCTGTAATTTTTGGCAGTTCTTTCTAGGTCTCTCCTGGCTGTATCCTTTGTGCCTGCAAGAATCACCAGAAGTGGATAGTAGTCTTCAGGTTTGACAGATTTTAGGAGGATACATGCCCCAAGAAGACGACTGACAGCTTTATTGCAGCGGACCAAGCAAAGCTACTTCAGTACCTTTCAGAAGGCAGGCACCATACTGTACTCCTCTTCTTCTATCTCTGGCCCTTCCTGGTGATCCCTATCCTGACAGCTTCTGAGGCTCTTCTTCCATAATGCCTGGGAACATAAGCAGCCACTTATTTCTCAGAACATCCAGCTCCCTCTTATTTAAGACAAGTCAGATATCTGGGGTTTTTTCAGCTGCAGGTGTACATGTGTCTCCTTCCTCCTACGGGTCCTGTTTTTCTACTATATGTGAGTGTTTGGAGACACTTCATTGGCCCCAATAACATGGAGCGTGGAGAGATGTTCCTTGAACTCCTTCACCTTCTGTTCTATGAGGGATGCCATCCTGCCCTTAGAACCCAGATAGAAGTCACCCAATGCAAATCACTGTGAAAATTCCCCAGTTCTCCATACTCACTGAGATTCTCAGCTTTGTTTTTGGAGCAGCTTGTGTTTACACCTCACCTAAGCACCTCATTAGGGCTTTTACAATCTTTTATCACTTCTTAACAACTTGCAGATCACACTCAACTCCCTTTTCTTCTCTTACTGTCTGTTTATTTTGCCAATTTGTTCTACTTCTCACTGACTTTACCAATTTGTTTGAATTGACAGTGTGTTTAGCTTACCTTTTCCTTATTGACTTTGCCACCCCCATCTTCTCCCCTTTCTCCTGGAGTCCTTCTCTGAGAGTCTTTCCACCTCAATCCTCTTCCTCCTTCAAAGTGAGTCTATCTCTACTTTCAAGTCTCTCTCCCAGACTTTTCAAGTTCTCTCAAATTTCTCCTTCCGAGATTTAATCTCTAGCTTTCTTCCCAAGTCCAAAGCCCTGCTTCCAAACACCTTCACAGTTTTCCTCTCCTTATTCATCTTGAGTCCTTCTCCCTTCTCCTAACTTTTCATATAGCTACCTTCATTTAAACAGTCTGATCAAAGGACTTAATTAGTACTTCATCAAGGAATGTGCATTAATTTTGAACAGTTTAGGGAATCTGAACAATGGACTCACCTGGACAGGGATAGGGAATGGTCTTTCTTGGAATTCCAGCTTCTATAACTCTTTGAGTTTGATATTGACTAATTTGAACAATGATAAGACGAGGAGATCCCGATGGCCCTTCATTTGTACCAGAGATAATTTCTGAGGTCAGATTGCAATATGTGTGCCTGGCCTCATTTTAACTCAGTGAGGATGGTGGTAGAGTGGTATACTTGCAATCCTAAATTAGAATCTAGTCTCTGCCACTTACTAATTGTGTGAGCTTGGGCAAGGTACAGGCTTCCTGCCTCAGCTTTCTCCTCTGTAAAAAGAGGGGGTTAGAACACAGATTGTCTATGGCCACTTCTAATGATAGACACTAGGATCCACTGAGTCTACGGTGATTTCTGGAAGATTCCCCAAAACTGTAATTTTCCCTGTGCCTTTTAACATTGAGCACCATGGGATCTGAGCTGGAGAGTCTAAATGGTTCAAAGTTTGTCAAGTGACCTACAACCATTCTGCCTTTGGAAGGCTGGGATTCTCCCCAGAGAGCTTACAGCACCAGAGAGCTGTCTCTAAGTGGGAAAGGCGCTTATGCTGTTCATATCATCTACCATTTTCATCACGTTGTTGCAGGATGATAGGTGTCTACTCACATTCTATGTATGTTATAGGAAATGTTTCTGCCTTGATAAGCTTACAAGTGTTACCTACATTTTGATAAATATATACAAGGTTGCTTCAAAGTGGGCCACACCTAGATGGAGATGTTATCAGTTCCCATACTCCAGGGCAAAAGGTATATGACAAGCTTTGTTATTCAATCATTTTTCGGTTGTGTCTGACTCTGTCTGACTCCATTTGGGGTCTTCTTGGCAGAGACACTGGAGTGATTGGTCATTTCCTTCTCCAGTTCCTTTTACAGATGAGAAAACAATGGTAAGCAGGATGAAGTGACTTACCTAGGGTCACACATCTAGTATATCTGAGGTCAAATTTGAACTCAGAAAGATGAGTCTTCTTGGCTCCAGGTTCCTCACTCTATCTAGGCACTTTTTCTACTGTACCACCTAGCTGCCCAAATGACAAATTTAAGCTGTATCTATTGAACACCAACACAACTGACTGTACTAATAGCTTTGGCCACTGAATTGGTTGGTTATTTGGGTGGCCTGCTGACCCAGCCTTAAAAAGAGTCTGTCACAAATCAATCCCTTTGGGATCATCATTGCATCTATACTGTCCTACTACAACCTGCTAAAAAATGAAAAATTCAGACCAGCAAGTAGTTATTTGTACTTCCCAACATCAAATGCTTGCTTATTTCCCCAGGATTTCTTTGAACAAAATCAATGGTTTTGACTCCCCTGGAGGTGCTGGGTTTATAATCTGTGGCCCTTTAAGTTTACATGGACTGAATTCAATCTTTGGAATTTCTTACAAATCACCCTTCGGGGCTCATGTCCTTGACAGGAACTTCTCCTGGGGCCATCAGAATTTGGCTTATTTTGTCCGCTCTCAGGGACTGCCTTGGGAATATCAGAATATACAGTAGTTTTATCTTGGCTTCTACAGAAAATAAAAAAGAGCTAACAATACATCTAATATAGAAGAGGCTTTATTTCACCCAACAGATATGGAAAATAGAATCACACGAGGGCTCATAGACAGTTGAGATAATCCTCTTTTCTTCTCTGATAGATATTCACCTTCCTCAGGGTCTATAAGTCCTGCAAACTTACATATACTTTGTATTTGAGGCTTGCCTCTAGGAGAAAATGAGAGTTGAGTTTCTCTTCTCCTAAACATAGATGTAGCCTAAGACCCTCTCAACTACAGACCCCTGAAAGCTGAACCTCACATCCAAGGTATACTTTGGAACAGTATATCTATTCAAATCTACAATTCATTCTGCCTCCCCCCAACCCTTTATACTTTTAACAGAGGACTCTAACTCAAAGTAAAGGTATTTAATTTAACAGATTAGCTCTGTAAATAACAAGGAAATGTCCCTTTTGATACATTCATGAGTTGTACTCTTACACAAAGTTCCATTCGTATGGCAGGAAAAGGAACAGATATGGCAAAAAGATCCATGAGATATGTCATCACAAAAAGTCTTCTCTGTCTACAAAGCTAATGCTTGCTACTTCCCTATAGGTCTACTAATGTCTGCTGGGTTTCTTTCTTCATTGTGCTTCCATTTACTGGTTCTCTGCCGATGCGCCACTGCTGTTGGCTGGTTTTCCATTGAATGACCTCTTCCTCATAAGGTAGTAACTAAGACTTTCTTATGAGATAGTCTAAGAATTAGTCTACCTCTTTTGTTAGCCTCACAACTCCATCCAGCCCACACTATTGAAGTTTCCTATTTAGCTGAACTTCTCCAACAACAAAAAATGAACCTCAAAAAAATACATCTTTATCTCTCCTAGGCACTAGCTAAAAAAAATCCTAGCCTTCCTTTGCCAAGATGATTCTCCAGATTAATCAGCAAGACATGCCTTCAAGTGGTGTGTCCCAGCAGTGGGACACTGAATCAGTCACATTGAATCGTGAATATTCTCTTACTCTGTATCCCAGTGACGAGTGACACTCATTTGTGAGATGGGGTTTAGGACTACCAAGGACTGCAGAGGACCACTCTCTTTCCACTGTATCACTTAACCTTAGCCATTTTGCCCAGGAAGTCAAAGTAAAAGAAATCAATAGCTATGAAGAAAGCAACATTCATGATTAAAATCCCTGCTCCTTGGCTTTTGATGTATGCCCAAGGGATCTACTCTTCATCTCATCTTATAGGTCTACCTCACCACTCTAGATGTCAGTGTTCCCACTGTCTTCATACACTGAACTCCTAACTCCATAGCTGTGTGTACTTCTTCCCAAACCACTTCTCCTTCCTGGACGTCTGCTATTTCACCACCCCATGTTATCTCTAACATACTGGTCAATTGCCTGGGGATGACTTTGACCCTCTCTCTGGCCCAACGTTTTGTTCACAAGACTATCTCCCTCTGACTGGGCATCATTGAGTGCTTCCTCTTGACTTCTCTGGTCAAGGCCACTGGCACTACCCACCTCTCAGGGGTCATCAAAGTGGCTTCTGGCTCCCCAAACACTGCCCCTTTAGTCACCACCTCTACCAAAACACTTGGCATCGTGAACCACTCCCCATGTGTGACACAAGCAATAGGTGTGACCCTGCCCCTGCCCATTGGGTCCTTTCCACCTCCTACATCAGTAGCCTGGCCCTCTGTCCCAGAAATCCACTGGACTCAATGCCTTCAGGTGGCCATCTTCCACAGCATAGCTATCTCTGTATACACTAAACCCTACTCCAAAGCATCCCAGGATGGGCCCAAGCTTGTGGAGCTATAGCCAGAACAGAAAAATGGAGGAGGGTATTCCCCAAGGCACTGAAACTTAGAGGGACTGAAATTTTAACACATGCACTCCTTCAGAAGCAACTGAGCCAAGCTCCTGGTTTGCAAGAATAATTAATTAAAATAGGCAGCCACCAGATCCCCTGCATTGTTAATAACCCCCATCTGGGAACCACTAGAGTAACTCATTTTCCCTCCTGCACAACGGAATTTGCCTTAATCACTTCTTATATTATTTTCGCATCATGAATTACAAAGTTGATTTGAGGTTGCTTTTTTCTACGTTGCTCCAGGCCTGAATTGTTTGTTTTCTGTGCTTCCTGATTCTTATTGCTTGCCCTCAGATCACTCCTTGGGACTCAGCAGGCGTATCACCATCTTCTCAAGTATCCACCTTTCCTCCTTCACCCCCATGTTAAACCCTACACTGAACAGGCCACTCAGAAAGACCAGGAAGGAGCTGGTGGAGGGGCCATGGATGACCTGAGTTCTGTGACTGAGACAACACATCTCATCCTGCTTCTGTGAGCTCAATCTAGAATTCTGAACTAAAAGTCAAGAGGAGGCAGGGACCATGGCATGAATCATTGAAAATCAGAGATAAAGCTCTCCTACTTCCTATGCCTGAAATGCCCACTCTCCCATTTTCACTTGCCGAATTTCTACCCATCCTTTAGAATTCACCTCAAATGTCACCTCTCCCAGTAAGCTTTCCTTGATCCCCAGCCCCCTTAGCAGCAACCTTCCCTCTCAGACCTCACACAACACTGTGTTTTATACCTTGTTTTAAAAAGGCGGGGGGAGGGGGGAGCAGATGGAGTATTTAAGTGACATAGTGGATCAAGCACTGGTCCTGTAGTCAGGAGGACCTGAGCTCAAATCTGGCCTCAGACAATTACTAACTGTGCTACCCTGGATAAGTCACTTAATATCGATTACCTTCAAAAAATTAAAATTTAAAAAGTGTTTTATTTGTACCTTATGTTGTTTATGGTCATTAACAGATATACCCAGGAAACCAGGTGACATAGTCCATAGTCACCATTTCTGACAATGTGTGGCATATTCCACACCCATGGTCCCTCCAAGGGAAGGAGGAAAGTGTTTCTGCACTATCATCTGTGTTTGTGTATTATTCTCCTAGCCCAAAGGTTCTTGCCCTTTTTTGTGTACAGGACCTCATGGGTGGTCCACTGAAGCCTAGGCACCCCTTCTCAGAATCATGATTTTAGAGATATAAAATACTTAGAACATCAATTATATTAAAATACAGGTATCACCATATTTTTAAAAAATTCACCAGCCCCAGGTTAAGAATCCCTGTTTAATTTAGATAAGAGAGTCTTAACCTGTGATCCATGAACCCCTAGGTTTCTGTAGATTTGTTTCAGGAGGTTCATGAACTTTAATGAGGAGCTAGGTGACACTGTAGTGGATAGTGGCACAGAGTCTGGAGTCAGAAAGACTCATCTTCCTGAATTCAAATCCAGCCTCAGACACTTACTAGCTGAGTGAAACCAGGCACATCATTTAATCTTTATTTACCTCAATTTCCTCATCTATAAAATGAGCTAGAGAAGGAAATGCCAAACCATTCCAGTATCTTCGCCAAGAAACCCCTAAATGGGGTCATGAAGAGTTGGACACAACTGAACAACATGAAACTTATATGGGAAAATATATCTTTATTTCCAATGGAATCTGGTTTCTTTCCTTAGGTTCTCCTATGTATTTTATTCTATACATTTACAAATACAATTCTGAGAAGGGGGCCATTGACTTCACCAGAGTGCCCAATGGGTCCAGGACACAAAAAAGTATAAGAACCTCTACTCCAGATAAGCCCCAAGAGAGCAGGGGCAGTGTACTCTACACTTAGTAATTGATATGAATATTCATACAGTTCATCCCATTCACATTCAAAGTATAATTACTAGTTGTGTGTTTCCCACCATCTTATTTTTCCTCCCTATTTATCCTTCTCTCTCCTCTTACCCTAGCCCTCCTCAAAAATCTAATAAACTTCTGACCACTGCCTCCCTAGTCCACATACCCTTCCAACAGTCCCTCCCCTATCCCCTTGCCCTCCTACTTCTCTGTAAGTACAGAAGACTTCTATACCCCCACCAAATGTTATCCCCTCTTCAGCCCAGTTCTGATGAGAATAAGGTTCCTGCACTACCCATTCTCCACCCTATAATCCCCTCCAATAAAACAATGCTATCTCTTTTGTATAAGATAATTTGTAGCATTTTATCTCTCTCAACTAAGTTTTACTTTTTAGAATCATACCATCATAATCAACTTAGTCTCAAGCCTTCCCTCTATGTATATACTCTTTCAAACTACTGTATGAATGATAATATTCTTTTTTTCTTTTATTTATTTTCAGTGTTCTACAATCACTACCATATAACTTAGATTTTTTCCCTCCCTCCCCAAGACAGCATACAATCTTATATAGGTTCTACTCATACATTCCTATTAAATACATTTTCACCATAGTCATGTTGTATAGAAGAATTAAAATGAATGGGAGAAATCATATAACAAACCAAAACATAATACAAAAGAAAATGATCTGCCACATTCTGCAATTGAATTCCATAGTTCTTTCTGTGGATGTGAAAGGAATTTTACTTAAAAGATCATTGGGAATGATAATATTCTTAAAAGTTACAAATATTTTCTCGTATCAGAAGTAAACAGTTTAACCTTACAATTAGACTTTCATGTTTACCTTCATATGTTTCTCCTGGTTCTCTGTAAGTCAAATTTTCTGTCCAGTTGTGATCTTTTCCTCAAGAATACCTTAAAGTCCTTTAAAGTTCATTAAATATCCATTTTTTCCCTAGCAGGATTACATTCAGCATTGCTGGGCAGGTTATTCGTCGTTGCAAACCCAGCTCCTTTGCTCTTTGGAATATTATATTCCACATCTTTAGGATTTTTAATGTAGAAACTAAATGTTATGTTACCTTGACTATAGGAGCATAATATTTAAATTATTTCTTTCTAGCTGCTTATAATAGTTTCTGCTTGACCTGGGAGCTTTGAAACTTAGTTGTAATGTTCCTATCAGTTTTCATTTTGAGATCTTTTTAAAGCAGTGATCAGTAGATTTTTTTTTCAATTTTATTTTGCCCTCTGGTTCTAGAATTTCAGGCAATTTTCCTTAATAATTTCTTGAAGTATAGTGTCCAGATTCTCTATTATTATCATAACTTTCAGATAGACTTACAATTCTTATATTATCTCTTCTTGATGTGTTTTCCAGATCAGTTATTTTTCTAATGAAATGTCTCACCTCTTCTATTTTTTCATTCTTTTGATTTTGTTTTATTATTTCTTAATGTCTTATAAAGTTATTAGGTTCCACTTGCCCAATTCTAACTTTTAAGGAGTTATTTTCTTTGATAGGTTATTCGATCTCTTTTTTCCATTTGGTTGACTTTCTTTTCATAATTTTCTTGCTTTTCCTCTTCTTTTCCCAATTTTTCCTCAACCTCTCTTATTTGATTTTTGAAATCCTTTTAAAGCTCTTCCAAAAACTCTTTTTGGGCTTGTGACTATTTCACATCTTACCTTGAAGCTTTACAAGAAACTGTTTTGATTTCACTATTCTCTGAGCCTGAGCCAGAATATTCTCCATCACCATAATAGCTATCTAGAGCAGGGTTCTTTGCTTCTTACTCATTTTTAACAGCCCAATTCTTGGTTATTAATTTTATGTTAGGGTTGGGCTCTACTTTCAGCGTGTTAAAGGATAACGTCTCAGGCTTCAGGTGTTTCCTCACTGTTATTCTCTGAGCTCTATCTGGGGGGCTTTGACTTCTTGATTGTTCCGGTGTCCTAAAATGCAAGGCCAGGTATGACCACTGCCCCTCTGGCTCACTCCTTTGTCTCTTTGTGATCCCAGGTACTCTCCTTAGACCCTGAGCCCCAATCAGAGCATCCAGCACCACTTTGAGGGCAAGCACTCTTCCTGTGGGCCCTCCTGCAGCCCAGGAAACCACAGGATTCCAGTGATCACAAGCCCCAGGGCTCACCCCTCTGCTACCACACTTTGCTCACTCCTCCTGCCTGCAGCCATAGCCTTGGCCCCATATCTTGTACCAACAAAGGGCTTCCACAATCTTCCCCTGATCAGCTGCCCAACCCCAGGCCTGTCCTAGGGGCTAACGTTCCCCAACTCAGGCTGCCCCACACACAGTTGCCCCGAGGGCTTGCTATTTGTTGATTAGGTAAAATCTACGCGGAGATATCTGCACTCCAATCTGCTCATCCAGGAGGTCAGATTGTTTTCTAATATCCTCCTAAATTGTCTTAGGTTGGATGATTGATTACACTTTATTTATGCTGCTCTAAAATTTATTTTGCAGCATTATTGTAAGTTATTTGTGGAAAAATTCAGGAGAGATAGGGAGTCTCCTGTCTTATTCCACCATCTTCCCACAATTCCCTCTAAATTTTAACACACTGCATTAACAGCTAGATTTTATTATCCCTTTATGATAGGGGTTCTCACTTTTTTTGTGAAATAAACCCCTTTGGCTGTCTGGTGAAGCCTACGATCTCTTCTCAGAAGAAAGTATTTAAATAATTGAAAGAAATGCCAAATTTCAATTAAAGGTTAGTGAAAATAAAAATGTATTTATTTTTCCTATCCAAGTTCTTGACTCTCTTGAAATACTTGGAGGTCCAGGAACCCCAGGTTAAGAACCCCCACTTTAGTGTGTATGAACTCAAGTTAGAATCAGAGAACCCTCAAAGTTCATCTTTTTCAAAGGAGGAAACTGAGGCCCAAAGAAAGACAGTAATTTGTCCAAGGTCATTCAGGGAGTTGATAACAGAGCCCAGAAAGGAAATCCAATCTCCACATCCATAGTATTGTTAAGGGGATAAAGTACTTTCCCCCTTAATGAGAGGACTGAAAAAAGTCAGTGTGATTTACAGATAGAACTGCGACCAACAGCACTGATGAGTTAGAAGCTTCAAGTAGTTGCACACTGGCCTAGCCACTGAGGGGCTAAAAAACGAGCAATTGGATATGAGTGGGGGAAGGGCCAGTCTGCCCCATTAGAGACTCCCTGAGGACAGGCTGTATATCTCCTTTATATGAATGGGGGCTGGGGCTTCCCCAAGGGCAGACTCTTGATCTCTGCCACCATTAAGACAAAGAAGCCTTCCCCTAGAGTAGGGAACTGACTTCCCAAAATCATGGCCTCACTCTCTTCTGATTGAGGTCTGGAAGGCTGGAACTATGTCTCCTAGTTGGGCTCTGAGCTTTACTGATGCTAATAACAAGGGAAGTGCGGTTGCTCTGCCTGAAATTACTTAAGATAAGTCAGAGGCAATAGATCAATTATTAGTGCGTAAATTCACTTTAATGCCAGTCATGTTAACAAAACTGCAGATTTATGATTTAACTATCTGTGCATGTCTGCACTGCTCCCTCCCTTCCCCCTTCCAAATTCTGGGCTGTGATCTAATCCATTTATCTCCCACCAGTCTAACAGGTAGACTACATTGAGTTCTTAATTGGTGCAATAGAAAGAGCCCTGGTCTGGGAGCCAAGAGCCAAGCCAGAGCTAGCAGGGAGCATCCAGGGCTGAGGTCCAGGGGCTGATATCTATCCTAGGGGGATAGAGTGCTTCCTCTCCCTACAACCCTCACATAGGATGTTACCTAATCTACACCTAGGATCTGGGGGTGGGAGGGATGTCATGGCAAAGGCAGAGCCCCTCTTCTCCCATGAGTAAACTCTCCCCTACTTCCTCCTATCCTTTTCTCTCTCTTTCCACTATGTCTCTGGCACTCATTGAAACCTGACTTTCTCTTGAAGATACCACATTTTTCTGCACCCTCTCCAGGTCTGAATGTTTCTGCTCTCACATACTCTCATACACAAGGTCAGGAGAAGAGGCTGGCATTCTTTTTGGTGGCTCAGTAGATAGGCACTGGGCCTAAAGTCAGGAAGCCCTGAATTCAAATCCAACTTCAAACGCTTCCTAGCTACGTGAACCGGGATAAGTCACTTAATCTTTATTTGTTTCAGTTTCCTCAACTATAAAATGACCACCTCCTTCACAGTATTTTTGTGAGAATCAGATAAGCCTATAGTAGGTACTATATAAATGTGAAGCCCCTTCCCTTCCCCTATCCTGCACCACCTTTCTTTTAACATTGAACATGTCTCAGCAACCAACTCTCCTTTAAAGTTCTCAAGGGGCAGCTAGGTGGTACTTTGGCTAGGGCAGGGATCTTGGGGTTAGGAGGAGGACCTGAGTTCAAATCCAGCCTCAGACGCTGGGCAAATCACTTAACCTTGATTGCTTCCCCAAAAAGTTTTCTTCATTCCATCCAAAGCTTTCTTGCTGTCATCTCTGGACCTTTGGGTCACTTTGCCTCTTTCTTCCACATGAAGGTCAATGCCTGGCTCTGTCTTCACCCTGACTCTTGTGCCCTTCAACCACACTGGCTACAGGGTCCTCCTACCTTCTCAATTTCTAGGACTTCTGTCTCCAGTCCACCTCAACCATTCATAGGAGTGATCATGGTTTAGGACTCCTTAACCCTAGCTCAAATGAAGATGCCCCAGGTGCCAACCAGTCCATAAGTATTTATGAAATGTTTGCAGTGTCAAGTACTATATTAGCTCTGGAGACACAAATACACAAGCAAGACAGATCTGCCCCCCTCCCCCCAATAAGTGTACATTGTCTTTGAGGGAAACAATGCATCCATGCCAAGATTCCTTACTAGGTCCCTGGCCAAGAATCCTGACTTTGAGTCCTGATTCTGTTACGAACTAAAGGGAGTGACTAGATGATCTCCAAAGTCTCTTCCAGCCCAAAATCTTCTGATTTGATGAATTTTGTGGATGCACTTGGGCAAGAATTTTCTTTCCTATGATCCTCAATTTCCCCATCTTTGGAATGAGATATTACCACTAGATGACTCCCTCAGTCCCTTCTGGCTCCCACTTCCTTGAATTCGTCTATGGTTGCTCCATGTTTAGTAAGCGGCTAGAGCAGGGGTGGGGAACCTGGGGCCTGGAGGCCACAAGTAGACTTCTAGGTCCTTGGGTGCAGCCTTGTGACTGAGTCCAAGTTTTACAGAACAAATCCTTTTATTAAGGGGATCTGTTCTGTGAAGTTGGAATTCAGTCAAAGAGCTACCCTTGAGGACCTAGAGGGCCACATGTGGCCTTGAGCACACAGGTTCCCCACTCCTGGGCTAGAGCCACCAAAGATACTCTGGGTTTAGCTATTGCCTGCTTCTGGAGAGAGTCTCAGAAATCCTTGACTCAACCTGGCCTGCCTCCCTCCAGGCTCTTGTAGGTTTCATTATACCTCTGTTCAAATCACTCCTCTGCTCAAGAGTTTCAGTGGCTCCCTGCTGCTTCTAGGGAGAGGGATAGAGAATCAGTCAGTGATTTCATTCTTATAGGGAACTCCCCAGTGAGAAAACTCCTTCTACAAATGTAGGTTGGCATTTTCTCCACAAGTTATAGTCTTAGACAAGGTCCTAGAACACTTAAAGGCTAAATGACTTGCTCAGAGCCACATAACCAGTAAATATCAGGAATGGAACTTGAACCCAGGTCTTCCTGGCTTTGAGAACTGCACTCTATCCACTATAATGAGAGATTGGTATACATGCTGAAAGCATCAGTGTTCTTGGCTAACACAAATTCCATATGCAGGAGGGCCCAGAAAGCCTGTTTTCAGGAGAATTGTGATGATGTGTAATAGAAGTACCTTAAAAAGTGATTAGAGCCTGCCTAGACCTTTTGTAACTGGTTCTGGTTCACTGACCTTGTAGTTAGAAGCCTTTTCAATTGTCTGTATCATGAGCACTCTTGGTCTGGCTCCTTCGCTGATGGCACCTAGTGAGAGACAACAACACTGTGAGGAGAGAGGCCTGGAATCAGTTCTCCCCACCAAAGCTCTCAATGCAGACCTCCCTCCACGCCTGTAAAGGAATTTAAAACAGCTGCCCTGTGAGTTTCAAAAGGTCATACACATACACATTTACTCGCACACACATGCATTCTCACACACATTCACTCAGTCCCACATTCACACACACATACACACCTTCACACACACACTTATTTGTGTACATGTTGCTTTTATATTTGTATCACCTGTGCCTCACACAATACCTGGCATACAGAACTTGCTTAATCAATGATTACTGTTGTTGTAATAAGGATGCTACACAGCAGCTGGGAGTTGTTTCATTTAGAGATAATATTCTCCCCTGCTCAGTAAACTCCCTATTGCTTTGAGGATCAAATACGTCTTTGGCATTTACAGCCCTTCACAACTTGCCTCCGAATTCCCTTTCCAACCTTATTACACATGACCCTAAATCCAGTGTTCTATCAACTATAGTGCATATTCAAGGCAGGGAGATCTACCTAAGGTGGGGGTGGGGGAAGATCCACCCACCAGTTTCAGAGTCAACACACTTCCTACAGCTTAGAGTTTTAGCAAGTCAAATCTCACTTTCCATAAGAGGCCTTTCCCTGTCTCCTCAACTATATGTGTGTACCCAGTTATGCTCATGTTTGTTTTACCCATTCGAATGTGAGCTCCTGGGAGTAAGAACTGTCTTTTTCCTTTCTTTGTATCCCCATTACTTAGCACAGTGCCTCACAGGTAGTAGACATTTAATAAATGCTTGTTGCTTAGGGGATAAATAGAGTCAGAAAGACCATGATCCAAGTTCTATTTCTAGTGGATGATTGTGGTGAAGCCCTTTGACCTCCTGGTGCCCCAGTCAACTCCCTAAGACTATGTTACGGGCTTGCATCAGTGGAGGTAGTTTTCACCCTGGGAATTCCTTCAGGTGATGAAATTATAGGTCAGAATCAAAAAAACGAACCAAAGAAGATGGGTCTGAACTTTCATGAGTTTGTCGAATTCAGACCTATTAGGAACCTTAGACATTATATAATCCATTCCCCTTGATTTTACAGAGGAGCAGAAGGGGCAGGGGACCTGCCCAAGGTCCCACAATGGTATTCTGTCCCCAGTGCAATGCTGGATAGTCTTTCCAAAGAGCACCATTCTTCCCCTCCCTCACCCTTTCTACTGCTCTCATACTAAGGACAGGGAGCCACATTCTGGAAAGGAACAGAAGAAGCTTGTTCCTGTTTTAGATATCTGCTTAAAAGGAGTCCTTCCATACATCCAAGCTCCCCTTCCTTCACCAATGACCCCCATAAGTATTTATTCACCTCCTCCTCCTACTGCCTGACCCACCACCTCAGGTCCCGCTTTTGATATTACCCCAGTGCCTCTGACAGTACCAAAAAGTCACAGGAAAGGAAAATTTCCCAGAAAGGGGAAGGAGCTTGCCTGAGGTCTCACAGCATATCAGGGTCAGGTCTTTTCCTACTCACTCTCAAAGTAGGATCTTTAGTGGCAGGGTGGGCAGGAACCAGGAAGAAGGGGAAGGGAAGATTAGAGGAGTCAGATCAAAGGATTCAGAATCCTATAATCTGGGTTCAAATCTCAACTCTGTCACTTATTACCTGTGTGATCTTGGACAAGTCATTTCATCTCTCTCTCTGGGCCTCTGTTTCCCCTTCTGTAAAATGGACTAGGAGGAGCCAAGATGGCAGAGTAGAAAGACTCACGTATGCTAGCTCTGAACCCACAGCCCATAAATTTTCTGTAAAAAGAACTCCCCACAAATTCTGGAGCAGTACAACCCATGCAGCAATGCAGTGGAGGAGATTTCCATTACAGAGAGCCCTGAAAAACCAACCCCAAAGGCCCGTCATGCACCAGACAGTGGAGCCCACCCCTGCACTGCCCTGGCCACATGTCCCGAGAGGAGCAGATCCGAGCAGGCTTCAGAGACAGAACCTCCAGCGGTCGCGAAGGTCCCTCCACCCACAGGCGCTACAGGTCAGTGAGAGGGACTTCTGGGCTGGCCGAGAGGGGAGCGGGATGTCTCCATAACTCAGGCCCCCTCGGGAGGAAGCGGCAGAGGCAGCAGCTGCCAGGAGCTCCCGGAGCAGCAGGAGCTCTGCTCCATTACTGAAGATCTCTGCATGAAGCCCCTGAGGGAACTGAGCCTGGGAGGCGGCCCTGCCCCCACCCAAGCACCAGAACTTAAGCTCATATTGAATAGCAGCCACGCCCACCCCTGAAAGCCCTGAGGCTGGGGAGCAGCATTTGAATCTCAGATCCAAGCACTAGCTGGGCAGATCTAGGTGGGGGTGGAGAGGAATCTCAGAAGTCAAGTAACTGGCTGGGAAAATGCCCAGAAAAGGGAAGAAAAATAAAACGATAGAAGGCTACTTTCTTGGGGAACAGATGTTTTCTCCTTTCATTTCTGATGGTGAGGAACCATGCTTGCCATCAGGGAAAGACATGGAGGTCAGGGCCTCTGTATCCCAGACATCCCAGGTGGATGTCTGGTGGGCTCAGGCCATGGAAGGGCTCAAAAAGGATTTTGAAAATCAAGTTAGACAGGTGGAGGAAGAACTGGGAAGAGAAATGAGAGAGATGCGAGAAAAGCATGCAAAACGGGTCAATACCTTGGAAAAGGAGACCCAAAAAAATGCTGAAGAAAATGACACCTTGAAAAATAGGCTAAACTCAATTGGCAAAAGAGGTTCAAAAAGCCAATGAGGAGAAGAATGCTTTCAAAAGCAGAATTAGCCAAATGGAAAAAGAGGTTCAAAAGCTCACTGAAGAAAATAGTTCTCTCAAAATGAGAATGGAACAGATGGAGGCTAATGACTTTACGAGAAACCAAGAAATCACAAAACAAAACCAAAAGAATGAAAAAATGGAAGAGAATGTGAAATATCTCATTGGAAAAACAACTGACCTGGAAAATAGATCCAGGAGAGACAATTTAAAAATTATGGGACTACCTGAAAGCCATGATCAAAAAAAGAGCCTAGACATCATCTTCCATGAAATTATCAAGGAAAACTTCCCTGAGATTCTACAACCAGAGGGCAAAATAAGTATTGAAGGAATCCATCAATCACCACCTGAAAGAGATCCAAAAAGAGAAACTCCTAGAAACGTTGTGGCCAAATTCCAGAATTCCCAGGTCAAGGAGAAAATATTGCAAGCAGCTACAAAGAAACAATTCAGGTATTGTGGAAATATAATCAGGATAACACAAGATCTAGCAGCTTCTACATTAAGGGATCAAAGGGCATGGAATAGGATATTCCAGAATTCAAAGGAACTAGGACTAAAACCAAGAATCACCTACCCAGCAAAACTGAGTATAATGCTTCAGGGGAAAATATGGTCTTTCAATGAAACAGAGGACTTTCAAGCATTCTTGATGAAAAGACCAGAGCTGAAAAGAAAATTTGACTTTCAAACACAAGAATGAGAAGAAGCATGAAAAAGTAAACAGCAAAGAGAAGTCTTAAGGGACTTACCAAAGGTGAACTGTTTACATTCCTACATGGAAAGACAATATTTGTAACTCTTAAAACTTTTCAGTATCTGGGTAGTTGGTGGGACCACACACACACATACACACACGTGCATACACACATGTACACACATGCATATGCACATACATACACGCATGCACTCACATACAGAGACAGAGAGCACAGAGTGAATTGAATAGGATGGGACCATATCTTAAAAGAAATTAAGGTAAATGGTGAGAGAGAAATGTAGTGGGAGGAGAGAGGGTGAAATGGAATGGGGTAAATTATATCTCATTCAAGAGGCAAGCAGGAGACTTTTCAGTGGAGGGAAAAAGAGGAGAGCTGAGAAAAAAACAAGAAGTTTACCCTCATCACATGTGACTAAAGGAAGGAATAAAATGCACACTCATTTTGGTATGAAAACCTATCTTACAATACAGGAAAGCGGGGGAGAAAGAGATAAGCAGGGTGGGGGGGATGATGGAAGGGAGGGCAATGGGAGGAGGGAGCAATTTGAAGTCAACACTTGGGGAGGGACAGGATCAAAAGACAGAGTAGAAACAATGGGGGTCAAGATAGGATGGAGGGAAATACAGTTAGTCTTACACAACATGACTATTATGGAAGTCATTTGCAAAACTACACAGATATGGCCTATATTGAATTGCCGGCCTTCCCAAAGGGAATGTGGGGAGGGAGGGATGGGGAGAATTTGGAACTCAAAGTTTTAGGAACAACTATTTAGTATTGTTCTTGCTACTGGGAAATAAGAAATACAGTTAATGGGGAATAGAAAGTCATCTGGCCCTACAGGACAAAAGAGAAGATGGGGACAAGAGAAGGGAGGGATGATAGAAGAGAGGGCAGATTGGTGATAGGGAAAATTAGATTGCTCGGTGTATTGGGGTGGGGGGAGGGTAGAAATGGGGAGAAAAATTGGAACCCAAAATTTTGTGAAAATGAATGTAAAAAGTTAAATAAATACATTTATATTTTAAAAAATGGACTAGATCGCCTCTAAGGTCCCTTACAGCTTTAGATTGAGGCTCTTATGATTCTAACTGAAAGAAAACTTAAGAGATGATCTAGGTAAATTTCGTCATTTTGTATATGAGGAACATGAGGCCCAGAGAACCTGAGCAACTTTCCTGAAGTAATATAGGTAGTTAAGTGTCAGGAAAAGGATATGAACCCAGGGCTTATGATTCCTATCTTTGTGTTCATTCCACTGCACCAAACTAGCTGGATAATAAACAGAACTCAATGTCAGGGCTCTTAGGGGAAGGGACAGCCTAGGATCAGACCATAGGTAAAGGTCCAAGAAGGAGGGCCTAGGCTCCATCAACAATCACAGGGATCTAGGCACAGACACTGAAGCTCAGAGGCAAGCCTCCACTCTGCAGGAAAATGAGAGCAAGGCAGGCCTGGAGGAACTGGTATGGGATCAGAAATATTAAGTTGCAAGGGACCCTAGAATTCATCTAGTCCAACCATCCCATTTGTCAGATAAGAAAACGGAGACCCAGAGAATTGAAGTGACTTACCCAAGGTCACACAAGCAGTAAATGACAGTGACTGAATTTGAACTTGGGTCTTCTGACTCCAGATTTAATACCCTTCTCAATGTACCACTCCGTCTCTTAATATCAGGTACGCTTTCTTGAAGAGAGCTAGAAACTTATTCTCCAGGTAGAAGCTTTGCTATAGGAAAACAAGGCAAGAATTCAGTTACTTTTAGTACGAGATCTTACGGGAACATTTCACATACCACTGTGTTGAGATGGTTCAGTTCCACCCCAATATCTTCACTCCAAACATTCCTCTGCCATTTTCCCAATGTAGTCTCCACACCATACTTTCTTATGACCTGCTGAGTCACAGCTGGTCTTTGTTACCCTTTTCACCACCATTTGTACTCCCAAACCCTCTCAACTGTCCGAGGTCAAATGATCCAGAGGATGTTCTCACACTCTCAGCTTTCCTCATTATCCCTCAACGGTGGAAGCAATAGCTTCCTCCTCCTAACTCTACAATCCCTTCGCTGGCCCTGGGCTATAGGTGGATGGGTTGGCTTTGGAGGAGGAAGAGATCAACTTTCTCCTTTGAGACTAGAGGAAAGGAGGTGTGTATTGTTGTAGAAAGAGGCACATTGGTTCCTGATGGCAGTTGTGGTAAAGACAAGAGTTGGTGGCACTGACGCTGAGTGACTTTGTTAGTATAAGTGTAGTAGTCAATCGAGTCAATCGATGACCCCACACCCCACATAAAGCAACTAACAAGATGCTGATAGGTCTATCAGTTAAGAACACCTCTATTGAACTAGTCAATCAGGTATGAACAAGGCCTAGACATCTCTATTGAATTAATTGGTCAATCAAGGACATTTGACTAGGTGAGAGAAGTGCTTGAAAGTCATTGGATGAAATGGAATGATGCTGTGCAGGAGGTATTTTGGTATTGGCTGAGGAAACGCAATCACATACTGTAGGTTTTATAGCAGATCAGTTTGGAACTGAGATTTGGTGTCAGGCAGCAAAGAAGACGGAGTTGTCCATCCAGGTCCCTGAGAGGAAATCATTTGGAGGTCAGGGGGGTCACAGAGCAAGAGAAGAGAGAGCTTTTGTCTCCTTCCCTTCACATCCTTTACCAGAGGAGAACCCTGTAAACTTTGGCGGGTTGAAGGATTTGAAGTGCTCATCAGGTTCCTAGCAGTAACAGCAGAGTCTGTTTCAGGAAGGAAGTCAAGGACAAACTAGACACACTGAGGAAAGGAGACCATCTTGAAATACCAACAAACGGACTTCCAGGAGCTGTGAGTTGCCTCTTTTCCACAAGCTTGAGTCCACCTTTCCCCTCCACCCTGGACTATGTATATATTAGTGGGAGAGTGTCATAGACACTGGAGTACAGGGAGAGGGATGTTTTATATCAATTGTTCTTACTATATTACTACCTTAATAAAAGATCCTTCTCTAAAAGCTGCCTAATTGATATCAGATGAGAAGAAATGGATGGGAAACATGCCTGTGGGGGCTGTTGAGGCATTGCATTAGAAAACCACCCTGGCCCCTAAGGGCTGCTCCTAGAACCCCACCAAAGCAAGTGAAGTTCATAGGGTAGCTCCAGAGCATGTACTGTCTTATTTAGAAGGCAAGAGGCGAGGCTGATATCAGAGCGAGTTGGATGGGAATGGCCCTTGAGGTTTGAAAAATGGTGAAAAGTATTAGTATGCTATAGATATAAAAAGAGATGCAGGAACACCAAAGGTGGGTATTATCATTATGATAGGCACTGTGGTGTGGTAAATAGCTGTCCTTGTAGTCAGAAAGACATGAATTCAAAACCCACATTTGTCACATAATGGCTATGTGACCCTGGGCTAGTCAATTGACCTCTTAGAAGTTGCAGGGAAAGTGCTAATGCACATCTTGTGACTGTTGTTACCGCTATTACTATGGAAAGCCAATGTAGTGTAGAGGGTAAAAAGCTAGCTTTGCAGTCAGAAGACCAGGGTTCAAGTCTTGCCCCTGCCATCTACTGACTTTGGGATCGTGGGCTGAACTTACATCAGTGGAGCAAGTTTCTATGTTGAAACCCAGAGGTCCAAATCCCTTCCCACATTATTATCAATAATAGTTCATATTTCTTCCTATTGACAAAGCCCTTGTCTCACCTCTCTGTAAGCTAGACAATACAACTGTGATTTTTTTTACAAACTTTACATTTTACAAATAAGGATGCAGAGGCCCAGAGGTAAAACAACTTGCCAAGCAAGGGTCAATCACAGAATCAGTCAGCAAATGCACAAATCAGTCAGACCATGTAATCATAGATGTGAGATCTGGAAGGGATCTGAGAGGTCATCTGGTCCAGCCTACTCATTTTATAGAGGAGGAAACTGAGGCCCAGAGGTAACTCAGTGGATAGAGGGTTGGTCATGAAGTCAGGAAAACCTGAGTTCAATTAGAGTCTCAGATACTTATGGGGTATATGACCCCAGTGAAGTCACTTAACTATTGTCTGCCTCAGCTGTAAATGGGGATAATAATAGCACCTGCCTTCCAGGGTTATTGTAAGGATCAAATGAGATGCGATTTGTAAAACGTTTAGCACAGTCCCTAGCACATAGTAGATACTGTAAATGGTGCCTGGGAATGGCATTTGGATTTTGGAATCATGGCTTAAAATATAGGCTAAGAAAGGAGAGAACCTACCAAGGGACTGGTAAACATTTGCTTGGAGTCTTGAGAGTCTAATCCAATAGGCTTCAAGTAGAAAATAATGTCTATCTATGAGTACTAAAGAGATGAATCAGGTAAGCCCCTGATTGATCTAATGA
Source organism: Bettongia penicillata ogilbyi (assembly GCA_023548195.1). NCBI lineage: Eukaryota > Metazoa > Chordata > Mammalia > Diprotodontia > Potoroidae > Bettongia > Bettongia penicillata. The sequence goes on along the minus strand of JAJHZJ010000104.1, from coordinate 8,176,548 downwards.
GTTCCCCCAATCAACTTGATATCACAGGACATACAGACCATCTCCAGTCATCCTGATGAATATCAGGCCGTTGGACCCAGATGGCTCTGAAGGAGAGAGTGAGACTAGTGGCTCTGCCCAGCCCTCTCTCTCTCAAATCCAGTTCACTTGCATGTTCTGGTATCACCTTCCTGATACCTTGGGCCTCTTGGAGAATGAAGCACAAACCGCAACAACAGGACCTAGCCCTTTGTTAGAAGAGACATCTGCCATGAAACTCATTCACTGATATCTAATTGATTGAGGCTTCAGAGACAGGGACCCCCTCCTGATGATTTGCTGACTGAAATTCACAAAGATGGACTCACGGCAGAGGTGTTGATCCCTTTGGGGTCTATAAGTAAGCTATGAAGTGCCTTGGCCCATCCCTACTTTTTCTTACCTCATACTTTCTCTCCCTTGGATTTCCAGCCAGAATGAAGCATTGGGAGGCAGGGAGACGGAATTTCTCCCTCCCCTTACCCCAGGAAGAGAAAATAGCAACTGTCAGAGAAGGACTGACCATGCAAGCCCAGGTGTGCCTATAAGGAGAGTTCTTGGATCTCCAGTTCCTCATCCATTCTAACTTCCTATTTCCTTATCTGAACATAAGTCAGGGACTAGAGAAATACCTGAAAATAGATGTTTCCCATGCTTCACATTCCAACTGACCGCCTACCCCAGCCATCTCTTTGTCATCTATTCACCTGTGCTCCCCTTGGACCATCAGACCTTTAGAGACCATGCTCTGTATGACCTTAATCTATTCAGCTTTGGAATCACCAGCCTGACTGGGGCCTTGATGGGTGAGTCAGTCAGTCAAATGCACCTGCTAAATCTAGGTGGCCCTTGGCCCCAAATCATTTGATTCACTTCCCTTATGGTCTACCTGGCCCCAGGCTTGCCATCATACATCCTAGCCTCTGTGTCTTTCCTCAGTGCCATGGTCTTAAACTTATTTGCTATTGGTTCCCCAGGCCTGCATGGATGATAATAGTAGGAATTAGTTTCCCAAATTTCCAAAATATGTTTGGGAAGGGGTAGAGGGACAGAGTTATTGGAGTCTATGCCATAGGAAATCAAGGAGACTCTGTGCTGGGTCTTTCCTGGAGAATGGTAAAGACAAAGGAAACAGAACCAAAAGAATCTGCCTATAGGCCTGAGCTCCTGGAAAACAGGAACTTTGCTCCCCAAACTGTTTGGGTGGGGCACCTGGACCAATCTTTGAATGAACTGCCTGAGACTTTATTAATGCCTGGGAATCACTGACATCAATTTTAGAGAAAAAACAATTTGGAAAAGTAACTTCAGAAAGTTTCCTTCTCACATCCAAGGAGGATAATCAGGCCAAGCTAACAAGCTACCTTGGGACTGACAATTAACAGCCTCATCTTACTGATCTGGAAAAAGGAAGCAACAGCAGGCCAGGAGCTCATAAGGTGACAATGTATTGGGGCAGCCTTAGGAAGTCACTGAGTCCAGAACAAGAGGACCCTGAGTGAGAAAAGCTTCAAAAAGCTTTAACAGGCCAATAAGGAGGTGTGGAGGAGGGTCAAAGAGGCCTGCCTAGCCCTAACCTTTGAAGATAAAATCGTGGCAGGCAAGCACAAAGGTCTCTTCCTTAAAGCGGTAGCTCCAGAGCATGGGGCTCTTAAACAGAGATGGGGGAAGGGGAGGGGGGTGTCTGTTTTTTAAATATTTTGATAACTATTTCAATATAATTGATTTCCTATGTAATCCTATGTATTTTATTTTATTCATTTGAAACCAGTATTCTGAGAAGTGGTCCAACTGCCAAATGGATCCATGACACTTAAAAATGTTTAAGAACCCTGGCCCTAGATGAAGGAAGTGGCCGCAAGCCCCTCTGATCACCAATCTGTCAAATTTTCTGACATTGCCAGCTTTATACTTAACTCTGGGGCAACACAGTGGATCAAGTGTCCAGCCTGAAGCTAGTAAGATTCATCTTCCTGAGTTCAAATCTGGCCTCAGACACTTTCTAACTGTGTGATCCTGGGCAAGTCACTTTACCCTGTTTGTCTCATTTTCCTTATCTATAAAATGAGCTGGAGAAGGAAATCTGCAAACCACTCCAGCATCTCTTCTAAGAAAGCCCTAAATGGAGTCTCAGACAGTTGGATGAGACTGAACAATACTTTATTTAGCAGGTGTCTCCTAAAGTTCCTGTTAAACGCATATCTGTAAGGGTCTGAAGACCTCTAAGACAAGTATACCTGAAAGAGTAGGGAAGGGTTCAGAAGTTTGTGCTGCTGACCTTGTGGTATTAGTTGTTTTTGGCCTTTGATAAATTTTGTAGCAAGACCTCAGGCAGCTCACAGCACTGTCTCATGCATAAGACTTTACAGGCATACATACAAAACAAAGCAGTACAGACATACAGGGAAATCCACATTGGTAACCAACCTCAGATTATTCAGAGCTGAAAAGGCTTAGCTGTGGTATGGTGCATAGAACACTGGGCTTATAGTCGGGAAGACCTAGGTTCAACTCCTGCCTCATACACTTACTAGCTGTGTGACCATGAGTCACTTAACCTTTCTGGACCTCACTTTCCTCATCTGTAAAATGAGGGGTTTAGACTTAATGACCTTAAAAGTCCTTTCTCCACTCAAATCTATGATCTTATGGTCATACATACACAGATCTACTGGCCCAGTATAATGGACTGGCATAAACATCATCCCCAAAGTCTCTGGGCTGCCTGTTTCTCTTTGTCTCCTGCAGATGATCTCAGAGTAGGAGAAAGGCTTCGAATCTCATTGGGGTTATTGGCAAAAGGCCTTGCCTTCCAGGTTTCAGAGTCCAACTGCCCTTGCTCCCTGATTACATCCCCAGTGTGCTCGCTGGGAGGGGAACCTCTGAAGGACTCATTGCCAAAGAGCAAAGCCCTAAGGCAATGGATACATGTCAGTGACCTCCAGAAGAAGCCACAGGGATCAGGGAGATAGGTACAGCAGGTGATAAACAAACGCTCACATGCAGTGAGCCTGACATTGCAGAAACGAATGTCGTGATCAGCCCCATCCCAGCTCAGCTGGGGAATTATTGTGGAGAGCTTGTCAGCAGAGAAGAATGGACCCCTCTGGGAATAAGTGGAAGAGGGGTAGCAAGGCTTGGGGAGGGGGGAAGCACTGGCAGCTTCTGTCTCTACCTGGGCTGCACTGGAGAGAGCAGCACTTCTACTTAAACCAGGAATATATTGTGATTTGCAGAGAACGCTGCATTGGTCTGAGTTCAGGAGTAGAGCCTGGCTAAGGTTTAATGGGGCAGCGAAGGCAAGATTGCGGTGGTCTGTGTGCATATGGATGGCTGTGTGTTCTCTACTAGGAGAAGTGACCAGCAGTACTTGTGGTCATTGTGTCCATATAGGTCTATAATTGTGTGGTTATGCTGCTCAGGAGCCTAGATGGGGGTCACATGCAATGCGGTCTGATGAGCAGGGGCAGTGGACCTGACTGATGCAAACGTCACATGACCTCTGGAGGATATGAAGATGTAAGTGATTCCGGTTGACTGCCCATGTAGTGAAGATAATCCTTTGTAAATTGGCTGTGGCACCAGACATGGGGGGCCATTCCAAAGGTACTAACCACTCAAATCTAAGTCTCTTCCTTGCCAGACATGACCTGCTCACTAGTCCCAGCTGTATCTATGAAAGCAGATTGGGGAGGGGGGGTGGAGATTGAATAAAAATGAACAGTCTTGAATTCAGCCCTAGTTTCAGAAATACATTCGCTGACTGAACTCAGAAGAGTGCCCTATTATGGACAGGGGCCACACCGGTGGTGTTGCTAGGCCCAACCACTTGCTGGCCTGAGTGTCTGTGCTATCTTCTGTATCTGTACCTCTGGCACAAGTACACATCTCATCTCCTGAGGCCTTCGGTGCTGGAGGCCCCCACCAGGTCTGTGACTGGCTAAGAATTGGAGACAGGTCTAGGTTGGTTAGGATACTCAAATAGTAATTCCTGGGGAGAACTGGCTAGACTCCTATCTTAAAACCTGATTCTGACATGTCAGCTGTGTCTACTAAAGAGGAAGTAGCAGTCCCACATAATGGGGCACAAGATATGGGCATTTTTATGGGGGGAGGGGCAGGACATGGAGGCAGGGGATGGCAGCTCAGGTGAGAAGCCTGAACATCATAAAGGCTATGGGCACCTATTAGAGCACAGTGAAAAGGACAAGGAAGGGAAGGAGGAGGCACAGAAGACTGATTTGACTAACCTCACTGTTTTGCTATGGCACATTCATTTGTGCCCAGACTGAAACCAATGAATGAAAGCTGTTGGTTAAACTTGTCGATGTTTTGTTTAAATGTTGTTCTTAAAAGTTACTCTCTGATAAAAGCTGTTATGAAAAGTGGCTGGGAACTGAGAGCAGACTGTGAAAGCTACAACAGTTGCTAAGCGGATCTGAGTATGGAAATTAGAGTTCCAGGGAAGGGAGGTCCAAATCTGTTGGGGGAAAAAGAGGCAATCTCTCTTTCTGAAGGAAAATATTAGTAGAGGGAGATGAGGAGGTGGAAGGAAGGACTCCATTTATATGTCAGTATAGTGAGGAGAACCACCTCAGAAAATAAAAGTAGGAACATATGGGGAGAAAAATACTCTGGAGCATGTCTACCTGTGCTGTGGTGAATGAGAACATATGGGTTGAAATGCTAGCCAGCTTTAATTAGTGTGTGCTCCCAGGACTGTGGGAGCCAGGCTATTTCAGGAGAGAAAGTTTGAGTTTGCCGGGAAATTCTTCCACTAAAATACTCTTGGGGTTTGGGTAGAATTTTTGAGAGGCCTCTTGATGTACTGGTGAGAGCACTGGATTTGGAATCAGGTTAACTTGAGTTTGAATCCTACCACACATACTTGGTACATGACCCTGGGCAAGTCATTTAAATTCTCTTGACCTCAGCTTCCTCATCTGTAAAATAGGGATAAGAATAGTACCTACCTCATAGGATTATTATGAAAATCAAATGAGATCCTATAAGTAAAGCTTTTTGCAAACCTTAAAATGCTATATAAATATAATATATAATATTACATACATATGTGATATTATTATTATCTGACCTGGGCCTTAGTTTCCTCCTCTGCAAAATGGGGAGAATGGAATCAATGGATCCTAAGTTTCATTCCAGATCCTAGGATGCTTGTCCATTGCCACATATTTGAGCGGAGGTGACGCTGGGGTCTGAAAGTTCCACCAGGAAGTACTGTCAGATCCTACCAAGTCAAGAAAGGTTTTAAATGCAAACTGAGTAATCGACTATGTTTGTTTCATGGACCAGCCAAGCCAAGTCCAAGGAAAGTCATCATCAGAAGCCTGGCTGCCAAGGAATCAATCATTTTGGCCACAGCAATACACAGTCAACCAAGGCATGAAGGGGCTACAATTGGTCTGTGAAGGGAGTAACCACACTAATGAAATCTTGGAAACTTCAGTTGTTACAATAATCAGAGAAATTGCACATGAAGACACAAGGTGGTCAGAAGCCCACTGAAGCCTAGGGGTTGGGTAAGATAAATGAGAGCCTGGGGTATTTTTGATTCATTTGCCTTAGTATGCCAGTAACTCTCCTACTGAGAATAAGTGCCCCATAGAGTTGAAATTTATACAAGTCCAGAGTTGGGGTAGGTGAGGGTTGTATTATTTGTGACTCTATACCAAGAAACTGAGTCCATTTTCACCTGGGAGTCAGATGGTGAGGAAAAACATTGCCAGGAGGCACAGCATCCAAGAGTCCTGCCCTCCCAATCCCCCAAAGGATGGGCCTGGGATAGGGCACATTGCACCAGAGAACTATGGGAATGTTACACAGGATTAGAAGAAAACCATTCGAGGCGAGGAGGGCCTCTGCTTTTGGTTTGAGAGATAGCATGGCAGAGTGGAAAGAATATTGGATCTGGAGTTCAGTAGACTTGATTCGACTCCAGTTCTGCCATTGCTATATAAACCTGGAAAAATCACTTAACCTCCCTGATTCTGTTTCCTCATCTCTCAAGTAGTTGTAATAACACTTCCTGCCCTAACAGGGGCATTGTGAAGAAAGCCCTCTATAAACCTTGGAGTGCTGTAGATATCTGTCATGAGCAGCAGGAGCAACAGTAGCAATACATCAATGGCCCATGAGGCTGCGGTTCTCTTACATGGTGGAAAGGGGCAGCTACTAGACAGTGAGTGGAGTGAGAACAGGAGAACAGGAGCTTCTTTGTAGACTACTCAATTCCTAATACAAAGTAGATGCTTAATACATTTTCAAATGAATGAATGGATGACTGCCACCTATAAATGAAGCTATGAGGACTTAACTGTAGGACCAAGAGCCCCACATTTACCCTCTGAAAGTTGTGACTACATATTAGAGATCTGCAATGTGTTATTGAAAACATTGTAATTGACATCATTACTAGAAAAATGAGGGGTAGATGAGGTTGTGGTTGATCATAGTTAAGGAATGATAAAATGGTGCCCTTAGAGACTTTTCTTATTTGCATATTACTACATATACCTGATTTAATAAAGAGTTCGATTTGGGGATAGCAAAAGCATCCTCCTCCAATACTCAACAGTCCTGCCTGTTGTGCAGAAGGTGGGGCAGGTCTTCCCAAGTTGAAAAGACTTCAGATGTGGTCTAATGACAGTGTAGGACTGTCATCTATGGGCAAGTCCTCAAAGTCTGTCCACTAAGTCAGGTCTATGGGATCATAGATCATATGGCTTAGAGTTGGAAGGGATCCTCAAGGGTCACAGGACTCCAAAGAGTAGTGGATTTAGAGCTAGAAGGACCTGCTTTGGAATCAGCACAACCACTTAATGCCTATGTGGTTATTTAATCTCTTGGGCTTCAGTTTTCTCATGTGTGAAATAAGGGTATTGGTGTAGGTGACTGGCCTCTTTGTGCCTCACACATGATCATCTCTCCCCCATCTCTGTGCCTTTGCAACATCCATCCCCTATGTTTGAGATGCTTTCCCTCCTCATTTCTGCCTCACAGACTCCCTCTCTTCCTTCTAGACTCAGCTCTTTTGTTGTTTTCTACAAACCTTTTCCGAGAGCCCCATTCCAACTACTTTGTATTTAACTACTTTGTATTTTTTGTATGGACTCTTACTTTTATTTGTAATAGCATGTCCCTCAGACTTAGCAAAGCTGAAAGGAAGGGACAAACAGCAAACAATGAAACGTAATGTGGAAGTTCTTTCAGGTGTAAAAGAAACATCCCAAGCCTTAGAAAGGGGCTGTGGTTTAAATAAATCAATGAAGAGATAACCCAAGGCACCAACAATTTCAGTACCCTTGTCCCCAGCCACTCATTTGAGTAAGACCCCAAAAGGAACCTGGGAAGTATAACTGACTGATCACTATTAGTAAAAGTATCCCTTACTGAGGGAACTTGCGCTGAATTAGGAATAATTACCAAGCAGGAGAGACTCCTTTCTGGAAGGAACAAACCACAAGGCCAAGGCACTGAGTGAGCCTAAGAGGAGATGCTGCAACACCCAGCCAAAGGGTGAAGCTGGTAAAGACTCTAGCAGCCCTGTTTAGGAGGGAGCCCAGGGAGTTGGTACAGTGAGTAGAATTAGGTTTAGAGAACATTAGATCTAAGTCCTAATTCTGCCTCAGACTCTTACTAACTGTGTGAACCTGGGCAAATCCCTTAGGAGCTCTCAGCCTCAGTTTCTTCATCTGTAAAATGAGTGCCTTTCAGCCCTAAATCTACAATACCTCAATCCATCCAGAAGAGACATGCTCCTCATGAAGAATCTCTTAGCAGTGCAATATACCCAGCCCAGCAGCCAACCCACCTCCCCAGTCTAGTCCAACAGCTCAACAGCTGAGCAACTTGTTAGACTCAGTTCATTGACAGATTAACCAATCCAACCAAGATACTGTTCCCTATGAGGAAGAGTGAGTTCAGCCAAGCCACCCATCCAATGGAGACTTTGTGTCCTTCAAGGAGTCATCTTGGCCTAACAGTTGAGTTCCTTGCTCATCATTCACAGTGACACCTACCCTACAGTGAACTTCACACGGACTCTCTAGAAAAATAAATGACAGTGAGGCCCTACCATTCCAGAGGCTACCCTGGGCATGAGTATTCCCTACATATGTGCCTTACTACCATTGTATTTTAAGTTCATGTTCATTCTTTCCCCCATGTCTCTGTGTATTTCTGTGGAACAGGATGCCCCAGGTTTGGGAGCAAATGCTATGTAACTTCTGACTTATTATTCCATTTGAATAAATTCCTTTTCTAAAAAACTACTTGATTCTACTGCGTTATTGCTAAGAGGAAAGTACATCGGTAGGGGCTCAGGAGTTACAATATCAGGATAATATTAGAAGGATAGCCACCCATAGGATTACCCCTAGAGCCCAAGGTAGCAGCTATCCCTTTGAAGACCCATATTGCCAGTATGAATTGGGGTAGAATTGGAGTTAGAGGTTCAACTTTATCCATTTTCATTGTTTATTTGTTTCAGTTGCATCTGACTCTTTGTGACCCCATTTGTATATACTTATGTGTATGTGTGTATATGTAATATGTATATGTGTGTATACATACATATATATGTGTGTGTGTGTGTGTGTGTATGTGTGTGTATAAATTTGTTGTCTCCCCCATGAGGGGAGAATAAGGATCCTTTGTAAGTTGAGATTGTTTCAGTCTTTGTCTTTGTACCCCCAGCACTTGGCAGTGTCTGGCACATAGTAGGTCTCTTAAGAAATGCTTGCTGACTGATTTATCTTTTGATACTAGTTACTTTTCAGCCTGTCAGTTCAGGGACCAACCTAACTTAGTTTTAAGAGGCTTATCACTAGAGGTTGAATATCAACAGATGGATCGGAGGGGCAGAGGAGAGATAGGCACTCACAAAGACAGTCTAATAATAAGTCATAGGAGAGTTGCAATCCATTTATGTGAAAGGAATATCCAATTTCATGGAAACTGCAGCCCTATATTAATGATGTTATGATCTCATCCAACCTCTTCATTTTATAGATGAGGAAACTGAGACCCTAAGGTTACATATAAGAGCTGAGATTCAAACCCAGGTCTTCTGATTTATCCTCCAGTGCTCTTTTCATTACAATACACTGTTTCTACTTTATAAGAGGACTCCTACCTACACTAGGAGCAATAAATATACGTCCAGTTGCATCCTTCCAGCTTTGAGACCTTTTCTGGATATATATATTATATATATATATATATATATATATATATATATATATATATATATATATATATATATGTATAGAAAATGGTCAGTATCGGGTAGCTTTACTCTGTGGCCTGAGTCCCTTGAAGCTCTGCCCAGTGGCCTGGTATCAAGTGGAAATGCAGGCCTCTCCACTCTAAGACCAGGGTAAGGTTCCTGAGGAGCACCCAGACACCCTCTCCCCATAAACAACAGCTCAACTCTTGTTGCCTTTCCATGGGCCCCACAATATACTCTGGAAATCACAGCCAATGACAACATTTTGATGCTGAAATCACATTGTTTATTACAACACACCACAGAAAAAGTATACATCTAAAGTTTTATTCCCCCAGCAATGTCTATCCATCAATATCCATTTTCAAGTACTTTTGATCAACAAACCATACTGTTCATGTGATAGATCATAATGGCTCATAGCCAACTATAGTGTTAACTGTCGGATGAAATGCTCAATCCTACATACCAGCTCATAGCCTGCGAATGCTGAAACCCTGCATAGTGAAGACACAGTAACGGTAGAGGTGAGGATTGCGTATACAATATCCCTACGTAAACCTACGTAGGGTATCTGCAAACAACTCATTCTACACGTGAAAGCATCTTCAACTAGACTTATTCGAGTACCCTCTCCTGTTAGAAACCATTCACCGGTTGTGAAAGAGTGTCTGACATGAGGTTTGTTGGTGATGAAACCTGAGCAGACTGCACCATGATGAGAGAAGGGCCGTCTGGGGCGGCTAGTGGTCTGACTGTATTAGAGAACAGAGTCCAGAGGTGGCTATGAGCTAGTATGTGTATCCCTTCTGTTTTTTTTAGCTCTTCCAGGTTCCAGTTTCACAAGGGGCCTGAGAAGGCCCCTACTAACTTCTTTGTGGGGAACAGCTGGGGGAGGGGATAGTACTCATAAGTGGCATGCATCCACAAGAGAAAAGCAGCGGGGGTTTAGGCAGTTTGCCTTAAAAGGAGTTCTTACACCAAAAGATACATCAATAGGGAGATAATTGTGCACGGGTAACAGGTCTGCTAAAATGAAATTGGAGGGGCAAGGTGTCTGGGACACCTGGTTCTTGCTTATTGGATTTGAAATCGGGAGACTTGGGCTCCTAAGATTGAGGGCTGGAAGAGACCTCAAAGATCATTGGTCAACCACCTCATTTAGTGGTGGAAAACTAAGTGGCCTCCAAAGTCCCTTTCTGCTCTCATATCCTATGGGGCTACAGTATCCTCAAAATTTGGTCCCTCTCCCCTGAGGCTCTCAAGTAGAGAGCAGCACCAAAGAAGGTGGGAATGTTTATGGGTCATCGGCTTGTGTGAGATTTGTCAGAAGGGATGAGACCCGGACCATCCCCCCTGTTGAGGACAAAAATGTTTTGGAAATACTGGCTAGGAGGGTCTCTAGGTGTGAGATCTCATAGGAACCTCTCCACCTCCACACAGAAGCCTGAGTCAGTCATGACTGGCAGCCTCTGTGGTTTCAGTCTTCAAATTTCTCACCCACTGAGATCTCTCATACTACCCTAGAAGTTGGCACCTGTCAGATCCTGCCCGGCACATTGTAAGGGAGTTACAGGGAAGGGGTGGGGGAAAAGAAATCGCAGGGGGAGCACTAGATATGTGTCCATTTAGGACTGGAACCAGCTGCAGCCAGGGCGTGGTTCAGAATCAGTATCATCAGAAAGGGGTGATTTGGCCTGCTTTTCAGATTTTGCGGGGGCCTTGCCCTTGCCCTTGCCTTTTCCCTTGCCCTTGCCTTTTCCCTTGCCCTTGCCCTTGTCTTGGGCCTCATTCTCTTCCTCTTTGGCCTCAGCCTGGGGGGCCTGCTCTTCAGCAACAACATCATTCTCAGAACGTGCCATCTGGCGCTGGCTGTGGGACGTGAACAGCCTCATGCAGACTCCTGAAGAATAGAAACAACAATCACCAGTTAACAGAAATGTTAACAGTGATCTTATAATTTGCACAACCCTTCTATTTTTCTTAGGTACTAAAAAACCAGAGCCCAGGGCTGCAATGGAGCTCTGTACCAGGCTTGGCAGTGACTGACAGGGACCTCTGAGGGTATTTGGAGATACTCTGCCCAACACAGCCCCCTGAAACATATTGGCTCACCTTGGCTGGAGGAGGCATCATCAGGAGTCTGAGCTCCATGGCCAGACCTGAAGGGGCGCAGGCAGAAGATGGTCTTGGAGCTCTTGGTAGTTTCCTTTTCCATGCGGCCAGGGAGCCTCAGGAAAGAGAACGGTGGGAAAAGAGTGGGGATCTGGACTGCCCCAGCGCTGGTACTTGCCACAGCCTCATCAGTCTCTTTATGCACACCCCTGAAATTGGAAAGGGCAAGTTATTCCAGGATCTTTAGCTAATTTTTCATTATCTCTATTTAAGGAGAGGAATAGTAGATTTCATTGGGAGAAGAGAGAAGATAGGTTTAGACAAAATCATTTTCTTTGAGGAACCAGGAAGAACCACAAATTGAGCTATCTTCAGAATTGACACTCTCAATTGTGGCAGCAGCCCAACATTCTCCATTTGGGAGTAATTTGGGTATAAACTCCTGCTCCTACTGGACTTAAAAATGGAAATTATATCCCCCTCCCATACACACAAACACAGCTTTGCATGCAAAACAATCCACATAACTATTTGCTCAATTGATCAGCGAATGAAGGAGGGTCTCATAGAGGGCAATATGATGCAATTCCCCTTTCTTTCTTCCTGCATTTCTCTGCTCCTCATTACTGAAAAATATGGGTTTAAGGGTTCAAGCCAGCCTGAAATGATCACCCACTCTCCTGAACAACTCACAAATGAGCAACTGAGCATGCGGCAGATTCAAGGGCAGAGCAGGAGATAGATCCAGAAGCAGAGACACACTCAGAAGCAGAAGTAGACTCGCTATCAGAAGCCGATGTCTCAGGGACCGCCAAGGGCATGGGAGTCTTGAATTTTTGACGCAGAAGATATTCAATGACATCAGGATCAGTGTGCCACAGGCTGAGGAGCACCTCACTCTGCACATCAGGGGGCACCTGGGAGAGGAATTGGCACCTCAATGGATGACCACCAAAACCCTAGAAGGGTGGAAGACCCCTCTCCTCCCTTCCAGGGCAGCATCTCTTTCCAGGAATCTTAGCTCTGGGACCAAATGCCCAGAGACCTTGACTCCTTCACTGTCAATCTCCCCAGGGACAGGGCCATTAGGGAAGATTCCTCCTTATGATTGCCCTTTACCCCTAAAGTTTCCCAAGAAGTGACCTCTTCCCTGGAACCAACACATTGGTCACTTTTGTTTCTATTTCCTCTTTCTTCTCCTTCCTATAAGGATTTGCTGTAGGGTTACTGTAGTTACATCTTTAATGGGGATGGCCTAAGAGTCAAGAGAATTGAGTTACTGTGTCATCTGGGGAGACAGAATGCCTTTCTTAAATGGACTACAAGCTTAATGCATGACAATAATGTGATACAGAAGCCAAAGAAGCTGAGACCATTGTCTATACTGAAAGAGACAGGAAAGTGACAGTCCCTTTCTGCTGTCCCTCAGTCAGACCACATCTGGAGTGTTTAGGAAGGACATTGGTAAGCTGAAAGGCAACCAAAATGATGATAGAACTGGACACAATATCATGAGGACTGGGAAAGAAGTGAGGACTTAGGCTGGGGACAAATATGCCTATCTTCATCTACCTGAAGAACTCTCATGTGAAATGACTTGTCTCAGAAGTAGTGGGTTCTGCCTCACTGAAATTCTTCCAGGTCCCCTACTGACCACTACACCACCCAGGGCTGGGTCCCCAGACCTCCTTTGCTTTCTGGATGGAGACCCCTTGAAAGAGATTCATCATTTTCTTCTATTTGCTTTTCTAAGATGGTGGAACTGCCAATAGACAGAATGGAAGTAAGGTAAATGGAGGATGGTAAGATAAGCCCACTCAAGCATGCTCCTGTTCCTACCATGTAAAGGATCTGGAAATTCTCAATCAGTGTCTGGAGCACGGTGATCATGGCTGTGCTCTCCTCCATCCCCAGAACTTTGGTGTCCTTCTCATGCATCTTTTCCTTCTGCAGGATGTTGGGTCCAAAAATCATAGCCAAGTTGGCAGTAGTCATTCGGTTGCCAGAAATCTAGAGAGAAAAATGAAGAGCAGGAAACAAGAGAAATCAGAAAGAAGTAACTTGTGCAATATTCCTATCACTCCCTTAGTATGTATCCTTGAATCCAGTCAGATTAATCTCATTGTCCTTCCCACATGCCACCAGTGAAGTGTACTAGAAACATTCCTTCACCCACCCTCCTGCCTTGCCCTTTTACCATCTGGCCCTGAGGCCCAATGGTGTCCTCGCAATGCTTGGACACTTTATCCAGGAACTGTAGGAGGCGGTACAGAGTATCACAATTGCATGGGGGTAGCAGAAAAATCAGCAGCTGCAAGACAGCCAGTCTCTCACCAGTGGGCAGGCCTGTGAAGAAGGAGGGCATGAGATTGAGCCATCTTAGCTAGGTACCAGGGAGCTTTGACCATTAGGAAATGAGACCAAAGAAAAGTCCATCATGTCTCTGGAAACTGAAAGGATATCGAGGGTGCCCACTGTGGACTCCTTTCCTCCCTCCTGGAAGAGTGACTAATGTCACCTGTCTGTGGAACAACCAGGTCCTACCTCTTCCAATCCTTCCCTTTGTGCCCCTGGAGGGAGTGACCTTCCTGTTTTGTCATTCATCCCATGTAAGCTTCAGCTCAAAGCTGTGCTCTTTGCCCATACCCTCCCTTACCTAGCTCCATGGGGTTTAGGAATTGACTTACTGGCAGCTCTAAGAAAAACTTGGTAGAACTCCCGGGGCACCAGGGGCTCACTCAGATCACGCAGAAACTCCTTAAGCAGCGCTGCCACATCATGAACGCTCTGGGTCTCATCCAGTGTGACATCCAGGCCTTGGTCAAACTCTTCACGAAGCTGAAAGGAGGAAAAAGAGGAAGAATAAGACCCCTCTCCTGATGTCCCTCCCCCCATTCCCTCCCTTCAGTCTTCTGTGTAGACGGAGCAGTTTGAGGGGTTCTGGGAAGGTTTCCCAGCTTCAAACACCTTTCCAGACAGTCTGTTAGAGACCTACTATGAAAAAAGAAATGCTAGATGTGCAGCCAGGAGAACTGGGATTGAATCCATTACTTGCTCCCCATCTGACCTTGGGTAAGTCCCTTCCCTTATCTGGGTCACAGTTTCCTCATTTGTAAAATGGGGTTAGAAATCTCTGCACTACTGACCCCGGAGGGTGGCTGTGAGGAAGGAGATTTGCAAACCTTCAAGTGCTGTGACACCAAATTAAAAAATCCTTTTAGTCTGGATCAGCCTAATGTAGTAGAAAAAGCTCAGGACTGTTAGTCAGGCTCTCTCACTTACTAACTATGTGACCTAAGCCAAATCTCTCTCTCTCTCTCTCTCTCTCTCTCTCTCTCTCTCTCTCTCTCTCTCTCTCTCTCTCTCTCTCTCTCTCTCTCTCTCTCTCTCTCTCTCTCCTCTCCCTCCCTCCCTCTCTCTCTCTCTCTCTCTCTCTCTCTCTCTCTCTCTCTTTCTTTCTCTCTCAGATTCATTTTGTTCATCTGCAAAACTGGGATAGCAATCATCTCACAGAGTTTCATGAGGAAATCTCTTTGTAAATTTTAAAGTGCTAAAGGAAATGAAACTATGATCATATATTTAATGTTCTAGGTATCTCCTTTTTGTCTTTGTGTCTCCAATGCCCAACATAGAATGTATAATTAATAGTTTTTGACTGATTTCTGTCCCTTTGGGGGATACAGAAGTGCCTAAGACATGATCCCTGCACTCAGAGAGCTTCAAGTTTAGAAAACAAAACAAGACAAGACAGTACAGGACAAGACAAGACAAGACATGGACCCAAGGAAGTACCAGACGAGGCAGGATGTGATAAGAAATAGGAACAAAAGAGGCACAATTCGCTATAGGAGTTCAGTGATGCTCCAACAAGGGTACCTGCTAAAATAAGCTCAAAGAACTCATCATACACAACTGAGTCCAGCCACAGAACACCTTGAGGCCCAAAGGTTTTCCTCACCACAATATCCTGGGTGTCCCCTCCACCACCTCCATCCTCATGGGCCCCATGGCATCCCTCCCAATTTCCTCTGGGACCCACCCATGGCTTCATGCTGCCATGCCCCTCTCATTCAGTATCTCATCCCATCAGGGAACTAAGCCATGCTGGTGTGCTCTTCAGAGACTGTGCTTCCCTACCAACTAGGGGTTCTTCACAGGAAGGGCCATGTCTCTCTTCTACCACCAGGATCTGTGTAACTTCCCCCATCAGATTAGCAGCTCTCCACTAAGAGACTCTCAAATTTAGATCTGGAAGGGACCTTAAAGGCCACTGAATCCAACCCCATCATTTTAAAGACTAGGAAAAGAGACCTTGCGAGTTGAAGTGAATTCTCCAAGGTCACACAGCCAATATGTCAGAGGCTGGATTTGAACCCAGGTCTTCCTGACTATACATCCAGCACTCTATCTACTATACCATGTTGCTTCTCTCAGAATGGTAGCTCCCTGAGACTAGGGATTTTTTTCCTCTATCAAGCCAGAAGCTTCCTTACGACAGAAGTTGTCTCCACTATTAGACAGGAAGCCCCCTAAAAGAAGGGATTGTGTCTACACTTTCCTTTACCTCCCTCTGCATAGAACCCAAATGATGGGACAGAACTCAATTTGCTCTCCAGTGATGAAGAATATAAATGGAGAAACTCATTTCTTAGTCCTAACCTAGTAAAAAGTCTTTGAAAAATACAGAGAACAGACTTCCTTACCTAGAATTTGTCCAGATAATTCTAACTTGCCCCTCTCCAAACTACCTTCCCACTTATATTTCTCCTGAACATTCTTCAGGTTCATTCTCTTCTTCCATTTTCTGATTTCTAACCTTCCTGAATGTGCTTTCTGTTATTCTTCCCCTTGGTCTCTCCCCATTGCCCCAGGACATGGAAGCCAGGTCACCCAGAAGAGTGTCCAAGGGGAAAGAACCAACCTGGCAAGTCCCCAGAAGGACCATAACTTGACTGTTCCCTGAGGGAGTTCTGTCCCCATGACCCACCCTTATCCCTTTGGGTTTTTATCTCCCTGTCTCCCAAAATTGGTCATGTAAACATTTCTCTACCTCCTTCACTCTCTTCTTGGAGCTTCCAACGCGGAAAATTCCAAGGGTCTTCAGGCCTGAAAGAATAGTTAGAAAATATATGTGGCAACACTAGCTCTGAGTGCCAGCCCATTGCCCACCTGCTGCCTACTGTCCACTGCCAAGACAAGGAATTCCTTCTCTCATCCAGAGATGCAAAACAGCTCTAGAACCCATTGGAGTAGCACCCTGGAATTTTTCACGTGTATATCTATATCTCATTAGGCTGTATTCTTAATTTCTATGTGAAGTCTCTGCCTAACCCTGGTTCCAGATGAAGACCTGCCTCTGGTCCTAGCCTGATCCCTAACCAGGCCTATGCTGAGTCCTGAACCTTGATCACTGAATTGTTTGTATTCTGACCACAATATGACACCTTAATGGGTAAATGTCATTTCAGTTTTCAAAAAGTTGTAAAGAATGGAGCCCCAAACCTGTAGACCAGTGAGTTTGCTATCAATCCCTAGCAAGAACTGATAATTAAATAAATGGCTTGTAAGCATTCAGAAAATAAAACACTATGATAATTAGGAGCTAACGTATTTATGAAGTACACTTCATGTCAAACTAATTGCATTTCCTTTTTAAATAGTGTTACTCTAGGTTTGGGTATCAGGTGAATGCCATAAACATAGTATATATGTCTTGATGATGACTAAGTATTTGGCGAAATATCTAATGATGCCATTGTGAACAAGTTGTAGAAAATGTAGGCTGACAGGTACAGTTATGCAAAGTTTTAGCTAGCCAAAAAAAAAAAAAGCTTTCAAAGAACCTGGATTGATGAGAACAATATCCGCCTCACTGGGAGAGCCACTAGGACTCTGTCCATGGTCCTGGCTAGTATATGTTTTTGTCATTAATTAGGATAAAGGCATAGATGAGATGCTTCTCATATTTGCAGAGAATATAAAGCTGGGAGGAAGACCAAATATGATACATGAGATAATCAAGTTACAAAATTATATCAGTTGGCTGGAACACAGGGCTGAAATTAACAATATGAAATTTAAAAGGTGGTAAATATAAAGTCCTATGTATGCATTTTTTTTAAATAATCAATTGACCAAGTTCTGGATAGGAAAGACCTGACTACGTTTTGGAAAATGAATGACAATTATCTTCAACTATCTTTATTGGAGGTAGCAAACTTTTATAATGAGTGATCTTCATGTAGAGATGGGATATCCATTTGGTAGATGTGTTGTAAAGATTATGGGATTCTCATTCAGGTACAGGTACAAAGATGGGAATAGTTGCTCCTCCCCAAACTGAGCTTCTCTAATCTGTTCTTCCCTGGATTTTCTCTCCTTTTCTTTCTGTCCTAGTGATGGTTAGTTCTAAGGTGATTGGACTAGATGCAGTAGCCAAAGGTGGGATGACTAGACATTGCTCAAACCATTCTACTGTTTTTTTTCTCCACCCCACTTAAAATTCCCTTCTTCCCTCCTCCCCTACATCCTTACCATGCTCCTCGATGTGCTCACAGCACTTGTCCACAATAACGGGGACCTGTCGGAAAATAGGGTTGAGCCCCAACTTCTCCTCATTGCCCATGAGCTTTACACCCTCCCGATTGGCAGGGAGGGAGAGCTGCAGGGCCTCCAATAGGCGCGAGTTGCCTTGATCCAAATCGGAAATGCAGTCAACAGATAAGCCCCCCTGCAGAAAAATGGGGAGACTCTAGGGAGGAATTGGGCAGTGAGGATTCTAAGGCCATCCCCCTCCCCAACCTGTCCCCACTGGGATTTTCCTGGAAATTGCCAAGACAACCAGGAAGCATGAAATGTGTAACAGGAAAGCCATGCACATTAAAACAATTTTGAAGTTCCACCTCACACACATCAGACTGCCAAAGATGACAAGAGGACAATGACAGATGTTGGAGGGGCTATGGGAAAACAGATACACTAGTGCATAGTTGGTAGAGCTGTGAATTGGTCCAGCCATTCTGGAAAGTGATTTAGAACTATACTCAAAAAGTAACCAAATTGTGCATAGCCTTTGACCCAGATATACCACTAGGAGACTTATAATCCAGGGAGATCAAAGAAAGAGGGAAATGAGTAAAAATATTAATCATGGCTCTTTTGTGGTAGCCAAAAATCAGTAACTAAAGGTAGGGCTTATTGGGGAATGGCTAAACAAATTATGAAGTATTAATGCAATGGAATATTATTGTGCCATAAGAAATGGGGAAATGGACAATTTCAGAGGAAGCCGAGAAGACCTTTATGAATTGATGCAGAGCAAAAGGAGCAGAAATAGAACAATCTATACAATGATAACATCACAGAGAAAAGCAACTTTGAAAGACTCTTGAACTCCAACCAACACAATGATGAACCACGAGTCCAAAGGAAAGAACATGAAACATGCCACTCACCTCCTGACAGAGAGGTGATGAACTTAAAATGCAGAAAGAGATATATATATATTTTTTTTTCAGACATAGCCAATGTGGGAATTTGTTTTCCCGAACTAGGAATTGAGGACTTTGTTTTGGGGGTTCTATTTAAAATTTACTCAAGGAAGTAAGAGGAACAGGGAATGATAGAATGGGGACAGATTAATTTTTTTAAATACTTGTTAACTGAAAAAAATTATTTTTTTTTTTAAAACAGGAAAAAGCATGCAAGTTCAAGACTACTTCCTAGCAATACTCACTTAGATAAATTAACCACCTTTCTTAAGCCATCCAAGACTTCTCACTGTAGGACAAGTGTCCAAGGACTCAGGTTACTGCTGCTTCCATCAAGAAAGGGCCAGAGAGGCCAGTTCTGGCCCTTCTCCATTAACCTTGTGAGGGTAGTGCCCTCTCTGAAATAATTGTTATCACAACTCCCAATTCTACATGGTTTTAAAGACATACACAATGTTTCCTCCCACTGCACTAAGTTTGGAACTTACCCTTCTCTCAATCTTTGGGGGATGTTCTGCAAAGAGGGGAGTCAGAGGCTCCCTGTGATACTCCATCAGGGCTCCCAGCAGGGAGTGTTCTCCTTGCATGCACTGGCGATGCTTCTCTGTGAGGAAGCGAAGCACGGAAGCCTCCACATCAATGCCGTGTCTCCGAGGAACCTTCATGGCTTCCCTCTGCCGCTTGTTGGCCAAGTCATTGGCAATGACTTGGGAAAGGGGTATCCCAAAGGTCTGAGAATTATCTGGAGAAACTAAATTGGGTCAAAAGAGGAAGGTGCAGGAGGATAACTGCATATATTTTGGATAAGGGGTGTTGCTCAGTATGGGAATTTATAGAGTAATCTGGAACTCAAGACTTGGCAGCTACCCCTCAAGGGATTATTGATTCACAGATCCAGGGTCAAGGGGATCTTAGAGATCATCTAAGCAGAATGACCCCCTTGTCATACAGAGGAGGAAACTGATGCCAAGAGAGGAAAGAGGAACCACCACTGATTAGTGGCTGTGAGATTCAAACCTGGTCTCTTGGCTCCCAATCCAGATCTATTGACCACAAATTGATCCAACCACTTGTGAAACTATTTCTCCTTTTAGCTTATATCATCTCTGGAAAGAATGAGTATCCCAAGGTAAATTTTGACCTTTATCTTGTCCTGAATTTTCCTTTTCATGTTTCTGGGAGTATCCCTCCATTTGGCATCTAGAGCTTGGTAAACAAATCTATTTGCTATTCTCCTTCACCTTCATGATCTTACAGACATTAAGCCTCAACTTTTTGTGGCCAGGCTCATAGAATTGCCACCACTCTTTTGATTACTTTAGTTGTCCTTATCTGAAATTTCTCTAGTTCCATAACTATTTGCTTGGGGAATGTCCACTAGGTCACTACACAGAATTTAGATGATTGTTCAGGGAACAGCTGAGGGTAGCTTCTAAATTAAGGGGCAGCTAGGTGGTGCAGTGGATAGAGTGCCAGACTTGGAGTCAGGAAGACTCATCTTTGTGAGTTCAGATCTCAGTGATCTTAGACACTTACTAGCTCTGTGACCCTGGGCAAATCATTTAACCCAATTTGCCTCAGTTTCCTCATGTGTAAAATGAGTTGGAGAAGAAAATGGCAAACCACTACAGTACCTTTACCAAGAAAACCCCAAATGGGTTCATGAATAGTTGGATACAACTGAAAATGAGTGAATGACAAAATTCCTAGATCCCTTACTTGAGTTTAAATTGATTGCCTGGGGCTAACCTTTTCATAAGGGATTATATTAGGTGATATATTCTTTGGCTATGGCAAACTGTAAAACATAGAAAAATACAAAATGGCACTCAATCCTTCTGTAGCTCCCTTGCATTTCTGTAGTTGTAGTGGCAAAGTGGTAGAAAGGGGTAGAGGGTGCTAAAAATTACAGCAATTTATTAATCTAACTTTTAGCATTCTAAATGCAAGATCCTTATCCAATCCCCAACAAATTTGAAAGCATTGAAGGAACAGAACTATAGCAATATTGGACATTCTCACTATAAATGATACTGAAAGATATAAGGAAAGAAGTGAAGTTGGTTTCATCACACTTCTAAAGACAACAAGAAGCATCATTTCAAAGGGTAGTTGGTCATCGTATCTTGCAGTGCTCATGCTCATAACAAAAAGAATATTTGCAAGAAACGTCTCAAAAAATGAAATTGACTTTCTCTTATAATATATGAAACAACCAGTTGCTGATACAGGGGTCAGTTCTCAGACCACTGACTTACTAGAGTAAAGATCAAAATCAACGCCAAATTAGGAAAAAAGGTAAAAGATGAAAAGTGAGTATGATGTACAATCAAAACAGCTCCAACCTGACCTAATTAAATGGCTAATGATGCCCGATAAATGGATGAAGGAACAAAGAACAGACATTAACATGGACCATCACCATTTCCTATGGAAGCTGAACCAAAGTAAAGCAATCACCACAATGAAGAGACTAAAAAACCAAAATATTTGAAAAAAGGAAAGATAACAAATAAGTGGGAAAAAATCATGGATGTTAATATTCTACAAAAAGGATGATTGAGAAGTTATCAATAACTACCAACCCCTAAGTCTACCTTCTCATCCCAACAAAATATTTATGAGACAAATCTACCTACATATCAAGGGAATCCTTTATGAAAATATGAGAAAGAAATAGGGAGGCTTTTATAAATAATGTCCTATAATAGATAATATCTTTACAGTCACATACTTGACTTGGTTCAAAGAATGCAAGATCCCACTGTAAGTATTGTTTTTTAATTATTAAAGCATTTGATTGGGTAGAGTAAAATGCAACTTTCTTAAAGGCTCTCCTCCAACAAAGTGTTTCCCAAGCATATATTACTACCATGCAGGGTTTCTTGATAGATAAAACAGAGAGGACTTTGTTGGAACAATCTTTTGATTATTAAAAATCAAATGTAACATAATACAGGAAGACATATGGATCATCAAATCTGTTTGCTCATGATGAAGGATGTCCAGAGTGAAGCCAAATAGAAGAGATATTCCCTATATCTATACAGGTGAGGTCTTCCAGGTGCTTTTGTCTGCAGGAAATTGGACAATGTCAAATCCAAGAATACTGCAAAGCCCATTAAATGAGATCAATAATCTCGGGAAAGAATTCATTCTAATAATGCTCATGGGAAAAACCAAGTGGATAAAGAATGCCTATTGTCCAGATTATAGATGGATGGTGCCCAAATTGATTAGATGAGAGTGAACTGGATTGCATTTGGAAAATAATACAATACTCTCAAAGATCCCAAATTTCCCCCAGGAAGGAAAAACTCATCTTTTTTTTAACACTGTGTGTTAATGTGATGTGCCTATATGTCAAATAACACTATAATCTCTTAAGAATCAGGATTTCAAGTCACTGAAACAGTAATGAAGAGGCAAATTAAGAAACTGAGGCCCTGAAAGATTGAGTGATTCATTCTAATTTACACAGGCAGTAATTAGCAGAACAGTAATTGTAACCAAGGTATTCTGACTTCGTTAGCTCCCATTTGGGCCAGACCAGACTCTGGCTTCTGGGAGTTGAGATATAGAGGACTGAGATCATGAAGAATCCTACATAGAAACCCTAAAGTTAATATAGGAGAACGACTGTAGTTGAAGAAGAAGGAGAAGAAATTATGAAGATGATTTAACTTTGAAATTGTGAAAAAAGTCAGAGATTGATTTAGGACAGGGGAAATTTGAAAGGACTTGAGAAACTGAAGCAGAAAGAGAAGAGCTAAACCTGCAGGAGAATGATTACAGATGAAGAAGGACTTGAAAAGGACCTGAGGGGGGAAAAGGAACAAAAGAAGAACTTACATTGAAAGAGAAAGAAAAGGAATCATTAAGAACAAGGAGGAGAGGTTCTGTTCAGGATATGATTCTCAACAGCAAGGAGGAACTGATTTCTGGGATGAAAATGATGAGAACCTTGAGGAAAAGTAACTAGTCCATTTTAGAATTTATGAAAGGAGAAGAAAGTCAGGGATAATCTGACATCCTACAAGAATTCCTGGAGAGCAGATTTCAAAGGATTTGGAAAAGAAAACCATATTCTAAAATTCTGCAGGGGAAGTCATCCCTGGAAGAATGAGAAGCTCAACAGAATGAAATTCAGACAATCCAAAGTGAAACAATTTAAATGAGGAGGGAAAGGTAGAGTTATCTAAAAAGAATAATGTGAATGCACAGGGAGCTCATCCTAACTTTAATTCTAAAGTCATGTACAAGATGAAAAAAGGGTAGGTAGGTAATAAAGAAAAATTGTAAAAGCATAGAATGCTCTGATAAAAATAGACTTTGAGCAAAGCATCTGATGAAATCTCACATATTATTTTATGTGGAAAAGATGGCAGCCAATACCAGGGGAGAAGATTTGTTACACTCCAGCTTTAAGTTCAGTTCTGGGGACAGCATTTTAGGAAAGACTTTGACACACTGAAGTGTGTCCAGAGGAGAGCTATAAGGATGATGAAGGGACTAGAGACTGCCATCTAAAGATCAGTTGAAGGGGCTGGGCATGTTTTGCTTGGAGAATAGAACACTTAGAGGGGAGGAGGGGACTTGACTGTCATCGCCAAGTATCTGAAGCACTGTCATATGGAAGAGGAGCAGGCTTCTTCTGTTTGACTACAGGAGGATAAAGCTAGGAGCAATGAGTGCAAGTTCCAGAGAGGACAATTTAAGCTAAATACAATCATTAATAATTAGGACTGCTAATAAGGAGAGTGGACAGACCAAGGAGATGAAGGCCCTGGAGGCCTTCAAGTAGAAGCTAGATGCCTATTTGTCAGGGAAGCTGTAGAATGGGGTCAAGTCTGGTCTTGGTTCGATTCAGTGGTCTCCAGAATCTCTTCCAGTACTCTGTGATTCTAAGTGGTTTGTTCCATGGTGTGTGGAAATGGTGCCCCCTATGTAGCCCTGGAAAGGAGTGTTCAATGGTTTTCCTTTATTCAATTTAGCATTATAGGATTCTGTGACTTACCCAAGAGGGGTGATGGCAGAAGAGCAGCCATTGTCAAGTTCTGAGTTCCACTGACCTCCCCCTCCCCCTCCCTAGCCAGTTGAATTCAGTAAGAATTCATTAAATGCCTGCTATGCTAGGCACTGGGGGTGCAAAGGCAAAATGAAAACTAGCCCCCATTCAAGGCTCCCATTCACCCCTTATCCTTTGAATTGGTCACATCAGAATCCCACCCCCCCACCCCACTCCCAAATTTTGCCCTCCCCATGCTCAGCCTCATGCGATATTACCCACTCCTGTTATCTTCCCATAACACGGCAACCCAGAACAGGCAATGACTGGAGGTCCTACCTTTTTTGTCACGACTTAGAACATCCAATCTTTTGCGAAGGAATTTGCCCTTCTTGTTTGCTAAAGTTACAGAAAGAAAGGGGAACAAATCAAAAATATGGGTTCAGCACCATCCTTTTCTAGAGCCCTAAGAATCCTGGCACCTGGGAAAATTGAGTTGTGGGTAGGAGAGAGAGGAGATAGCCATCCCTATAAGGCCCCTACCTAGAAGTTCCAGCAGGAAGGCCAGTCTGGTAGACAATTCTTAGGGGAATCAGACAGGCCAGCTAGCTCTGAGAATCACCTATTTCTCTTCCATTTACCTCTACAGTCAAAACACTATGGACATAGTTGATATTTGGTCTCTATTAGTGGCTCATAAGAATTTAGATTTCATTTTAATTTGAGAGACCCTCACGCCCCTCCCCCCAAAAAACCCCTCATTGGACAGCTGAGCACTTGATTTCTTGCCAAACCTCTCCCTTTTTCTGACTTTTTCAATTCTCCTGTTTATGTCAGGTAGAAAGTTGCAGGGATAAACATGAAACTGGGAGTGTTTAGCCTGGAGAAGAGAAGAGTTAAGGGAAGACATTCTAGCTGTCTTCAAGTATTTGAAGGGTTGTCATGGGGAAGAGGGATTCAATTCATTCTGCAATGTAGGAGCAGAACTAGGAGCAATGTCTGGAAGCTGTCGAGAGGTAGAAATTAGTTTGATGAAAGGGAAAATATTTGCTAACAATGAGAGACCCCGGAAGGGAAGGGGCTGTTTGGGGCGGAAGTGGATTCCCCCTTCTTGGGACTCCACACAGAAGCTAGATGGTCTAGAAGGGCCCCTGTAGAGATCTGAGGTCTCCTTCCATTCAGAGATTCTGTAAGGTTGTTTACACTTACTACCCAGCCTAGACTGGGGAGAGTGAGGTAGCTCATCTCCCACACAACAGGGGAGGATGAGGTTCCAAATTTCTCTTTCTTTTCTCCCCTCCTCTTCTCTCTGTCTTTCTCTATGTCTGTCTATCTCTCTCTGTCTCTTTCTCTGTCTGTCTCTCTCTGTCTCCTTGTTTCTCTTGTCTTTCTCTGTCTCTCTTATCTGTCTTTCTCCTCTCTTTCTCTCGTCTCTCTGTATATCCTCTCTCTCTTCCTGTCTCTCTTGTCTCTCACCTGTCTCTGTCTCTCTGTCTGTCTGTCTCTGTCTGTCTGTCTCTGTCTCTCTCTCTCTCTTTCTCTCTCTCTCTCTTTCTCTCTCTCTCCCCCTCTTCCTCCATCTGTCAAAAGCAGTCCAGAATATTCAGGTAGGGGCTAGGCCTCTGGAGTGGGTTTCCACAAAGGGAAGTGTATATTCCCCACAGTTCTACAGAAATGCCAGTTTGGCAATAGTTATATAAGCCTCAGCCTAACTTGGGCAGGATTCTGGGTAAGCCGCAGAGGCCAGGGAAACCTAAAATGGCACCAAGAAGCCTCCTCAGATTTATTTGTTGGCTTTTAATTCCACATTTGCCTAGCTGGACCAAAAACTTCAATGTGTTTCTGACAAGTAGAAAGTCTCCCTCTGTTTAATATTTCCTGTCTAGCAAGGTTCTCCATAGAACCTTCCAAGAGCCAAGAGAGGAAAATGGGGGGGGAGGGGCAGTGGAAGATCCAAACACCCCTCAGGCAACCTCTCTGCAGGCTCACATTTCTCCACTCATGCTTTCTTCCTCTCCTCACTTATCTTCACTCTGGATACCCTTTCCCTAACTCTTCAACAACGGTAGCCATGGACTGTCAAATATCACTTAAGCCTTGGGGGGTCGAGAGGGAGGTAGCTGGGTGTGGAAAGTAGGTGGCTGGGGAAAGCAGAACTGGGGAGATACAGTGTCATAAGAATATGTTCTTCTAGATAAGAAAATGACCCTTTTTCCTTTCTTTGCAGAGGTGGGGGACTATGGGTGTGAAATATTGCATACACTGCCAGGCTCAGTTGATTAGTTTTACTGAACTGTCTTTTTTTATTCTTGCATGTAGGGTATGGTTCTCTGGGAAAGGAATGGGGAGGAATATATTT
This sequence comes from Bettongia penicillata ogilbyi, assembly GCA_023548195.1. Classification (NCBI taxonomy): domain Eukaryota; kingdom Metazoa; phylum Chordata; class Mammalia; order Diprotodontia; family Potoroidae; genus Bettongia; species Bettongia penicillata. The sequence continues at coordinate 8,150,311 of JAJHZJ010000104.1, read as the reverse complement.
TGAAATGAAGGTGATATAAAAACAAAAAAAAATGACAAAAGAAAAAAATTTAAAGAGTACTTTCTTCTCCCTAGTACTGGAGGGCTCAGTCTGGAGCCAGACGCAAAGATGAAGTTTAGGGAAAGGATCAGTAGAGCCAGATGTCTGAGGCTAGGATTAGGGCTCAGTATGTGACCACAATAAGTACTCAAAACTATTAAATTTGATTCATAATAAGGCTCTCATTCTCATTCATTGACCAGAGTAAGAGAGGTCCCCAAAGCCCAATTTGCCTCTAGCTCCAGCCATCCCAAGCTGAGTACTGCCATGCTGGCTAGCTCTGGTAGCCTTCAGCAATCAGACTGATGCCAATGGTCTCTACCTCTGATCTCACTGAGTTCAGCCCACACAGATGAAAAATCAGAGACTCAAGTGAGAAGTCAGAGATTCACAGAGCTGGAAGCAATATAGGAGAATATCTGCTCCACCTCCCACCCAAGGTTTGAGTTCCCTCTGTGGGAGAAGTTCTTAACCTTTTTTGGATCCAGAGCTCCTTTGGCAAGCTTGTAAAACCAGTGGAGCCCTTCTCAGAATAATGGATGTTTTTGAAAATTCATAATGGAAGGAAATGCTCAATTTCAGTTAGAGGTTAATGAAAATAAAGATACAAATTTGTTTCCATCCAAATCCACAGACCCCTGAAACCTATCTGTTGACCTCAGGTTAAGAACCCCTATGACATCCCTGGCAAGCAATCATCAATCAATAAGCATTTATTAAGCACCTGCTATGTGCCAGGTACTGTGCTAGGTGTTGGGGAGCCAGAATATACATAGGATATAAGGGTGTAGGAAATATATACAAGGGATTTTTAGGGGGAAAAACAGCTGGGAGGGAGGAGTGGCTCCAGAAAAGGTCTCATGTAGAAGACAGTAATTGAGCTAAGCCTTGAAGGAAATTAGGGATTCTAAGGAATTGAGGGAGGACATCCCAAGCCTGGGAAATGGGCAATACAATGTACAAAGGCACCAAGACAGGAGATAAAATGTGAGAAACAGCAAGGCAGGCAGTGTGTCAAGGAGACTAACATAGTAAGTCTGGGGAAGTAGGGTGGAGCCAGACTGTAAAGAGCTTAAAATGAACACTTGCTGCAGTGTGGAGCTCATTACCTCACAAGGCAGCCTGTCTCACTGCGGAATGTCTCCCACTGATCAGGAAACAGTCCCCATTCCTTCCATCAGTTCTAGACTGTGAACTCCATGAGGGGAGGGTCCATGTCTTAGCTAAGCTAAGCTCTATGCATTTCATCAAAATAGCCTCATATTTATTTTGTACATAGAATATAAGCACCCTGAGGGCAGGGACCGATTTTTTTTTCAAATTTTGTCTTTGTGTCCCCTGTGCCTACCACAAGAGCCTGCACATTGGAGGCTCTCCATAAAAGCTTGGTAATTGATTGGTTGACAGTAGATGCTTGATCACTGGTTTTTTTTTTTTGAGTGAAATCATCTATACTTTGTATCTTTCCCAGTTCCTAACAGAGTGTTTTGCATACACTTGATGCTGAAGCTGTGTTTGTTGGATGGAACTGAAGCAGTTCAGTAGCACCAGCAGGAACTGGTACCCAAACAAGCCAACTGAGGCAAATCATCAGTCACAAACAAGGCAACTGAGCTGCAAGAGAGCAATTAATTGGCTGCATTAGCACAACCGCTCCACTGAGAAAGGGAGATTCCAGACCTGAAAGTGCAGACTCTCCCCTTATGGTTCCTCCCAGGTGAAATGGACCATCTTGCATACAGAGATGTTGTGCACCCCTCATCAAGAGAATGAATGGTCACTTGGGCTCCAGTTTCCAGTAATGAAAATGGCACACACTGAGCCATCCCCATCCCTTTACCTGGTTTTCCTGGTGACAAATGTCATGTCTTTTTGAGATAGGATGAAGAGTCAGTCTAGGAAGTGTCAGTCCAAACCAGACCATGGAATAGAATTGTTTTCTTTTCACATCTAACTGGCCAACACAGAAATGGAGCTCATAGCCTTGACCTCATAAATTACAGGTTCTAACCCCTGAGCAAACTAGTTCAACCAACCAAACATTAGTCAGTGGTGCTTTAGTACAAGGAAGGGGCAAGTAAGTACCTTGTTCAGTAGGCAATGTGCTGTAAGGAAAAGACTATTAGACCTGGAGACTCACTTTATCATCTTTTATTTATCATATCTCATTTTAGAACTAGAATAAATATTTGTGATGATATAATCAAACCTCTTTATTTCATAAATGAGGAAACTGAGGCTTATGAGTGGTTGGGTGACTTGTCCAAGATCACACAGCTAATACATGGTGGTGCCTAGACTACTCTCAGATCATATGACTACAAGTTCATTACGTTTTTCACTTATAGCACAAGTCAGAAGAGTTGGATTCGAGGTCCAGCTCCATCTAACTGAGTCATTGGTTGTGTACCATTGACCAGGTCACTTAACAACATAACCCCTCCAAGCCTTGTTTTCTTCATCTATAAAATCAGTATGATAATACTTGCCCGACATACCTTCAGACCATTGCTGTGAGGATCAAATGAGAAAATGTACACACAAATGCTTTGTAAATATAAAATTGTGCATGAATCTAAGAATCTCAAAAATTAAAAGGGGCTTCAGAAGGCAGTGTTTGTCATGAGAAGAGCACTGGATTTAGGACCTGGAATTAGAATTCCAGCTCTGCTACTTCTTTCCTGTGTGATCTTGGGCAAATCACTTAACTACTCTGTGCCTTAGTTTCCTCATCTGTTGAATGAAAAGATTGGACTACATGGCCTCTAAGGTCTCTTCTAGGTCTAATGATCTCTCAACACAAACCATTCTATTGCTTCTTCCTTAACAACAAAGATCACATTTTAGAGCCCAAAGAGACTTAGTGATCACCTAGTCTGACCACTCCTCCCTAGAATGCTGATGGGATTTGCCTAAGGTTACACTGCTAGTACGTGGCTAAGCTGGGGTATGAACCCAGAAATCCTGATTCTTGGTCAAATACTCTTTTCTCTTTACACAGATGAAAAAACAGCAACCTGAAATGGAATGAAAAAGGGACAAACAGTTCAAAGGAGTGGAAAGAGAAAAGAGCTATTTCCCTCCATCCTTCCTTTCTCCCCCCACCAATTTCACTCCCCAAATAAGAGGGAGCCAAAACCCAGGATTCAATAGCCATCTGCCTCAGAATCATCGAGAACAAGGGGGACATTGAAGGCAATGATGGGCAGAGCTGGAAAACCAAATGATTGTGTCCTAGCATAAAGGAAATTTAATAAACATCCCTTCGAAATAATGAGAGCAGCAACAAGCTACCCAAACACGAATGTAATTCCGAGTGGGAAATTAGAGAGGCACAAATAACCAAACCATCTATGTCAGGTTTCTCAGAATTACATTAAAGTCATCCATTTAAGTGGAGCACGTACTTTTTCTGCCTTATCTCTTTCCTGGGACCCCTTATCACATGGCTGTGTATATTGTTTACTGACTATTATCTATCAGTCAGTCCTTACCTTGGGACTGAGTGTCCCCAAGGACTGGATTCTCAAGAGAAACATTCTTCACCCTTTAGTTCCTCTTGAGGGCTTGGACTTTTCAGCAGTCATTGCTAGCAGTATTGGCCGGGTGAGCCTTCACGATGGTTTGCTCAAAGGGGGAAACTGTGCTATTAGTCCTGGCATGTCTCTCTTTAAATTGTTTCTCAAAATGACAAGAAAAATAATTCCCATTTCTAGAATGTTTTAGGCTTTACAAAGCACTTTATTCACAAAAGCCCTGGGAGGTGGGTAGGAGAAAAATTAACATCCCACATTTACAGAAGGAGAAACTGAGGCCCCACCTAGGGTCACATGGCTAGTAAGTGGCAGAGCCAAGGTTCCTGGCTCCAAATCCAGTGTTCTTTCTACTACATCCATTGACTCTCTCGAAAGAGGGGAGAAGAGAGGCAAATCTGTTTGTGGGTGGTCACTTTTCAAACATATAACTGGCACAAGGGACTGACCAACATTCAGAATTTTTGCTGCAGTCACCACCTCTCTCTGCCACCACACATACTGACCCACCTTGGTCTTTTGGTCTTGCCCCTTCCTTTACCTTGGTCCTTTCCAAAATAGTCAATGCAGAAAGGTTTCATAGTAATCTCCACCCCTCTGACTTGAGGGTGGGGGTAAGGGAGCAGCAGAAGAGAAGAAGGTGATGATCATGACTACCTTAGCCCTGATACCTGCAGAGAGTTCCTTACCTCAGAAAGGGCCTGAAGCTGCCTTGATCACATAATTGGGCAGGGTTATTACCATTTGACAATGACATGCATTATTTAATTGCCCACGGCAACTGGAACTGGTGAAGACTGCATTTACAGCTTCCCACCTGCCCAGCGCAGTGAAATCCAGATCCCAGGCCACTCTCCAGCATCCAGCAAACGGATGCCTGTGGCATGTCTGGCCAATGTGTGCCAGCTGGATGGCAGGGGAAGCCAAGTCTAACTAAGGCACACTGCATAGAGGTGATGGATATGGCTCAGTTGTTCATTGTAGCATCGCTGTGCAGCTACTGATAAGTATAGACATTATTATTCCCTGTGCTCTGCTTGACTGCTAGCCTCAAACATAAAGAGCAGAGGCCAGGGGTTTGGTGGGAAGGGGTTCTTAAATCATTTTTAAAAAGGCTCTGAATTGACTTTCCTTCCCAAACACAACTGGCACAGACAGAGATGACACCTTCAGCAGGAGAGGCTGATTCTGGAACTTCACTCCACTCAGATCTCTCACCCCAACCTGAGACTTCCCCCAAATCCTTTCCAAATCCAATTTAAAAGACTAGCCAATCATCTATAAACCATAGTGACGGGCACCTGCCCTCAAACATCAATGAATTTCACAACCTTTGCCCCTGATGCAGAAACCAAATGAAGATGTCGAAAGGGATTTTGAGCAATCCCTTAACCCTGGCAATGGTCTCTGGCACAGTGCAACTGGAGAGAAGCTGAAGCCAGAACAGACCTTAGAGATCACTTTAGTTAGTACAGTACTCTGATTTTACAGAGCACATAACTAACTTCCAAGGAAAGGAAGAAATTTTTTCAAAATCACACCAGAATCATGAGTAAAGCCTGAGAATTCTGGGATCTGGATTCCAAGCCAGGTGCACTTCCCATTCTCCCACCTGCCTCAGTCAGCAGAGTCTGATGAAGTACTTTACAGAGGCAAAGATAACAGAAAATTTAGAGTAGGAAGTGACCCTATGGTTGGGGGTTTTTTTGAGGGTGGGGAGGGCAGGGATCTGAACTTGTGTTTTATCAATAGGTGGAACAGTCCACAGTGTAGAAAAGTGGAACTGATCATTGAACTGATGATAAAGTCTTAGAGAATTGCTGGGGGGCACTGAAAGATTAAGCAATTTGCCCACTGTTAAAAAGCAAATAAGTGTCAGAGGCAAATTCCAGCCAGCCTTCTATCCCCTGCCATCATCCATTTTAGTACCCTCATTTTATAAATGGGGACAATTAGGAGACTTGTCCTAAGGCATACAACAATTATGTGGTGGAGCTGTGATTGAAATCCAGGTGTTCTAATCTAAAACTTTTTATAACAACAGCCCCGCCCCACTCCCCTACTGAGCCGGAACTGGCTGACACTCAGAAGCTGGTGAGAATCTTGCCAGTTGCCCAGGGGAGTCAAAGAAAAAACGAGGGGGAGAGGTGTCTCGATGGTCCTCATTGGGTCCTTTTGGTCTTACCTTTGGGCATCTTGATGGGCCAGGTAGGATTCTTCTCCTGCATGCAGAAGAAGGCTATCTCCCGAAGCCTGGTACGTTCCAGCTCGGAGAGATTCTGAATGAATACGGCCTGCATATCTAGGCTTCTTCCAATTCCAGGGATGCTACCAAGAGTAGTCACTAAAGAAAGCACACAAACAGAAGCAATTGGCAATTTCCCCCTTCTGGGCTTGGCTGTTTCCAAAGCATCTTCTCTTATTCCAGGTTGAAGGAGCCAGACAGAACCATTTTACTGTCACAGGACCAAAAGGAAGGGGTAGGACCAGTTAGGTGGTGAGAAGGCAAGCAGAGGTGGGTGGTCAGGAGATGCTTCAGGCAGAGAGGGAACCAAAGACAGTGCTCTGGTAAACAAAAGCCAAAGCTTCTCACCCTATCTTACCTACCTCCAGTTCTCTAATTCAGGATCTATGAGCAGAGATAGCCTCCCAGCAAACCTGGGAAGTTTGAAATCAACATCATTCCCTCCTTCAACCCAATTTCCATGATTCTCCTTTTCCAAGAGACCCAGACACCCTTTCCCAGGCTGTTTCGGGTTCCCTAATGTAACATTCTACCTGGGCTGGTTTCCAAAGTGCTTTCTATGCCCCCATGAGAGAGGCCATGCAAGTATTACTACCCTACTATTACACAGGATGAAAGTGAGACTCAGAGAGGTTTAATGACATGTCTAGGATCACATAGTTTCGAGGTATTACATCAGGAACTTGAATCTAGGTGTTCTGACTGCAAGTCAGGTCCCATATAGCACACTCCATGTTTCCAACTTGCCCTGCCCCTCTACTCCTTTCTTTGAGGACTCCAAAGGAGGTCTTCAGAAAAGTACTGCAAGTGATCTAGGTTTGTTCTAGGCTGTTCAGCAGTGCTATCAGTGGCTAACAAAGTAACTCTAGAAAAAGGCAGCAGTTTGCAATCAACATCAATCCACTTCTTGGAGCAGTCGGTCCAGATCCTTGACTCCCAGAGAGCCAGCCTTTAGCTATCCTGTCTAAGTTGGTTTCCCATCTTTGGAGTGCTCAAAGGGTGGAGCAGAAGGGCCTCTCTGACCCCCTAGCCATCAGGATTAAGAACATCTTCACTAAGAGAGCAACACAAGAAACAAAACAATTCTTGAAAGATGAGCTAGCCCAGGAGCTGACCATCTTAAAATGAAGTCAAAGAGATCAACAATTGCCCAAACAATTGTCATCTCCTCTGGTCCAGTAATAGAAAACGAAAACAAAACCAAAAAGCATAAGTCTGGGAAGGTCAGAGCAATGCCTAGAGGCAACCATGAGGAGAACCTTGTCAAACTGGGGCACCCTCCTAAGCCCTACTGCAGAGTATGAAAAAGGGGCTGGAAAAAGGGCAAGAAAGAGATGCTGGCCCAAGCATTAGACAAGGCCCATTGGGGAAACTCAACACCTATGTGTCTGCTGCATCCCTGGTCAACTTGTTCCCAGATGCAATTCTTAAACCTAGTTGTAAGGTTAGTCGAGTTTCCCAATAGGCAGAAGAGGAAGCCACCTATGCAGTTTTATCTCAAGAATGTCCCAAGATAACAGGCACAGAGTAGTAGAAAGAGCTTTGGCTTTTTGAGTCAGAGGTCCAGGGTTCAAATCCTCACACTACATAATTACTATGTGATCTTGAGCTAATCATGACCCTCTCAAGGCCTTAGTTTCTTCTTTTAATAATTATAGTAAGCATTTCTATACTGATTTAAGATTTTCAAAGAGTTTTGCATAGGCTATCTCATCTGATCTTCACAACAACCCTGTAAACTAGGTACTATTGTTATCCCCATTTTACAGATAAGGCAACTAAAGTTGAGAAAGGGTAAGTGACTTTCCTAGGATCACTCAGATAGTTAAGTGTCCCATGCAGATTTTGAACTCAAGATTCAAAACTTAGCCCTTTATCCATTACTCCACCCAGCTGCCACTAAGGGGTTTGTATTCAATCTCTAAAGCCCCTTCCAGCCCTAAATCTTATAATTCCTCTTTCTCCCCAAATATATCCTTCCCTCCTCCTCTAGCCTTGTGCCTTTCCCCCTCCTTTTCATCTTGAAATGACACCAACAAGAGCCATTAATGCCTTAAACAACAAGGAGGGCTGATGGTGGTATTATTTTCAAAAGGCCAGAGTCATCCTGCACTTGGATGACCTGAGACAATTGGATTAAAACATTAACTCAGATCAATTTATCAGATTAGCTAGTTGTCACCCAGTGGGCCTGGAGGAATTGAAATAATGAATAGGGGAAATTCTGACAACAGGCAATTTTGTAAGGAACTAGGGAAGCTGCTCTTCCTGACCCCATCCTCCCAGGTGAGTTGGTCTCACAAACACATATGAGGCACTTGAATAACCCCTTCTGCACCCCTTATCTAGGGGTGAACATGACGTGATAAAACACTACCTGTGCCTCCTAGATTTCCTGTTTCTTGCCTAGGATGTCACAATCTTTCTTTCCAGATTCTTTCCAGTAGCATCATCTGTAGCCAATGTCAAGGCAAGTCAAGAAGCTTTTAATGTATTGTTTATTGAGCCCCTTGTGTGCCAGGCACTTTCAACTCTAAGATGCAATGGTTCTCCAAATGATCAAGGTCCTTCAAGCTGTTCTAGGGGTCGCTGCTCTTTCCCTTCACAGTCTTCAACTCTCCTCCCCTTCCTAAGAGTTGCCTTGACTTTTCTTATTCACTTTGCTCTTTCCAACTGTGAGGTCAGCTCTCTATCCACTATACCACACTTCCTCTTAATACATTAACCATCAGCTCTCATCAAGCAAGTAAGCATTTATTAAGTACTTACTATATGTCAGGGCCAAGCGCTATGCTAAGAACTGGGGATACAAAGAAAACAAAACACAGTCTCAGTCCTCAAAGGACTCACAATTTAATGGGAGAGACAATATAAATAGATACATCATTATCCTTACAGAGGGGATATAAGTAGATACATTATTATTTTAAAAGAGGGGATATAAGTAGATACATTATTATTACTCTTACAGAGAGGATATAAGTAAGTAGATACATCATTATTTAAAAAGAGAGGATGTAAGTAGATACATTATTATTGGAAAAGGTGGGATGTAATAAATAGATACATTATCATTCAAAAAAAGGGAATATAGGTATAATATTATTCTTAGGGAGAATATATACTCTCCAAGTTATTGGACTTTAGAAATAGTCTTGATTTTTCAACTAAATGGACTGCCAATAAGTAGAATGCCAAGGTATTTCCCTACCTTCTTCCTCTGTGCTAATTCTGCACCAATTTAAATCCCATCCATCTTTCTAGAGCCAATTTGAGTGCCAGCTTTGCCAGCAAGCTTTTCCTGATTGTTCTAAGCCACAGTGCTCTCTCCTCCAGGCCTACAATTCTTATTGCTTGCATCATGATTTTTGCCACTGATCTTTCCAGTCCTGCACTGTCCATTGTTATTTAATTATCCACCTTATCTTTCCCTTCCTTGTGCTCTCTTAGAGCATCTGACTCTATTTTCCACCACTTCCTAGCTGTTTGTTCCAGTAACTCTAGAGACTAGTTTTCTTGTGTGGCCAGTGTCTTTGGAGGAATTTCAGAAATAGTTTGAGCTAAAGAATCGTATGCCTTCCCAAGGTGACCATACTGAAGGACAGACAGTATTCATTTGAATAGATGAGTTCCCATATTATTTGTTTTTCAAAAAGGATATTGTGACTTTAGGGTCACAACTCATATTCTGCCCTTCAAAACTGACTGATCAAAAGAAAAAGTTGTACTCTCATAATGGCTATAACCCACCATCATAAAGCAATGGGCAGCACCTAAAAGAGAAGCAGATTCAGGACCCAACTCAATGCTGCATGCCTTTCAGTTCGGTCTCCATTAAGGTCAGTTTGGGGCGGGGGGTGTTGGGCTGTAAAGTAACATTGTCAAAGAAGGACTCAAGGAATGAAAAATCCAGTGCAAATGAGAATTAATTTATGTATTGTAAAATATGTGACAGGCTATGTGTTATATAGCCTAGGGGCAAGGTGATACTGCTCATACTTATAAGATTGAGCAGCTCAAGAAAGCAGAAAGGCTTTTTGGACAAGGAAAGAATACTAACTTGATCTCTAATACCCATTTTCTGCAGGGATGTCTGAAGGAAAAGGAGGGGAACAAAGCAGACATCCTTGAATCAGTTTCTCCAAAAGTATCAAGGTAGCCCAAAGTCTCCTCAAAATAGCTGCAAACATCTCCCTCAAAAGTCATTCTGAATTCCATGAGCCTAATGACCTTTTACTTTTTGATTTGCTGCAATAAAAGGAAAGCAGGAATTATCAAGGAAATAAGGACCTTATATATTTCACCATGATACTATCTTATATTAAATATAATCATATATAATTGGTTAGTGTGTTGTCCTGCTTAACTGAATTACATATACATTAGAAAGCTTTATACTATACAGATATATCATTTATAGTTGATTAAATATGGTGTTTTTCGTCATTTCTGTGAAAGGCCAACCTCAGACCCCCTGAGTCACAAACACAACCCTTATTACACCATTGTTTCTGTGGGGGAATTAGATTCAACTTAAATCATTTTTATTTACTGCACCTTTTACAGGAACCAAAGATTTAGAGCTCAGTAGGACCTTAGAGATCAGATAGTCCAACTACCTCATTTTACAGATGGGGACACTGATATCCAGAGCAGAAGTGACTTGTCCAAGGCCACACGGCTACTTTGCCACAAAGTCAGTCATCACATATCAAAGTTGGAAAGTACTTTAAAGATAATCTATCTAGGTTGACCTCTACATTTTACAGAGGAGGAAAGAGAGCCTACCTATGTAGATGAGGTGACTTGCCCAACAGAAGACAGGTGGGAGAGTCAGGGTTCAAATGCTGAACAGGGTCCCAGAAGTTCCATGAGAGTTGGGACCATTCTCATCTATATTTTTTAACTTCATCTCACTTAGCACAAGACTCCGCACACAGTAGGTGCTTCTTAAATGCTTGTTGTATAGAATCACTTAAATGTGGCATATCCCACAGATTGGAAACATATGGTGCTTTGTGCACATTAAGTATTTAATAAATGCTTGAGTTGGATTGAATTATCTCTACTTTGTATCTTCCCTAATTTGGTTAAGTACTTAGTAAGTGGTTGCTGAATTGGCTTAACTCAGTTTTCTACCTTCTCTAGCTCAGGTAAAAGGGGTCTGCACACAATAGGTATTTAAGATGGGTTAGTTAAATAGGAGTCTACACACAGTAGGCCCTTAATAAATGGTTGGGAATAAAGCCATCTGGATTTCTAACATCTCTGAACCCTGAGGATAGGTCTATGAATACAGTGGGCACTTAATAAATGTTAGCAGGATAAACTCTGCATGTAAGTATTTACTAAATAATTATGAAATTGATGCATTCTTTTTTTAGCTTCTCCTTAAGCTACAGTAATAGGGCAGATGCTTAATACATGTTAATTGAACATGCTTGGCACACAAGAGACACTTAATAAATGATTCTTAATGGAATCATCTCAACTTTGTACCTCCCTCAGCCCACAACACAGACTCTACACTCGCTGATTAATGAATGCTAATTGGACAAGCTTTTCACACAGTAGGCAGCAAATAACTTATTTTTAAAATAAATTTTCTCAGCTTTTCATTTCCCCCAGTACTGAACACAGGATGTTGCATACAGTAAGCCTTTAATAAATATAAGTTGGTTAGCCTCTACATAGAATGCATATTTAACAAATGGTTCTTGGATCACTTTTTCTCAAATTTGCTTCTCCCATAAGACTGAACACAATAAGCAGTTAATATATGTTACCTGGGTAGGTTCTGCATACATTCAGCACTTAATGAGCAGCAACTGAATTGATTTATCTCACCTATGCATATTCCAAAAGACTATGCAAACAACAGGTGCTTAATACATGCTGTTTGATCCTGCTCCACCAAAGGCAGGCACTTAAAGCTCTATTAAATTGAATTAGATTAGCTCTATGACTCTTCAGCTTGAACACTTGTTGTATACACAGTAAGCATTTAATATATGTCAGTTGCCCAGGTTTTGCACAAAGTACAGCTTGAAAAGTCATAAATTGATGAATTACTTTATCTCACCTTTGCATTTCCCAAAGGCTATGTAAACAATAGGTGCTTAATACTCTTTCGTTGATCCTGCTCCACCAAAGGCAGGCACTTAAAGCTATATTGAATTGAATTAGATCAGCTTTGTGACTCTTCAGCTTGAACACTTGTGTATACAGTAAGCATTTAATATATGTCAGTTGTCCAGGCTTTGCACAGAGTACAGCTTAAAAAATCATAAATTGGTGAATTACTTTATCTCACCTTTGCATCTCCCAAGAGGCTATGCAAACAATAGGTGCTTGATATATGCTGTTTGATCTTGGCTCCACCAAAGGCAGGAACTTAATAAATCTACACTAAATTTAATTAGATTAACTTTGCAATTCTTCAGCCTGAACACATGGTTGTGTATACAGTAAGCACTTAATATATATGTCAGTTACTGAGGCATTGCGTAGAATACTGCATGACAAATCAAAATCATTGCTGAATTGAATTATCTCAACTGTATCTTTCTAGTCTTGAGCATATGGCTCTATATACAGTAAGTTCTTAACAAATATTAGTTGGTCAGCCTCTTAAAACAGTAGGTATTTAATAAATGATAGTTAAACTGATTTTTTTCAACTATGCATCTCCCATGGGGCTTTGTACACAGAGGTGCTTACCATATGTTGTTTAAACCTGATCTGCATATAGTAGGCACTTAATAAATCACTATTCATTTGAATTATCTTGATTTTTTCATGTCTCCTAGTTCTGAACACATGGCTCCATATACAGTAAGCATTTAATAAATATCAGTTGGCAAGACTCTGCACACATTAGGTGCTTAACAAATATGATTTGAATTGGATTATTTGACCTTGGCATCTTCCCAAGACTTGTACACAGGAGCTCTGCATATATAGGTGCTTAATAAATTATGGTTAAGTGGAATTATCTCAAATTTTATCTTCCCAGCTCCAAGCCTAAGGCTCTACATACATTAAGTGCTTAATAAATATTAGCTGACTAAACTTTGCAAACAATAGGCACTTAGTAAATGATTGTTGAATTGATTTATTTCAACTCTGCATCTCCCATAGACCTCTGCATACAGTTTAATACATTTTGGTTGAACAAGCTCTGCATACCACAGGCACTTAAAAGAGCTCTGTAAGCAATAATCATTTAATAAATGTCTATTATATAGACTACATATAGTAGATGCTTAATAAATAGCTGCTCAATTGATTTATCCCAACTTTGAATTTTCCTTAGCCTGAAGTACTGTTTTAAAATACATCAGGTACTTAATGTATGTTATTTGGACAGGTCCTGTACACAGTTGGCACTTAATAAATTTAATTACATTGCCTTAACTCTGTATTACCCCCTTAAACTGAACATAGAACTCTATACACAGCAAGTATATAATAAAAGTTACTTAGACTCTGTACACAGCAGGTGCTTAACAAATAGTTGTCACCTCAACTTTGAATCTCCTGCAGGGCTCTGGACACAGGAGATGCTCAGTGCATATTGCTTGGACTTGCTTAGTTAATGACTTTGAAATGAATTATCTGACCTTTAAACCTCCCTCAACCCAGAAAGTTCAGCATATAGTAGGTTCTTAATATATATCACACTCTGTGTACAGCAAACACTTAATAAGTGAACTTATTTGAATTACCTCAAGTTTCTATCACCACTAAATCTGATCACAGACCTTTGCACAGAGTAAGTACTTAATAAATGTCCATTGACTCTGTGCACAGTAGGTGCTTAATAAAGTGGCTAAATTATCTCCTAGTCCAGAGGACCAGATTTTGCATACATTAGGTACTTAATAACTATTTTAGACAAGTTCTGTATGCAGCAAGTGCTTAATAAATAATTTCTTAATTGATTTATCTCAACTTTGCGTCTCCCCCAAACCCTAATTCAGGCCTCTGAACACAGTAAGCACTTAATAAAGATTAGTAGACCATGTTTTATACAGGAAACATGTAAACAGTAAACAGTAAATGTTTAATAGTTGTTGAATCAGCTTACCTCAACTTTACATCTCCCACAGCCCAGGACTCCGTAATGCAGTAGACACTTACATAAAAGTTAGTTGGACAAGCTTTAAACATAGTAAGGGCTTAATAATTGGTTGTTGAATTATTTATCTTAACCTCATCTCAGCTTTGATGTCTATTACCTGTGTGATCTTAGGCAAGTTATTTCCCTTCTCTGGGCCTCAGTTTGCTTGTCTATACAATGAGGGAGTTTGAATAGATGGCCTCTGAGATTACTTGGTCCTATAACCTTATAAACTCTGCTTGTCTCCCACCCCAAGAACAGGGCACTGCACACAGAAAGCACTTAACAAAGTTAGCCAAATAGACTCTGTACACAGTAGGAACTTAATAAATAGTCATAGAATTGAATTATCTCAACTTTGCCTCTCCCTCCAGCCCCTTAAGGACTTAGAACATAATAGCACATAATAGCACTCAATAAATGTTAGTGGGGAAGGCTCTGTACACAGTAGGCATTTAATATCAACTTCATCTTTCCTCCAGCCTCTTAAGGACTCTACACATAGTAGGCACTCAATAAATATTAATGTGGAATGTTCTTTATACAGTGGGCATTTACCAACCTCAAATTAGCCTCTCCCCCAACCCCTTAAAGACTTAGCACATGGTAGGTACTCAATAAATGTTAGTGGGTAAGGCTCTGTACACAGTAGGAATTTAATATTAACTTTGCCTTTTTCCAAGCCCCATAAGGATTCTGTACATAGTAGACACTCAATAAATGTTGGTGGGGCAGGTTCTGTACATAGTAGGCATTTAATATCAACTTTGCCTCTCCCTCAGTCCCTTAAAGACTCTGCACATAGTAGGCACTCAATAAATGTTAGTGGGGCAGGCTCTGTACACAGTGGGCATTTAACATCAACTTTACCTCTCCCTCAACCCTTTAACGATTCTGCACATAGTAAGCACTCAATAAATGTTAGTGGGGCAGGCTCTGTACACAGTGGGCATTTACCAACTTCAACTTTACCTTTCCCTTATTCCCCCTGCCTCTGGACCAGGGCTGTGCTGCCAGCTGGTGGGGTGGTGCTGCTAGAGGGTAGAGAGAAGGAGGGGGTTGCGCCTTCTAGGAGCCCGTAGTTTGCTGAGCCCAGTCCTAGAGAAGGACCGGAAGGGGGTCCACCTCCCTACCTCTGACCTACCTCCAAACACAGCCCCACTCTGGGGAAACTACTTAGTATGCACAAGACTGTTGCTAAGTCGTGGCCGTTTGAACAACCAATGGTAGTAAGCTAGTGGAGAAAGTTCTAGCATGAAGCTCTGTTTAGCACAGCCTCCTCTCTCTCCGCCCTCTTCTCCCCCTCCCTACCCCTCCCCTGCCCCCCGCCTGCTCTTCTCCTCCCAGTGTCCAGTAACAAGAAAACTGAGATTTCTTCTGCCCACCTATGCCACTTTTCCTAAGGTTGTCTGACCTTGCCCCACGCCCCCTGTGCCCCCTGCCCCATATATAAGCACCCAGACTTATGTGGGTCTAGTCAGTGTTTTGTTTTTAGTCTAGAGGGGAGGTAAAGGTGGGTTTTACTCATCCAAAGACAAGCCAGGGGCTGGGGTAGAGGTGGGGAAGAAACCCCTGAGATGGGGCAGAGATTGGGAAGTCTTCTCCCTCCCAAGACTAGAGGCCCTTGTATCCCTGAGCCCCTTCTGGTGGTGCCCCCATGGATGCTCCTGCGGTCTCCTCTTATCCCTCTGTCTATCCCTGCCCAGAAGGCTCTACTCTAGTTCCACTAACAGGTGCTAGCCTAATGACACACATCCCTCTGCAGGTGCAGGAAGACCACCTAATTGGTATCACCCTCAAATCAGGGGGCTAAGGAAGCTCCACCACATTTGTGTACACTGCTCTAATGAGTTTATTTACATACCAAATGAAACGCGCGGGCCCGAGACGCACGAGGGTCAGCGGAGGGCCGGGGGCACCCCCGCCCCATCCGTGTGGCTGTCTAGTGCGCATGCGCAAGCGCCCCCACCCCCCCGCCGGCCGTCTACAGCACGCGCCCCTCTGCTCTCAATCTCTGTCACACACAGAAGAGACGGAGAGTGCTGCAGGGAGGGGGATACGGCAGGATTTCACTTCTCTCCTCTTCCCTCTCCTCCATCCCCACCTACCCACCCCCCTGGGTCTGGGGGAAGCCCAGGTGCCAACTACGGGGCTGAGTCAAAGGGTGCTCTTGGGATCAGACATGAGTGTGTATGTACGTATGTATCTGTGTGAGTGTGTGCAAGGGATCTCAGGTGTCCAGGAGGGCAGCTGACAAAAAGGCAGAAATGTCCTATAGGGGGCGGCAAGCAGAGGGCAATCTGCAGTGACAAGCTAGAGCTAGAAAGGATCAAGTTCTTCATTTGACAGATTGGGAAACTGAGGCCCAGAAGAGGCCCAAACCCATGCTCCCCCAGCTAGTCATTTCCAGAGCTGGATTTATACCTAGATAGGTCCCTGGGAGCCTAGTCTGGTGCTTGTTAAACACAGCTGCCTCCCTTAGCTCCCAACTCTTCTCCTCACCATCATTTCCCTTTCCCTACCTCCTGATAGAACTTTGGGGATCAACCTAAGAATCCCATAGTAGGAAAGGGAGCCCCTTTGACATGAGAGAGCATGACCAAAACCTGAGCCAAGGGAGAGAAGATCACTGGCTCTGAGGGAGACTGTTGGCACTGAAAGATGGGCAGGTGACAGTTATCATTTAGAGGACAGAATTGGGAGGAAAAAGGATGAAAAAAGGCTCCCAAAGGTGGACTCGATTGGGGCTCAGTTTCCCCCTCACCTACTTTCCCATGTTGTTATTTTCCTCAATCCTTATGCTAATTTTTGGGATGCTTCCTCCTTAACCCCAGCAAGGTCCATCCTAGCCCAGACCATCCCCCAAGCTCTAATGGAACTGCCTCCAAGCAATATCATTCCACAAACTGAAATGCACGAAGTAGCCTGGGGACCCATTAGTCAGCTGCCAAAATACATCTTTGAAACCTGGGTTTTCATAGAACAGGAAAAACCTGCAACTATAACAGGTGGGCTTCTTGTGCCATCTGAAACATGGACCCTTTCTAAGTCCCCAGCTTCTCTGGCCTTGAGCTAGCTATATGTTCCCCCTGTCTCCTGTTGGTCCTGCAGTATTAGCAAGCAGATTATCTTGGGCCCTCCTTCTTCTAAGCATGGGGAATGAGGGAGGGGCATTCAAGCCCCTGAGAAGTATGTCCAGTGGCTTAACCATTTGCTGATCTCTCCTTGCTAGCCAAAGAATCTGCTAATAGGGAGCTCATCAGCCCCCCCCCCTTCCTTTTTAACTGTGATAAAAACACATTTTACTCACACCCTTGACTGCCTACATCCATGCTACCTCCTTCAGCAAAAGAGCTCCCAGTCTCCTTTAATATCAAGCTGGTGCCAAGATGCCATCTGAAGGAGTCAGGGATTCCCTGGACACCCCCTCCCATGATTGCACCCAGCATTTCCTCTACCACCTGCCTCTTTTCATCGAATGTGGTTCCTTGGGATCTTATTTATGGGTATTTCTCAGGGACATTCAGTGACATAGCCAGGAGGCCAGACACCACTCAATCATCTGCTTCCACAAGCAGGGAGCTTGACAAAATATACTTCTGTCCTTTCTATTTGACAAGGTGTTGCTGCATATGTGCAGCTGTGGTCAGAGGATCATAGATTTTCGAATTAAAAGGGACCTTAGAGATCTAGTCTACCCACCCACTCTCCTCCCTGTTTTACAGATTAACAAACTGTGTCTCAGAGTGATGAAGTGATGTGTCATGTCCAGACCTAGTCAATAGCAGGGGTTCTAATTTGAACCCAAGCCTTCTGATTTCAAAATTAGAGCTCCTTCCACTACACCAGGACTTCTGCATTATCAGTCCCTCGATTACTGAAATACACAAAGGAATAAAGAAAGATTGTACTTCAGCACCCCAGTAGCCCTGGGGAGGCAAAGAGAGGAGCCCTCCCTCCTGAAAAATGGTCCATGTCATACTTCAAACATGCAAAGAGTGCTACTCACCCAATGTTAGTATGACATGAGCTGGGAGCTCGGAGTCAAACAGGGAGAATTTGCAGCGGCTAGACATCACCACTCACTCTCTGGCTTGCTCCTCACAAATCACTGTTGTGGTCTGTGGCCATGAAAGAGAGGGAAATTAAGTGGCCTACCTAGGGATTGGACACCCAACTTTGGGCTGAGAGTGAGGCACGATGGAAATGGAAATATGTCATCTCTGTGAGTGGGGACGTCAGATGCTGGTTGGGGAAACAGGCCACATGCATGTGAAATGTCTGAAGCACCATCAGGGAAGTGCCTCTGTTTCTAACTGAAGTCTCTCTTGCTACAGTTGAAAGCTATTCCCTCTCATCTGTTCCTCTGGGGAGTGCTAGAAACCTTCCATTTCCCCTGACTTACCTGCAGAAGGAGGACCCTTCCTCAGTTCCAGGTTGCAAATGTGACTGAGTCATCTTTGTCTCCTCCCACGCCACACTCGCTCATCACCCCCACCCTCCTCTCCCCGCCTCCTCTCCCCTCTCCCTCCCCTTATCCCTCCCAGTCCGTGAGATTTTACTGCAGAAATCTCTAGAATTCATCCCCTTCTTCGCCCACACTCTATTTCAAGCCTCCATTACATTTTGCCTGGATCACCTGGAATATTTTCCTAACTGGTTTCCAGTCTCTCCTATTTTCTAATCGGACTGCCAAAATAAACTTTCTAAAGCACAGGTCCCACCATGTCCCTCCATTCTAGAAACCTTCAGTGGCTCTCCATTATCCACCAAATAGAAAGTTCTCAGTCTGGCATACAAGGCCAGTCCTCCCTAATACCACAATCTAGTTCTCCTCTATCTTTTCAGCATTATTTCACATTGCTCCCATTCCACATACAGTGTGCTCTATGCTCCTGACAAAATGGATCCACCAAGACCTAAACCATCCCAACCTTTGTCTCCATGCCTTTGCTCACATCTCCTATGATTAAAACAAGGTACTCTCACTCAGCTCCTCCCTACTGAAACCGGTGGTTCAAATGCCCCCTCTTCCCCAGATTTCCCTGATCTCTATTTCCCCGTCAGTCCTAGTCAGACGTGAGTTCTCCCTCATGTAAGATATCTGATAGTAGAAAGGGCACCAGGTCTAAAGTCACATAACCTGGGTGCAAATTCTGCTTCTGAGGATTATCACAATACTCTGAGCAAGTCACTGCACTTACTTGGGTCTCAGTTTCCCCTTCTGAAAAAAGGAGTTGTACTAGATGGACTGAGGTCCCTACAAACTCTAATTTATGATCCTAAATAATTTTATTTCTTTGGGCCTCAGTTTCCTCCTCTGTAAAATGAGGAAGTTGGACTATATGACCTCTGAGGTCCTTTCCAGCTCAAACAAAATCTATGATTTTCTATAAACCTCTTGACATTTACCACATCCTACTGGGTGTCAGAGATCTTTGTGCCTATATCTTCCCTACCCCATTCTCACTAGATTATAAACTTGATGATGAAGGGGCAATGTCTTAATCATTTATTCATCCCCAATCACCTGGCATAATTCTTTCATATTGTAACTGCTTAATAAACATCTGTTTGAACTGAATTCTAGCACACGGTAGTTGTTCAAGTGATTCCTAAAGCCCCAACCCTCCTCCCAAGGCCCATTTCTGGGGGTGGTGCAGGGGCCCCTTTGAGCTGAAGACAATATGAAGTAAGCTCTGAGTCAAGTCTGCACCAAACACCCCCTTCCACCCTACCCCCCCCAACATCATCATGCCACAGAATGCTGAAAAGAGGAGACACTGATGGGCAATTTTTCCCCAATGGCTTAATAATCCATGCACAAAGAGGAACCAGAGAAAGGAAGAAACTGGAAGAATCTCTGATTAAAGCCCCCTCCCCTCCTTGAATCCTCTCCAGTACAGGGCTCTACTTTTCTGCCAATGACTGATTCTTTTCAAAATAAATGCATATATAATGTCAATAACACACCAAAAACACATATATACACATCACTTCTAGATCATACCCTCAGACTGCAAAAAAACAAGAAACTACTTTTCCAGCTGTTAAGACTAGACCAATGAAGAAAGAAGTAAGTAATAAACCAAGCTTCCCTAGAAAGAGAGACCCCTAACCTCCTCTAAAATTAGAAATACCAATTTGGAGATTATGATGAGCTAATAGACCTCAAGAGGAGCATGACGCAGTTAGTGGAGAAAGCACTATCTCAAGCGTCACTTATCCCCTGTCTGACTCTTTGCTTTGCTGTATGTTACCAGGCAAATCACTACATTCATCTGCATGTCTGTTTCACGGATAAATCTAAAATCTTCACAAGGATCTTGTTATAAGGTTAAACTGATGTGTCACAGAATCACAGAATGTTCTAGATACTTCACCTAGGTCAGTGTTTTTCAACCTCATTTATCCATATTTCAGTTCAGCAAACATCTTAAATGTCTCTAAATATACTGAATACCTCCCATGCTAAAGGGGGGGAATGAGTTGGGGGGTGAAATAGAGGAAATGAAGCTTATTTTCACAGTGAAGAGCACCCCATGTGTTTTGAAACATGCATAATTTCATATTTTCAAATATCACCATCATCATTCACACCGCAGGGGGTTACTTGGGCTCCATAGAATATACAGTCTGGGAAATAACTGATTTAGTCTGTCTTACAGGTGAGGAAACTGAGATACAGAAATAAAATCTGATTCCCATTAGATTACCAAATTAGGGAGAGGCTTAAAACCAATTTTTGGCTACCTATTCAAATCAGGAATCATTCTTTAGAATGCCAGATACCTCACAATTGTAGCTCAAACCTTAAAGAGACATGGTTCATAAAGGGCTATAGACTTGTAAACTACCCTTAGTGGCATTAGTAGCAGGAGACCTGTCTTGATTTTGGCTCTGCCACATTCGCTGAACCTCATTTTCTCTTCTGTAAAATGAAAGTGGGGGGGAGGGAAATCTATGGTGTCTAAGGTCATTTGCATCTCTGACACTGTTTTCTATTTTAAGGTCTTCCCTGGCTGTTACTGTCTGTATTTCAAGGTCTCTCTCAGCTGTGACAGTTTATGGTGCGAGGTCTCTTCCAGTTTGGACAGTCTGTTCTACATTCTAACTCCCTTCCCAGCTTGGATATTCTCTGGAGTCAAAGCTCCAGGATTTGGATTTTACCTCTTCCACCCCTTACTAGCTGTGAGACCTTAAGCAAGTCTCTCATCCTCTCCCAGCTCAGTTTTCTCCTCCGGAAAATTAGGGGATTGAACTAGATGGCCTCTGAAATGCCTTCCAGTTCTGAATCTAGAATGTTCTTAGGCAAAGGAACAGCTCAGGCTTCCTTACTGTCCCACTGACAGGACTGGCCCTTCAGCAAACCTGCAAAGGAGGTAACTTTTGCCTCAGGAGGCCAATCCACACCTCCTCCAAACCCCTGCCCCCTCTTCCTATCCTGCGTAGGTCCTGTACTGCAGCTAGGCGTAGGTCCTAAACCTGGGTAAACTAGTCCCAGCTAAGGGGGGGGTGGGGAGGAGGAAGAGGGAGAGGTGAAGGAGGAAAGAAAGGTGAGGCTCTTCCCTGAAGGATTTGCACCATAGTGCAAAAAGAAAAAGCACAGTAAAAACAATAAAATTCTTCAAAAACCGAAGTAATGCATTTGTGCTATAATACCTGCGTCACGGGGCTACTGGGGGGATGTCTACCTAAACGGGGGGGTGGGGGGGCTGAGAGAGAAGGGTGCTATTCGTGATAGGCTGATACTTAGAGACAGGATTTTTGTTCAAGGACTCTTCAAATCATACCGTACCCCTTAGCCTCCTGCTGTGTGTGTGTGTGTGTGTGTGTGTGTGTGAGCGCGCTGTGTGCCTTTCAGCCTCCTGCCTAGGGTGTGGTGTGTGTGTGTTTGTGTGTGTGTGTGTCTGTGTCTGTGTCTGTCTGTGCGCACGCGCGCGCGCCCGTAGTTGCCTGCGTAGAGAGAATGGGGGGGGGGGAATGGAAATAAAGGGGTAGGGGGAAAATGGCTCTTAATCTTGCCTCTGGCTCTTATTAGCTGCGCAACCAAGAATAAGCCCCTTCCCTGTCTCAGTGCCTCAGTTTCTGCATTTATAAAATGAAGGGGTGAGATCAGATGATCTCTAAGCTCTGAAAGCCAGTTATTCTCAATCAACAAGCATTGATTAAATGCTTGCTATGTGCCAGGCATTGTGCTAAACTATAGGAGACTGGGGGCGGGGGGAAGATGCAGAGATGGGGGGCATAGAAAACTGGCTCTTATTAGCCTCCTGACCATAATCAAATCCCTTCTCCGTCTCAGTGCCTCGATTTCCTTATTTATTTCCTCATCAATTATTTATTTATTGAGAGGGGGCACCAGATGATCTCTAAGCGTCAATTTTTTTTTTTTTTTTGGCGGAGCGGGGAAAGGGGAGGAGAAAACTGGCTTTTAAACCAGGCTCTGCGTCTTTTTAGCTGTGTGACAAAGAATAAACCCCTTCCTTGTCTCAGTGCCTCAGTTTCCTCATTTATAAAATGAGGGCGTGGGACCAGAAAATCTCTTAAATTCTGACAATCAGGTACTCTAAATCAACAAGCATTGATTAAATGCTTTCTATGTGCCAGGCACAGTGCTAAACCCTAGGGGACTGAGGGGGGGGGGCAGGGAGCAGTTTCGGGAGAGTGGGGTATAGAAAGCTGGGTTTTAAATCTGGCTCTGCCTCTTAGTAACTGCGTCACTACGATCAAGTCCCTTTTTTATCTCAGTGCCTCAGTTTCTTCATTTATAAAATGAGGGAGAGGAACCAGATGATCTCTAAGATCTGAAAATCTTTTCTTTGAAGGGGGAACAAAACTGACTTTTGGTGCTATTGACCAAGAACAAATCCCTCCCTCATGTCAGTGCCTCAGTTTCCTCATCTATAAAAGCCAGGTGGGACTAGATCTCAACCACATCCCTTCACCTCTCTGAGCCTCAGTTTCCCCCTGTGTCAAATGGGGCCACTGATTTCTAACCTAGCTACCCCACAGGGTTGCTTTGAGGATGAAAAACAATGACATATATGAAGCAATTTGCAAAGCAAAAGATACCATACCAAGGTTAAAATTTTTTCATTTTCATTTTTTTTTCATTTCAATAGCACCAGTAAATATACCCAAAGATGGGTCTTTTCTTCCCTTACCCTTACCCTCCTTTTGTCCTGAGGCTCAATCCCCTTCATCAGCACATCAGGAAGGGTCAACAAGACAGGTTCTCTTCCCCCACACACACTTTGACACCTCCTCCCATCCCCAGGGTGCTTGGTTCTCAGGCTCTGAAGGGAGTTTTGTCCTGTCAAAGATAAAGCCCAGTGGATGCTTACACTGAAGAGGTGAGCTGAGGGATGAGACCTCCACTCCTACCCCTTGAATCTCAATGGTCACCCTCTACCTCCCACTTTGCTGGTCACCTACGGGACCCCTGAAGACCAAGCACCCCATACCATGTTTATCAATCATTACTCTCTAGTGCCAAGACAAGCTCCTGGCACACACCGACATCACTCTTCCCCCCGTCCCCATCACTTTTGTGTCTACACCAACACTCCACATAGTACCTTTCCACTGCCAACTCCCCCGCCTCCCTCATCTCCCTCACTTTCCCTCCACCCCACCCCACCCCCACTGATCTGTCTAGCATCAGATCGTAGGACTTTAGAAAGGACTTTAGTGATCACTTAGTCCAATTCTCATCATTTTGAGACTAAAAGGGGGGGGGGCGTTTGCCCTAAAGAACATAGTCAATCTCTAACAGAGCTGAGACTAGAATCCAGGCATTCTGACTGTCCTAGGTCTTAGCTCCCTTGTCTTCTGTGGCCCCCACAGTGCCTGACACACAGTGGGGGCTCCAAGACCCTTTCTATCCCACTGATTCTATTACATAAAAGGAACTCTAAGATGATCTTACAGCCAACCCTGTCAACAGGTGCTCCTCAAGCCCTTTTCAACGCACATCAATGGAAGAGCCCAAGTGTAAACATAGGGTCTCCTACATCCCTGCCAAGCTCTCCTCCACAATTGCCCTCTCCCCAAAATGCTCATGAATAACTGCATCTGATCCAAAGTTGAACAAGCATCAGAGACAAATTTGTCTCTCCCCCTACCCAGTCCTGCCCCCAGAAACTGTCAAATTTCCTGAATTTATTGTCCGAAGCCCTGGGTTCAAGTCTTTGCCATACCACTTACTGTGCAACCTGGGCACGTCTCCTGCCCTCAGAATCTCAATTTTCTCCTCCATAAAAGGAAGGGAAAGAAGATCTCTAAAGTGGCTCTTTCGTCTAGAGCCTACAAAAAGTCCCCCATAACCCTTACAAAGGTCTCATTAACCCCTCCCCCCCCCCCAAATCGACAATATGTCTCCAAGCGTCTCTCTCTAACCCGAAACATTCCAGGGCTGGATCCTATGGGAAATCCATAGCCCCAAGCACTCTGTGTCCCAAAGGTCACAGGATAGTCTAATTTTCCCACCTCACTAAGATGCATTCCCCCCACCCGCCGCGTAGCCCCTGGGCCAAAACTGACCAGCCTGGGGAGGGGGGATAAAAGAGAAAACTCATTACCTTCGGGCGAAAGACCCGACAACCGAACCTTGTCAAACGTTAAGGAATTTAAAAGAAAAGGCAATCTTTAAGCTTTTCTTGTTGTGCCCTGTCTGAGCTGCCCCCAGCCTCTGCCCTTGCCCTGGGACAAGCAGCTTCAACTTGGAGCAGGGGAGAGAAAGCGCGCAAGACTAACACTAAGCTTTCTCCTCTAGCACCGACGGCAGTGGAGAAAGGCGGGAAGCAACAGGGGAGAGGGTGGAAGGTAGCAAGGGAGAGGGGAGCGACTGGAGGAAGGGGGAAAGGGGGAATTAGGAGGGGAAAGGGCTAGGGGGCAACGAGTGGCAGCAGGGGATAGCCGAGGGCAGCGGGAGGTAGCGGGGGCTAGCAGGGAACCGGGTGGAGGTAAATAGGTGGCAGGATACGAAAAGGGCGCTAGGGAAGCAGGTAAGTAGGGCTGGAGGGCGCTGGGAGGCGCTGGGGGGGCGGGGGGGGGTGGAGAGGCTCGGGCTGGCTCAGGAGAGGCTTGACCGTCGTCCGGAGCGAAGCGCGAGTGAGACAGGAGAGCTGCGCGCCAGAGAACCAAGGCTCTTGATGGTGTGGGCGGGGCTTAGGGCTCTCACTGATTGGATGAGAGCTCTTCTGGCTCCGCCCAGCCCCTCCCGTCCTCCTCGGTGGGGGGCAGGGGGCGGGGTCTCTCTGCCTCTGGCTGCGGTTCTCCAGCCATCCCTCTCCCTCCCTCGCCCCCTCTGCCCACCCCCCCGCCCCGCCCCGCCGCAGCTCCTGTTCTCCCCGTGCCCGCTGCCCAGCTCCTTGGGGGAGGGGGGAGGGAAGAAAAGCGGTGGTGGGGCTACAGGAGCCAAGAGCCTACTTCTGTCTCCAACCCCGGCTTGCGCCTCTCCCGCCACCCCTCACGAGCGGCTGGAGCCGCTTGTGCCGCCGCCGCTTTTTCCCGGAGAGGCGCATTTGGCCGCGGTTTATGCCTCTGATGCAGTTCAGACCGCCGGTGTCAGTGCAGCTCCCCAGAAAACCCAACTTTGCAGCCCCTCTCCCCCGGCCCCCGCCCCAGACGCACTTGCCGGTACCCGCAGCTTTAGGTTGCGCGGCAGCGGGAACAGCACCAGAGGCACGAAAGACGGCCAAATGAGCCTCTCCGGGAAAAACGGCGGCTAGGGCGCGATCAGCTAAGGGGGATGCAGCTCCGGGAGAGGTGGTGGCGGTGACGGCGGTGGCGCCGGCGGCGGCACGAACCCCTTCTGGACCCGGAGAGGATCAGGCTGGCGGCGGCGGCGGCGGCAGGAGCGGATACCTGCCGCCGCCGCGGATCGCGCCACTCAACAGGTCCCTGCCAGGGTCGAGAAGTTGCCCAAGTTGCCCCCTTCCCGGTGCCCCCAGCCGGAGCCGCGACCAACGGGTTCCATCCCTGTGCCCCTTACCCTCCCGAGGCCCCTTGTAGGACTGCAGACCTTAGCCGGGGCTGTGCGGCGAAAGGAGCGCTGGCTGGAAGGCGAAGGAGTCGCT
This sequence comes from Bettongia penicillata ogilbyi, assembly GCA_023548195.1. Lineage (NCBI taxonomy): Eukaryota > Metazoa > Chordata > Mammalia > Diprotodontia > Potoroidae > Bettongia > Bettongia penicillata. Next base: position 8,124,289 of record JAJHZJ010000104.1, on the reverse strand, counting down.
TCCCAATTCTGGAGCGGCTACTTCCGAGCTGTGCCCAGAAGCAAAGCGCTTCTCAGCTCTCTCCCCCCTGTTAAAAGGAGGGGGTTTGGACCAGATGATCTTCTCCCACCCCCGCGGCCCGAGAGGTGGGGGGGTGGGGTGCGAAACAACTTCTCTAGTCCGGAATCCCAACCCAGCTGCGTTCTGGGATCCTGCGGTATTGAAATTCTCTTTCCTATATACTCACTGATAGCTTAAAAGAGGAGTAACTTCAATTTTTCCAGGAAATGCAGTTATATGGAATAGCTCATTCCTTGGTGATGAGGCATGGCTTCGTGTGTGTGTGTGTGTATACATGTTTATACACACATGCATGCTCAAATGCTGTTAGCCTTTAAGGAGGGGGAATACTTTTTTACCTTAAACCAGCATGACAAAGGAATTTTGTTGCTGTTTAGGGTTTTTTTTTATTTAGTTTTGTTTTTTATTGCATTAAGTTTGATTATTTTAGATTTGTCTACCAAATCAACTCTTAAAACAGGCTAATTCATGCCAATTATGGACCAAGGTGACTTCCGGGATGCATTTTAAGAGACATTGGATTTCAAATCAGAGGATCCGAGTCTAGACTCCCAAATTTGCTACCTGTAAGAATTTGGGGAGGTTGCTAAACCTCTCTGTGCCTATTTCTTTCTCCTGCAAGAATACTAGACTAAATCTCGAAGGTCTCTTCCGGCTCAGAAATCTGTAATCCTGTGCTCCTAAGGCTACTTGGATCATCTAATCTGATAAAGAGATAATGTATTAATTACAGCGCTACCCTCATCGGAGATACTTTTTTTTTGAAGTTACTGTTCTTTCATTTGTATTGATATCATTTGTTCTTATATCACTCTCATTTCAGAATATATGTCCCCCTCCCCTATCCAGCAAGCCTCTCTCATAATAAAAAATATAAAAAGAGAAGGAATAGGAAAAACAATTCAGGAAAACTAACCACCATTTCAACAGAGTCTGATATTACAGGCAGTATTCCACACCTATCGTCCCTTAGTCTTCTCTGCCCTCCCCAATCTCTGCAGAGGAGGGATGTTGGTGCATTTTCGAAAATCTCCCCTTTTAGTACCCAGATTGGTATTAATGGTCATTTTCCCCCCTTTTTCTTTCTTTATTTTGTTTTCTTTTTAATTTTTATTCAGTATTTTCTTTTTTCGCCCATCAGCTTGGGTTTTTTTTCCACCTATAGCCCTCCCTTTACCCAGTAAACCATCCCTTGCAAGAATTTTTTTTTTTTTTTCTAGAAGAAAGAAAAATGGCTGTCAGGCAAAACTGACAAGCACGTTAACCAAGTCTGAAATTACCGGCAGTGTTCTACACCCGTAGTCCCCCACCACTTCAAAGAAGGGAGGGAGCTGGATTTGCTCACATTTTCTCTAGGGTCAAACTTAGCCCCGATGACCATTCTCCCCCTCCCCCCTCCTTTTTTTAAACTTTTTATATTTTTATTGCTATATTTTCTTTCTTTCTTTTAACATCATTTGCATTTCCAAATAGATCCCTGTGCTTACCCAGTTTCCCTTGTAAGGAAAAATGAAAAAGAAAGACAAAAGGCAGTTCAGCAAAGCTAACCAACACATATTTGAGTCAGACATTATAGACAATGTTTCTCACCTATGGCTCCCCCACTTCAGCCCAGAAGGAAGGGAGGTAGATTTCTGAAATCTTCTCTGGAGTCAAGCTTGATCTCAATGGCCATCCCACCGCCTTTTGCTTCTTTTTCATGTTCATTGCTAGCTTTTCTTTCTTATATAGCTTCCTTTCCAAATATACCCTCCCTACCTAATGAACCATCCCTTGTAAGAAAAAAATGACAAAAAAATGAAGAAAAGCAGTTCAGCAAAGCTAACTAATACAGCAACTGACTCTTGCAGTATATGTAGCATTACACACCCATTGCCCCCCACTCACCCACCCACATCCTTGAATACTTCTGCAAGAAAACTCTAGGTTGATTACTTACATCTTAGTTGTAACTCCAAAGAAAGACAGAATGCTGATATGATTTAGAGAAGGGATTTTATCCCCAAAGGGCTTTCCAGAACTCTACCCATCCTCTTTCCCAGGGCTTAGGAGGAAGAGGGGAGTGAGGGGAAAGCCACTGGCCTCCAGAGAAGTTACTAGAAAGTGAGAATCTCTGGTCTTCAGAGAGGTTATTAGAAAGAGGGAGAGGAGATTACAGAGGACAGAGGAAGGCTTGCAGGGGTGCCATCATTGCCCCCCCCCCCCATGAAGCTAGAACTAGAACTGGTTCCCAAACCACCCCATGAAAGTCCCAGTGAGCTAGGTCAAAGGGTCTGAGTTCAAGTTTCACCTCCATTCTACATAAGCCCCTGGAGGGCAGAGGCTATCTTTTGTCTTTTTTTATTCCCACTTCTTAGCATAGTGCCTTGCACATAGTGGGTGCTTAATAAATGTTTATTGACTGATGAAATCAGTTTCCTCACCAGTGAAATGAGGGAGCAGATCCTGAATCTCTATGGTGCCTAGCAGCTTTGAGGCCTTGCCTGTGTGGAAGTACTCAAAGAGACAAGACCATTGCTCTGGAATATTGTAGAGAGAAGAGCTGCTTTGCTATGGAGGTTCACCAGCTACTTTCTCACATCCCTTCTAATGCTGTGATTTTATGAATCTGAGAGCCAATCTACCTCCTAGAAAGCTGGAAAACAGGGAGAATGATAGGGGCACCTTCAGAACAACTAACATCAGACTTCTGTGAAAAAGAAATCGAGAGACCCTATTCCAGAGTGAGCTGTGCCACCAATTAACCCTCCAACTGTGGGTAGGCAAATTCACCACCATGGGTCTTGGGTCCCAGCCACCTCTGTAAGCTGTATGGTGTTCCTCACAGGGCAAATGTGATAAAAGTGCTCGGTAATCCACCTGGGGTTGGAGAACTCTTGAGGGATCATAAAGGAAAGAGTCAGGCTAGGGTAAGAGGAACCCTAAGCTAGGCTCCCTAGAAGAGTTAAAATGTACCTCTCTTTTTTTCTGAAAAAGTAGGGATCTACAGGGGTGGAACATTAAATATACCATCAGACTCAGTTGGTGTACTGATTAATTTTGCTGGACTTTTTTCTTTTTTCTCTTATTTTTTATTATGGGCCCCATGAGTAGGAGAAGGGGAAGGGATACCCTCAGAAATGAACAGAATGTTCAAACAAAAAGGTATCTTCACAAGTAATTTTTAAAGAAGAAAGAAAATGGCCCCCAGGACAAAGTTTGATCCTAGCAAAGATATGAGAAAATATAACTCAGAGGTGGGAGACAATGGGATTGGAATATGGCATATACTATCAGATGCATTTTGCTCTATTATTGTTTTCCTCTTTATTATTCTTTTTTACAAAAGATGGCTTTGTGGGAAGTAGAGGGTAATGTATGTATTTGGAAATAAAGTCAAAACAGAAGGCATCAATGCATTTTTTGAAAAAGAAAACAAAAAAGAAAATGGCCTTTGGGGTGGGGACTAGCTACCAGCTAAGGGAGTCTGACTCGAGTAGGACCTTAGGCAAACTAGTTAGTATTTCTGGGCATCAGTTTCCTTATTTGTAAAATGAGAGGGATGGACTACAGAACCTCAAAGGCATCTGGGTGTAACAGTGGATAGAGAACTGAGACTGGAGGAGGGAAGTCCTGAATTCAAATCCAACCTCAGACATTTGCTGGCTGTCTGATCCTGGGCAAGCCATTTAATCTCCATCTGCCTCAGTTTCCTCAACTGTAAAATGGGGATAATAACAGCACAGACCTTCCCTGGTTGCTGTGAGAATCTACTGAGATAATATTTGCAAAGAACTTAGCACAGTGCCTGGCACATAGTAGGTGCTTAATAAATGCTTATTGCCTTTCTTCCAGTTCCAGACCTATGATCCCATGATTCCATCAGTGGGAACTGGAGGCCAATCTAAGATCATGGTTCTCCCTCTAAAGATGAACCAACTCAATCAATTTTCCATAAATTCATTTGTTTCCTCTCTTAGTTGAGTTATGGGGATGTGCAAATCAGGCTTCCCCCAAGGGAAGGGACAGAGAAAGCACAAACTTACCTTTCCAATGTCTCACCCAAAGCAGGACCTCTGATGAAGGTCATTCCTTATAGGTCAGTACTCATAGGTCATTCTTGGAGGTTAATTCTTATGAGTCAATGTGTTCTGCTGTTGAGTTCATTCCCCTAACTCCCCTTTAGTCCCCAGTTTGTTCACTTCCGTGCCCACAGCCCTGGGACAACAAAGGTGAAATAGTGAGGTCAGGTTGTATGTTTCCTCAGGTTGGAGATGTGTGGGGCAAAGGACAGCCAAGCAAAGTGCTATGAGAAATGCAGTAGAGGGATATCATTTTCACTTTCAGCTGGGAGGAGGTGGAGAGAAAGGAACAGTGAAGGCCTCAGAGAAGTGGTGACTCCCTCCAGAGGTATGCCAAGGTGATCATATATCACCCTAACAGAAACAACTGAGAGGTCCACTGTGCCCTGGTTGCTCAATTTGAGATGATGGAAACCTTCGGGGAAAGTGACTACACCACCTTAGGTTTTTTGACTGAAAGGGAAGAAAGCCAGTCTAACATGCACCCTGGCTTTGGGGAGAATAGATTTCAAAACACTGGTCTAATATTCTTCAGGAGATCAGGGCAAAGGGGATGAGAAGTTTTCAAGGACACTCTGAAGACAAAACTAGAAACAATTCTGATGGAGAGAAAATGAGACCAATGTGTGTGATCACCAGTCTTGGCCTCAGAGAAAAAAAGAGGAAATGAACTTCTCTCCTTTCCTTGAAAATGTGGAGGACTACAGATACAGAATGGTGTATGTATGCATGTATGTATGTATGTATGTATGGATGGATGGATGGACGAATGGATGGATGGATGGATGGATGGATGACCATCATCAGGCACGTTTCATGTATCAGTTGGTTTTGTTTAACTGGATGGAAGAGATGCTAAAGGCCTTGAGAAAGGCAAATATTCCAATTTTCAAAAATGAGAGGAGGATAGAATTGATAAACTGTAGTGACAGTAGGTTTGATGACTATACTTGGTGAAAAAACACTGTTAAACGGATGGTTTGTGAGCATCTAGCAAGAGTGATCCTTAAGAGCCAACGTGGCTTCATTAAGAACAAGTCATGCTATATGCTATACTGACCACCCTCTTTTTGACAAGGGAACAGGTTACATATTGTTTACCTAGATTTTAGAAGGCATTGTAAAATTCTCTAAGGCTATCCCCATGCAGAATATGGAGAGATATGGACTAGGTGATAATATAATGTAGTTAGGAAGATTTGGAGATGGATGAATGATTTTTGAAGTCTATAATAGGGGGCCACAGGTATTTGGTCTTGACTCTGTTCCAATCAATCATTTTGTCTTGATTTGGATGAAACTACATAAAAGATATTCTTGCCAGTTTTGAAGGCAAAATGAAGTTGGAGGCATAAGCTAACATGTTGAATGACACAGTCAGGATCTAAAAAATCTCAACAAGCTGGAACAATGGACTAAATCTAAGAAGATTAAATTTAATAAGGATGAATGATAAGTTTTATATTCAGACTCTAAAAATAAGTCAACTACCTGGGCATAGGTTGAAGAAGGTAAGCCTAGGTAATAGTTCATGTATAAAAGAAGAAAAATCAGAGGGTTTTTGTGGATTTTAAATTCAAAACGTGTTGCAGATGGCAGCCCCCAAAGGTAAACCAAGACTTCATGAAGAACAGTAAAGTATTCAGAATGAGGATTGCCCCAATGCAGTCTGCCATGCTTAAGATACATCTGGAGACTTATGCTCAGTTCTAAGCAATCCCTCATAGGGAGGACACTGACATGCTTGAGCCCCTTAGATGGGAGTGAGCAAAAAAGGTCGTGGAAGTGAAGACCAAGTCACATGAAGCTAGATGGAAGGAATTGAGGTTCTTTGTCTTGGAGAAGAGAAGACTAGGATCTTGAAGAGGGACAGATTTCTGCTCAATGTAAGGAAAGACCCCTTGATAATCTGAGCAATCCCAAAGAACAATGAATTGCCTCTGGAAGTAGTAAGTTCTCTGGAAGTCTTCAAGCCAAAGCTAGATGACCTCTCACTGATGATGTTGAAGAAGGCATTCCTAGTCAGATAGAGATTGAATTCAACAATCTCTGGGGTCCCTTCTAGCCCCCCAAATTTGTGGATCTATGTCAGCTATCATTTTCATTATTATTTACTCCTAGGGAAGAAAAACCCCCTCCTCCCTTGAATCTGGTTCACCTAGAATCTTTTCTGGTCAATGAAACCAGAGGAAGGATCTCTTGGGATCTGATTCATGGACTCAGAACTCCACCTGTCTGGGATCTGGGAGTTTGTTTGCTTTTAACATCTTTTCCTTGAAAACAAATAAGTTCTTTTTCGTTGAGTCATCCCCTACAAGAATCTCCTCTGGCCCTCAGCGGCCATCTGGTCCAGGCCAGACCTGAATAAGAATCTTCTCCACAACATCCCTGACAAGCAAACGTCCAATCTCGGCATGCAGTGTGGTGCAATAGAGAGAGTTCTGTAATCAAGAGTCCAGGGATCTGAGTTCAAGTATTAGCTCTCCTGCTTACTACTACCTTTGGCCAATCTCTTAACTTCTCTGGGCATCATTTTCCTCATCTATAAGGAAGGTTGCACTAGGTGACTTTGAATCACGCTTCCAGTCCGGACCTATGAACAGTGATGAGGGGCTTACAGTCTCCCAAAGCAGTGAAAAATCCTCTTGGGTGCTCTGAGAAGAAAGGGGAATATTCCCACTGAGGTTATGGAAGAACTAGAAGTCTCCACCATGTGCAAGGGGAAGGAAAGAAGGGAAGTGGCCTGTATTTTCAGCTCCCCAGATTGACAAGGGGAAATGAGGCTATAAAGGGGGGTACAGGTTCCTAGGGGACTGAAAAGACAGGAGCAAGGAAATCATAATGGGATCCCTCCTCCCCAAATTCCCAAATCCAGAACTGGCCAGGGGGTTTAAAAAAGTTATTGATCAGAATCATGGATTGGTCAGCACTTACTGGGGGACCTCTAACACTGTGGGAATGTAGACAGGGAATTTAGGGCCATGCTCCCAGGTAGCTTCTGGTCTGATGAGAAAGAAGCTGTCTCTCCTGGTCTTTTGTGGATGGGCATGGACAGCTCAATATAAGTCTACTGCCACTGATGACTTGGAGTAGGGCAAGGCCTAGGACAAATCATGGGTCACCTACCCCCCTCCCCCTCTGACAGCCTTCTTACCAATTACTGAGGCCCCTCCTCCAGGTGAATTCAGGCCACGAATGGCCAAGCTGAAAGACAAAAGTTAGAGAAGGATAACAGTCTTTGGGGTGAGGGTAGCTGGGGGGTGGGGAGATGGAGCACCACCTCTGTCTCTGTGGAGGCACTTCAGCTGTACCCCATGTTCCGGTTCATCCTACTTCGGAGATAAGTCTGGGGTCCCCAAGTCTAAAACAGGAACAGGAAGCTTTGGCAGATCCCAGTCATTGGAAACTCCCAAGACTGGCTCCTTTTCATCCTTATTAAAGTTCATCTTGGTAGATTCAGCAGTTGCTCTAGCCTGTGATTTGGAAGTGATCAAATGACTAGAGGGAAGTCTCTAGTGGAGGGCCACAGAAATCTAGTCTTAGACCCATGCCAATCAACATTTTCCTCAATCACTTGGCTGAAGTTGCTTAGAGAATATTTTTGCCAAGTTTACAGATAATCTGAAGCTGGGAGTGGGGGGTAACTAATATGCTGGATGACAGAGTCAGGATCTAAAAAACCCCAAGTCTTAGCCTAGTTAAATTTGGAGGAATTCCACTAAACTGGGTTGGCCACAGGACGACGATGGTTTTGGTCTCATTCACTGTCAAAGAGACGATGATGATGGTGATGATGATGACAACTAACATCTATGTAGCACTTACTACATACCAGGCCCTGTGCTAAGTGCTTTATAAATATTATTTCATTTGATCCTCACAACAATCTCTGGGAGGTAAGTGCCATTCTTATCCCCATTTTACAGATGAGGAAAGTGAGGCAAACAGCAGTTGAGTGACTTGCCTGAGGTTTCACATCTAGTAAGTGTCCAAAGCCAGATTTTAAGCACAGTGTCTGGCACATAGTAAGCACCATATAAATGTTTGTTGCTCTTGTTGTTATGCTTTGGAAACCTTAAGGAGTTATATAAATGCTAACTATTAAGGCAGGTTGGGGGCTCAGTGGATAGAGCACTGGGCCTGGAGTCAGGAAGACCTGAGTTCAAATCCAACCTCAGAAACTTACTAGACATGTAACCTTGGTTAAGTTACTTAACTTCTGCCTGTCTCATCTGTAAAATGGGAATGGTAATGGCACCCACCTCCCAGGGTTGCTGTGAGAATCAAATGAGATAACATTTGTAAAGGGCTTAGCTCTTAGTACAGTGTGTGGCACATAGTAGGTGCTAAATTAATGCTTGTTTCCTCCCCTGGCTTCTTTCCCTGCCTCTGATGCCCAGCTCCAAGGCCTATGACTCTTGCCTGTCTCCCAACCTCCCCTTGCCTTCTTTCCACTTTCCAGACTCAGTCTTTGCCCATCTTTCAAGCAGAGCTGGACTGTGTGGAAGTGGCATGCTACCTTGCAGGACTGGAAAATTGCAAAAACTCTCCGCTGGCCCAAACCTCTCCCCTCCTAGCCTGTCCCTATTCTGGAGATTCCTACCATTAAAGTCACTTCTGGGGAGAAAGATATTGAAGGCTCCAATTAAAATGCTGGGCTACATTATCTTAGATACTTAGTGCCTGAGCTTAGCAGTGTTACTTCAGTCACCTAGCAGGGGGTAAGGCTTGGAAAAGATGGGAGCAAAGAAATAGCATCCTATGTATACTCATCCTACAGCTGCCCCTACCCCAGTCTTAGGTACCTAAGGCCATCCTCCACTGCCTCTGTAACACTTCCCTCCAAATCTGCTCTCAGGACAGAATTAAATAAATGTATATTCACATAGAAAGGCTAAAGACTGATAAAAGGCTTACTGTTGTACACATCAGAGACAAGTCTGTATTTTAACAGGGAATAAAGCCAAAAGCTAAAGGGATGAGTCACATCCTCTCAGAATTGAAAGATTGAAAGAGACCTTAGAGGACCTTTTTGGTCCAACCTTCTCTTAATTCAGGTACGCCCCCCAACCCAATCCTCCTTCACTATCTCTGATGGACAATTACCCAGAATTTCATAATAAGAAGGTACCCTAGAGGGTATCTAGTCCAACCAGTCCCTAAAGAGAATTCTAAAGCATCTGGGACATGTTTATCCAGCCTCCTCTTGAAGACCTCCATTGATGAGGACCCCATTATCAGTCCACATCACTTTGGGGGCAGTAGTCCTGAAAGGAAGGAGGAAGGAGAGATGCTAACACCCCATTTTTACTAAGGGCCAGCCCTGCTCTTACCTCTCAGTGTTCATTTTCCTGATACTAGCCTGAAATGAGCCTTGATGGACCTTCCCCTCTTTGCTCCTCATTCTGCCCTCTGGGACCAAGGAGAACAGAATTGGCCCCTCTTCCAAATGATGGCCCTTCAGACGATCAGAGACAGCTACCATATCCTCATGGCTTTATCTTCTCCAACCTAAATGTCACCAGTTCCTTCCTCATGTGGCATGATCTGGAGACCCTTCCCCTTGCTGGCTGCTCTCCTTTGGATGCTTTCTAGCTTGGCTAGGCCATTCCTAAGATGTAGCAGCAAGAACTGGATGTGATACTCCAGATATAGTCTGAGCAGTCTGGAGGAAGAGAGGGGATTCCTTTCTTACCAGTCCTGGCCACTGCCCAGCCAGGCCCCAATTCACAGGCCTATGTTTAGAAATAGTCCAATTGCATTCCCTGTCAGAATCCTGTCCACATCTACTACTCTGAGGGCCACAGTGAAAACATTGAAGTTTTAAGAAAACCTGTGGGTGTGTAAGCATGGGAAGGGAGGGAGTTAGAAAGAACATAGACAACTTAAAACCAAGCTTGGATCACGCCCCAGGCAGGGAGTAATGGGTAACAGCACCAATGAAATCTTAAATAACTGATAAATTCCCCAAATTCTCCCAGTGACAATAACAAAGGTTTCCTAACAATCAGAACTGCCCCCAAACTGGAATTCCCTGGGAGTGAGTGTCTCATCCCCTGACACTATTCAAAAGGAGTCTGGATGAGCACTTGCCAGGGATACTTTAGAGGGGACTTCTCTTTAGGTACTATTTGGACTAGATCTAACCGTTGTGTCCCGGTCTCCTTTAGCATTCTGTTGAAGTCTGGAGTCCCTTTCTCAGAATAATTTTTTTAATTATGTAAAATAAATTACATAGGATTCCAAAAGAAACCAATTATGTATAGATATATATTAAAGTCATAAATATTTTTAAAACAAGTTCATTGTCCTTAGGTTAAAAACCACTGGACTAGATTTTCTCTGAGGTTTCTGTATATGAAGTGGCAGTAAATGTTCCCCTCCCTCCCGCCCCCAATATATTCCCCTGAAGTGTTTGAAATTTCTTAATTCATGTTGTCACACTGCCTGAGACTTCACTACAGAGAAAATCATCTGCATGTCTCCTCCTCTTTTAGGAGAGGTAGAAGGGGCTTGTGGGGAATCACCTGGGAATCAGATTGCCATATTTCTAAGTATTTCTATTTGAAAATGACTTCCTGCTCCCAGACACCCAGCTTCCAGTTGGAATCCTGGGACAGTCCATTGTAATAACCTGATCCAATGCTCAGTGTCAGATAACCAAGTCCAAACGCCTCACTTTGCAGAGGAGGACTCTGAGGCCCCAGCAGAGGACAGGCCTCCTCTAGTTAATGGGCAGTTGGATCTTCTGCCTCCAAAGTTAGTGGGAGAAAAGCACTTTGCAAACCTTGGAGCAGCCTATCAACTGCAGACTCCCAGCTTCAGCTCGCATCAGCTTTCCTAGTGGCTCGATCACAGAGCTGTGTGCTTACAGAAAGCTTAGTGATTCCAACAGCAGCCTCTTAGGCATCAGCCAGTGGCCAGGGGCTGATTAGAGCTGGGGAGGGGAGGAGGAGAGGAAGGCTCCAGAACCTTCCTGGTGTTTTTGAAATTGCATCACATCTACGCAGGTCTGGAGGGAGGGGCGAAGTGGGGCCCTAGCTGGGAGGAGCTGGAGTGGAGGTGGAACTGAGCACAGCACAGGGGCGTGGGGTATCAGACAGAAGGGGAGCCCTGAAAGGAAGGAGGAAGCAGAGATGCCAACATCCCATTTTTACTAAGGGCTAGCCCTGCTCTTGCCTCCCAGCTGCACAAATAAATGCCATCAAGCCTGAGAGGGACAGCTTTTGTCAGGCAGTGCCAGTCTCCAGGGGGTTGAGTGGCAGGGTGATGAGATCGGGGTTGGGGGGGAGGTATGTTAACTCAGAAGATCAGTTACTAAGGCATGAGGGGCTGTGATTTGTGTTGCTGGTGGAGTGTGCACCCACACTGGAGAAAGCACAGCTCTTTTCAAGTATTTGAAGTATTGGATAAACATGATTATTCCTCCTAATAATAACAAGCTGACATAGGGGAACCAATCTCCTGACCTATTGTCAGTGGGACTTGTAATTCGAGTGACACTTTCAAGACTAGAGAGAGCTTGGTATGGAGCCAGTCATCCTTTCTCACCCCTGCCTTTGGAATCAAGGATATTTGTCTCAACTGGACAGTCTTTGAGGCCAGTCTGGGGTCAGGGTTAGAGCTCAGTCTGGCGCCAGGGTTAGGGCTCAGTCTGGGGCTTGAGTTGGGGGATCACTCTCATTGTTCTGAGGACAGACCCTGCAAGAATGGCAGTCCGTCTGCTGGGTCTGCACTTGGCCCCTAGAACACTATGAATAAACCATGTCCATCAAAAACAGCCACCCAATTCCCACTTAGCAATGGGTAACACAAATACTCAGGTCAAGGAAGACCTTTCGCAAGTGATTCTGATCTCGATACCCAGACCTTGATTTATTATTTTCCTGGGTACTGGGTACTGAGCTTTGGGCTGCTTTGGGCAGTATGATTACATACTGGAGTTTCATTACCTGCTTAAAGAATTTCTTTCCTTATAACTGTCTACCCTTCCTCCCCACTTCAACTCTCTTGTGTGTAAGACTTTAATTTTGGCTTTACCCAGGGTCTCAGGTTCAAATCACCAGTTCTGAAGAGAGTTCATCTGTCTTCGTTTCTTGGAGAATGGGGTTTCCTTGTGAAGCCCCTCCCCTTGTCTGTCCATATTGTTACCATAGATAAACTGAGTTTATACCCTGACTCAAAAGTCCTGGGGCATATAAATAGAAGGAGATATAGATATAGATATAGCACATATATAGCACTATGTGACAATCATTCTATCACCAAAGTCAAGAGATCACTTTGAAGCTAACAAGTCCTTGTGGAAAAATACCCCTTCCCATAAATTACTGCAAATTGTATGGTAGTCCCCCTAGTTTCCTATAGCTGAAAAGGTTATTGGATATAAAAGTGAGCTTTAGAAATGAGACTTTGGGGGCAGCTAGGTGGCAAAGAATCAGCTCTGGAGTCAGGAGGACCTGAGTTTCAAGCCTGCCTCAGACACCTAATAGCTATATGACCCCAGGCAAGTCACTTAACCCTGATTGCCTCCCAAAATTAAAAAAAAGGAGACTTTGATTGAGAGGTGACTAAATGAAATTAATGACTTCTTTGATATTCAGGGCAAGCTGGTAACCAGCTTTGAGGGAAGGGTTAGAGAAGAAAGGGAGCTATTGAAAGAGACTGGCAATCAGAAAACATGATGATTGGATCAAAGATGGAGGGTGTTCAATGAGTAATTGAAATGAGAAAATGAACTGATTGGAAGGAGATGAATTCAAGGTCTTGAGAGAATAATGTTTGGCTTGACCATGAGAGTGAACTGTGGAGAGGGAGACTTGCTGAAGATATGCTGAGAGGAAAATATAACTTTGAGATTAGAATCCAGGGGGATTGGTAGAGGCCATTCTGAAACAGGGATTACAACTCAAATCTAGCATGAAAAGATGAAGGATCCTTTAGGGTTAGAGGGGAAAGAATGAGTGAGAAAAGTCAGTTAGCCTTTAAAGCCTGATTATTATGTTAAATCAGATCAGGTTGGATTAAGAAAGAATACTGTGTACCTGGTATCTTCTTGTATACAGTTTGTACACTATTATCCCCTCATCCTAGAGTTAATTAACTTGAACATTAGTGGCCTGACTAAGCCAGAAGGGGTTCCAGAGACAAGGAAGGGGCAAAGCCCCTTGACCTATTGTTATCCACAAGGCAGTGTAAAAATATGCTGATCACTTATCTCACCCATCAGCTGGGGTCACCAACTCTTCCATCCATGTCCTGCTGAGCAAGCTGGTCACCTTTAAGGTAAAGTTACAGAAAGGATATTCAGAGAGAATGGTCTCAGCTTTCCTCAGTTCCCTCCTCACTGGCCAGTCTTCTCTTCCTCCAATACTTACCTTGTCTGAATCTCATCCTAAATGTACCTCTAGTATCCTATCTAGAGTGGGCATAAAGCCCTATTAGGGATGGGTTGCACTTGTTTACCAAAAAAGCTAGATAGAAGATATGTTCAGGTTCATCAATAGAGGAGCTGGTCCAACAAGGGAATTCCATCTGGAAGGGTCCACTAAGGTCCCTGGGTCAGGGATTCGAGGTCAGTAGCTTGAGAGGGGAAGAGTTAGTAAAGGCTTTCAGTGCTTAGGGAGGTCAGCAACTTTGAAGAAGCCACTCCATATACTGAGGTCTTGGGTCCTGGTCACCTCAGAACTTCCAACCTGAACCAACTAGTTACATGAAGAAACTGAGGCTCAGAGAAAGGGGTTGACTTTTCCAAGGCCATATCAGTAGCTAGTGACAGAACTGGGATTTGAACTCGGGTCTCTGGTTCAAAAGTCACTTACTATCATATTGTGGGTCAAATAGATTCCTGTGAAGAGAGGGTAATCAATGAGCATGGGATGATCTTGTACAACATCAGGCCAAGACTGGGTGGCTTCAAAATGTGGAGTAAGGGCATAATATATAGGCTGGAGGGAGTGTCTCTTTTATATATATATTCCACTTTTTTATTTAGAAAATTAGCCCATTTGTTGGATGAACTTAGAGTGTTCTTGGTAAGGCAAGGGTTAAACCAAGCAAAGCTCAGGCACTAACATAGCTGTTGCTGGTTGAATTGTCTGTCAATCTGTAAATATTCCAGGTTACAGTGATCAGCATAGATTGTCCAGGGTGCTGGGCCCCTGATGTCAGTGTTCCAATGAGGTCTTTAGAGTTAACTGTTGTTTTTTTCCCAGATTCTGCAGCTGTTCATTCTTGGAAAAGGGGGTGGAAGCACAGGGGAGAGGGCCTCCCAGGTCAGTATGCTACCTGATGACAATATTCAATGCATGAATTTCAGTCATAATGGGTAGCCTGAGGGGGTGGGGTCAGTGCACCTGAGAACTGGGCCCTTGGTGCTTGAGTGTCTTAAAGGCTTGTTAAAGGAAGAATTCACACTGATAAAAAGAGTACTTAAAATAATGTATGATGGCATTACTATATTAATAATATTATTACTAACAATATTAATATAATAGCATTATGATGGATACCAATGTTATTTAAGGATACAATATAGAGTACGGAGTGATGAAAAGCTGATAATCTTTGGAAAATTTCAAGAATCATTGAATGTTTTTGACTATTTGTGTAGACTGAGGGGATGGTATGTATATGTGTATATGTTTTTTGGGGGAGGCTCAGTAACCAGAACACTTTAGATCACACTAACACTGGTAAGTTTAGAGGGCTAGGCTGTAGCCATGAAATGAAGGACAGAGTCCTTCAGAGTCAAGTTATGTGTGCAGGGCAAAGGATGATGTTGATGGAGCCCATCAGGCAACCCCTAAAATTTTGGCAAATGGCAGCCTAACTTATAGAACATCTCTCTCCAAGCTAGGATTCTTATAGGGCAGGTACAAGGGGCACTGTCTCCAGGCTCAGCTGTATTGGCACTGCTATGAGCCTAAACAAGGGTTCCCTCCACCTGCTACTTTTAGGGACCCAAGCAGACAGGAGATGCCAATTTAAGGTGGCCCAAACTTATTGAAGACACATCTTCATTTCCTGTGGGAGAGGATGATAAGGGGTTAATCCAAGAATTCCACATAGAATTTGCTGGCTTCACCAATAGTTAGAATTAAGTTCTCCCAGAGTGTTCCCAAAGGCATCGGCCAGATGTAGGCTTTCTCAAGAGTGGGATCTCAAGGGGTGCTGTGGGGGTGGCAAGTCAAGATATAGCCTAAGTCTGTAATGACATATCATTATAAGAGATCTCAAAAGACAACACTCACAAAAGGCTAAATTATTGAAGAGGTGTTAGAGGCTGAAAGGCATAACCACATTTTAAATGCCAGAGAAATATTCTTTCAGTGACAGAGTCACAAAAATCATTTAGTTTGGAAGGCATCTACTCAAACTCATACATTAACAGGATACCACTTCACACACATACACCCAGATGCTCATCCAGTCTCTGCTTGAAAACTTCTCACTATTTCCTAAGGGAGTGAAGAACCTCTTTTCAAAAGTCCCTTCCTCCTCTAAATCCCCTGAACCTCTTAGGGCAGCTCATTCTACTTTTAAATAGCTTGAATTGCTAGGAAGTGTTCCTTTCCACCCATTTCTCTTGTTTTGTCCTCTGGGGCCATGCAGAGCAAATCTCATCCTTCCACAAGACAGATCTCCCAATACTTGAAGACAATTATCTTGTCCCACCCTCTAAGACTTCCATATTTTAGACAAAATATTCCCAGTTCCTTAAACAGACCTCTTATGTTCAGCCTCTTCTGGTTGCTCTCCACCTTGTCAATGTCCATCCTAAAATGTCAGCCAGACTTAAACATTATCCTCCAGATAGAGTCTGACTGAAGCAGAGAACAAGGGCGTTGTCACCTCCCTATGATTCTATCAATGTAGCCTAAGATATCTTTAGCTTTTTTTGGTCAAATTACATTATTGACTCCTATTGACTTTGAATTCATCTTCTTCTTTAATGTGAACTAGATTATAAACTACCCCCCTCCAAGACGACATATTATGGTCACCCAGAGTTGATCTAACAGACTGGCAATCTGCAGAATGAAGTACTGGTTATAGAAAGTGGTAACACTGAGGCAGCCAATGCTACCTTTGGGTTTTCTGCACCAATACTACGGGTTCATCAGCAAGGAAGTCAGATGGTTCAATGAACCTCTACTTCAGGGGTCATAAAATCCTAGCTCTAGAGTTGAAATAACCCTCAGGGGCCAAACATTCCATTTTACAGGTGAGTAAGCTGAGTTTCAGGGACGTGAAGTGGTAACCAAGACTACACAAGTAGTAATCATCAGAAGGTAGATTTGAACAGGGATCTTCTGACTCCAGAGAGAGTGATCTTTCTACTGTGCCATGCTGGTGTTTATTTATGAAATCATCCCAGAAGGATATCACTTCTTATTTCAAGAGTCTATCCAGGGAGATAGGTTTGTTAAAGAGACCTTAATTATAATAATAAGAATAACTCCCATTTCCATTGCACTTTAAGGATTTACAAAGCACTTTTCTCAAACTTATGAGGTAGGGGATGCAAGTATCATTATCATCAACTGCATTTTACAGATGAAAAAACTGTGTCTTCAAGAGAAGAAGTGATTTGTCCACGGTCACCCAGCTAGTAAGGATCAGGGCAAGAATTCAAATCTAAGTCACCTGATCCCAAGTCAAGACCACTTTCTTCTACACAACACACTTCAATCCCTAACAATTAAGGCTGTGTAATAACGTCTTGAGAAGTAGTGAGTTCTCCATCACTGGAGGTCTTCAAGGCAAAACAAGATGACCATTTATTGGGGATGGGGTGGCATAATGAGGATTCCCATTTAGGTAAGGGTTGAATTAGACACCCTCTGAGGTCCTTTTCAAACCATACAATGATTCTTATAACTCATAGAGGGGATGTGGGTGCATCCCTAAAACTAGGTCTAAAGTAAACTCACAAAGTCAATGGAAGTGGCAAGTTGTCTGCATATAGAGAACTAAAATCAGCTTGGCATAATCGATATACTTGAGGTCAGAGTCAGACCCTAGGCACCATACGTATGAAACTGGGAGCTAAAGGGGTCCTTAGAGGTTGTCTAGTCCAACTTTATCATTTTAGCAGATGAGGAAACTGAGACTCAAAGAAGGTAAGCATTGTATAGCTGCAGAAATTTCCTCACTTGACAGCATCTTCAAATCCAGCCTCATCCAGTTTCTCTGAACCACCAGAAATAGTTTCGACTGCTTTTCCTGAGCCTTGGGGCCATGCCCAGTGGTTGTCCTGAAGTCTGAGAATTAATTATCTGCTGTGTCAGTCCCTGGAATCCAAAAGACCTATAGAAGAATCACTATTCCCTTGCTTAAAGAAATGTAAGATAGCCAAGTCAAATGAATTCTAATCCTGTTATTAGGTTTTCGGCCCTGGCCCAAACCTCTGAGCCCAAGAGATTTAGGACCCTTGTAAACTGAGTTGCTCAGTGATTATGTAGATGAGGCTCTCTGGGACCAAGAGAGAGCCTTTGAGGACATGGATATGCCTGTGGAGGTCCTAGTCAGTTTAAAAGACATCTGATGCACTGTGCCTGCACATAGCTTAATGTTCGTTGAGTTAAGCTGAGAAGTCTCTCAAGGTCTTGGGGGGATGAAGTCCCTAGGTGCCAACTGAGAGACACACAAGTGAAGTCCCTTTAACATAAAAGTTCCACCCTATCAAAGGAAAAAAAAAAAAAAAAAAAAAATCTCCCAGGGAGCTCTCCATGGTCCTAGTCTGTCTCCTGGAGCTCTTTATAATCACGTGTCCAGAACTAGTTGTTTCATTTTCCCGATCTGTGTTATTCTCTCTCCTCAGCCCTTCTCTGTCTCTTCAACTACTTTGGTTTAGAAAAACCTTTTTCTTTATGAGTGCCTCAGTTTCTTCTTCCTTTCTTTCTTTATCGTAGAATGAAGAAGTTGTCCTAGGTGGGCTCTAAGGTCCTTTCAAGCACTAAAGCCTGTATTCCTGCCTTAAATTTTGCCTTTGAGCTATTACTGATCCCAGTTACCTCCTTCTCCATGAACCCTGACTGATATTTCCAGTAGGCTGCGTGCCCTGATCTGTGTCTAACCTGATCTCATCTACTCCCTTTCTCCACAATCTACCTCAGTCATGCCCCCTGACCAGCCTAGTTCTCCAGGCTGGCTTCTGACAGCTTTCTAAGACCCACCCACAAGATGAAGAAGACTTAAATGCTATAAATCCACCTCATCAAGTGGAGAGAAAGGAACATATCCCAATTCAGGAGCTTGGTTTCCCTGGCAGGTTGCCCAAAGGCAGCACTTAGTGGC
Source organism: Bettongia penicillata ogilbyi (assembly GCA_023548195.1). Taxonomy (NCBI): domain Eukaryota; kingdom Metazoa; phylum Chordata; class Mammalia; order Diprotodontia; family Potoroidae; genus Bettongia; species Bettongia penicillata. The sequence continues at coordinate 8,105,867 of JAJHZJ010000104.1, read as the reverse complement.
AAAAAGCATAGAAAGACTAATCTGGATCTCACACTTGCAAAACACCAAAAATTCAAATTCAGTTTAGAATAGGTTAATGTAGAACCTAGGGCTTCTTGTGAGCACTCTCTCCAGTGGAGCTACTCTTCCTTCCTGAAGGGCAACTCTAACACTAGACTTGATGTCTGCAGTATTGTGTTAAAGACATCACAGTCAAGGAAGGACAGGGCCAAGCTGAAATGTATCCAGAAGAGTGTGACTGGAATAATGAGAGAGACTGGGTTATATAAGGATCAGTTGAAGGACCTGGGGCTGTTTAGACTGGAGAAGAGAAGATTTGGAGGGGACATGATGGCCATTTTCAAGTATTCAAATGTCCATCATGGGGGATAGGGATTCAATTAGTTTTACTCAGCCCCAGAAGACAGAACTAGCAGCAATGCGTGGAAGGGGCACAGATTTTGGCTTGCTGCAAAGAAAAGTTCCTTAATAATTAAAGTTGTCCCAAAATGGAATGGGAAAGTCTTGGGCTGTAATGGATCTTCCCCACTGGCAATCTTCCAACAGTAGCTAAATGATCACTTGTCAGGGATGTTGTAGGGCAGAGGTATTAAACTCATGACCTGGACTGGGCAAAATTCTGCCCACACAAGATTAGAATATAATTGGGAAATGTATAGCAAAATGAATAAAACTATAATACAATATAATGTTAATTTGTGATTTTCTTAATCAATATATGGTCCACAGGGATCTGTTTGTATTTGAGTCTGACACCACTTTGGTAGAGGAAATTCTTGTTTACATATTTCTTAGATTAGAGAGTCTGTGAAGTCCCTTCCAATTTAGAGACTGAAATTTTTTAAGAAAGCCTATTTAAACAATCTGACTCACTGAAGGATTAGCATCACTCTCTGAAGTTAACAATTCAATGAATCAATCAACAAGTATTTATAAAGCACTTAATAGGAATCAGTCAGTGTGCTAAGCGAAAGCAATTGCCTACCCTCAGGGGGCTTACCTTCTAATTCAACACAACAGCAACTTATTAAGTGCTTAGGCTCTAAACTGGGCGCTAAAGATTAAAAGACAAATCGGAAACCATCTCCATCCTCAAGCAATTTTAATTATACCGAGGAGCCCCGCACTCCCCACTCAATGCCCCACTCTTCACTTAGCACAGTGCTAGCCCTTAGTAATAAATATTGATTGATTGATTGCTCTTCTGACTGAGTTTCCAAAAGCATCTACAGTATCTCTCCATGATTCTGGGGCTGGCTCAGAGACCTCAACGCTAACTCTGGCACCTCCTGTCTCATTTCCTGAGCTGCCGCCAGAGCCATCTCAGAAAATCAACTCCCTAGAATCTGATATAGGGAGGGGAAACTCTTCTTTCTCTAACACCTTAAAGTTTTGTAGTTGTTTTCAGTCATGCCTGACTCCCATTTGGGGTTTTCTTGGCAAAGATACTGAAGTGGTTTGCCATTTCCTTCTCCAGCTCATTTTACAGATAAGGAAACTGATGTTAAGTGGCTTGCCCAGCATCACACAGCTAGTAAATGTCTGAGACTACATTTGAACTCAGGAAGATAAATCTTCCTAACTTCAAGCCTGGACCACCTAGCTGCCCCTCTTCAAGGTTATCCAAGGACTTTGCTCACAACATCTGTATAAAGTTGTAGTATAAGCATTATTATACCCACTTTATAGATGAGAAAACAAGGCCTAGAAAGAAGTGACTTGCCCTAACCCACACATAATAAAGGTTGGACTAGGATTTAAACCCAGGCATCTCCTAACTGCACACATAGTGCATTTGTGGTTCTATGTTGAACCAGGATGTTCTTAGTGCTTGCTTCCCTTGATGAGAGCCTAAGTGTCTGTTAGCAAGGGAATAGATTCAGTACCATCAAGGGAGTCAAACCTTCCTAGATCCAGCCATCAGGAAATAAATACTTCTGCACTCAAGGGGAGAGTGACATATTGATGAAAGAAGCCTGGGGAATGATTCTGAAGAAAGGAAGGATTGTGTAAATGCAGTTCAGGTCATAAAGGGATCTGTAAGGATGAATGGAAAGGAATAAGTTCCTGTTCCTCTGGTCTTCCTTCCTCAAGTGCATACTATGTGCCAGACAATGTGTTAAGCACTTTATAGTCATTATCTCATTGGATCCTCACAACAACCCTTCAAAGGTGTTATTATTAACACCATTTTGCAGTTGAGGAAACTGAGTGTCACACAGCTACTTAAGTGTCTGAGGCTCGATTTAAACTCCGGTCTGCCTGACTCTAGGCTCATCTCTAGGTGCACTGTGGAACCACTTAGGATAAGTTTCCACATTGGGAGTTCCCCATACTGATGGAATCATAGATCTAGACCACCACCATACTACCCAAACACCCCCACATGCATGGACAAAATGAAACAAAACAAAAACAACATGTTCCCTCCCTCACAGGGCTGTGCTAAGGAAAGCACTTTGAAATAAAAAATGTATCATTAGTAGCTGCCTAGGGCACATTCAATTCTATAACATAGTAATGGCCGTATGAAAACCAGTTGAAGGGATGGAAGATGGTTAGGCTAGAGAAGAGAAGAATCAGGAATGCTGTAGATGCTTTTGGAAACTCAGTTAGAAGAGCAATCTATCCACCAATGATAGCTAGCTTCGCTTTCTAGGAGAACTGTTTTATGGAAGAGAGATCGGACTTGCTCTGCTTGTTCTCAGAGGGCAGAACCAGCTACAACCAAGGGAAGTTGCAGGGAGGGAAATTTCAGCTTGAAATAAGGAAAATGTGATAAAACATGAAAGTAAGACATGAGTGAAACTCCTGCAGGAAGGACAGGTCTAAATGACTTGAGATCTACAATTTCAGAGGGAATAGCCTCATCAATGGCACGCTAGGGTATATATGCTATGTGATCTTGGACAAATCATTTAACTTCTCTGGGCCTCAGTTTCCTCTTCTGTAAAATGAGGGAGGTTGCACTAGATGGCCTCTGAAGTTGCTTTCAGCTCTGTATGTGTGAGTTTAAGTTTCTCAGCATTGGAACTACAAGGTAGGGGAAAGCAACCTCCAAATTAGAGCTGTCTAAAAGTGGAATGGACTGCCTCTTGAAGTAATGAGATCTCTCTCACTCAAGGTATTCAGATGAAGGCTGAGTGATGTCTTACTGATTAGAAGAACATCCAAATAAGAATATTGTAGAAGATCTCTGACCATGCAGAGGTTGACCTAGTATCTAGGATGGACCATAAAGTTCTTGCCGGGGCAGAAATTCTGTGCCCTGTGTTTATGAAAAGGTAAACCACATCTTCTCCCAATCCCTGTGTTTCCCGAGTTCCATGCGAAGGGAACTACTCCAGGAAATAAACTTCCATCTTATCGGTCCCTGGCCCTGTTAGTCTGGCTGGTGCAGACAGTCCTTTATCTTTTTAAAGATTGAAACTGGCTGGCACGGTAACTGCCACCAGCCCCACAAATTGCTGTGAAGCCGATAACACCGCACATCTCCCTTGTAAAGAAAGCTGAACAGGATACAGCAAATCCATCCTCGCTAATGAATAGGCTGCTGACAACAACAGCAAAAACAAATCCCCTGTGTTCTTTTTCATTAATAACAAGATGTAATTTCGGCTCCAAATTTGTTCTAAGTCTGCTAAGTCAAATATTCCTAACTTTTCCTGTTTCTGGGACTTGCTCCGTCCCCCAGGCTCAGAACCAAGGGGTCCTCTTTCACCTTCCTCCTCCATTTCCTCCCCATTTCCAATCAATCACTGAATCCTAGAGCTCCCACCTCTTCCTATCTACCCCCTTCCATTGCCTCTGCTCTGGCCCTGGTTTAGCTCCGCCCACCTCCATTTCCTCTTATCTCTTAACTGGTCTCCCCACCTACAGTTGCTCCCCATACCCATTCATCTTAAACAGACTGTCAGTATAAAGTTTCCTAATGCATAACTTGGAACATGTCATTCTCTTGCTCAAAATCCTTCAATGCTTCTGCATTGCCTATCAAATAAAGTTCATACTCTTCAGACGGGCATTTAAGGCCTTTCACAAGCAGGTTTCCACCAGTCTTCTCCCACTGTCCCCTCCCTCACATACCTTTTGCTCCAGCCAAGTTATTCTTCTCACCCTTTCCAACTTCCATGCATCTGTCCTACACACTCTCTCTTCAGTGTCTACACATGCCGAAATCCTTCTCATCCTTCAGGTGCCACCTCCTCCATGAAGCCTTTCTTGACACCCTCAGGTCTACCACCCCATTCAGCTTCATTTAGCAGTATTTTCTTCCTCCTGAAATAGGAACACAGGATTCTAGATTTGGGGACCTTAGAGATCACAGATTCCTCCCCTCCTTATTTTAAAGATGAGGAAACTGAGGCTTGGAAAGGGGAAGCAGCTTACTCCAAATTATTCATACCTCTTGGTCCCTCCTCCTAATTCTATTGTAATATTCTAGCCCTCCCTCACTCAAAACAAAGTCATGTCATTATTTCTTTGGTGGCCTGGTCTTCTTCAGCAACTAAGGATGAACACACACACATTGTAATATTCATATGTAGATGCATTGAGTCAACATTGCAGAGAGGCAAATTTAGGCCTGCTGTGAGGAGAAAATGTCCTAACAGTTGTCTCAAAATGGAATCAGCTGCTTTCATGAATTGGCTTCCTCCAGACCAGATAGTAACTTGGGGATGTTGTGGTGGGGGCTCTTTTTCAGGTACAGGTTGGATTAAATGGTCCCAGAGGGCCCTTCCCAAGTGAAACTTCTGGAATTCTGGGATTTTTTTTCCTGTCTGCTCCAGTCTCTGGGTGATAGCAGTTGTTTTTCCTTTGAAGTTTGGCAGTATATATCTTGTTATGCACAATGACTCGATTAGTCAGTTTTGCATAACTCTTTTTAGGGAATGTACTTTGTGCATGCTTTGGTGAGTGTGTTTGGTGGAGATGGGTCCACGGTGTCAAAACAAAATGCATCGATAACAAAACAAATAGTGTTTGCATGATTGCTTGTTTTATTGATATTTGAAATCTAATGTAGCAGAAAGGGTGCTGGATTTGGAATAGAAGATTCTGGGTTCAAATCCTGCTCTGGTACTTGCTCAGCTGAGTCCATAACTAGGGTATGGCAAATGGACATTTGTCCAGTAAGCCAACATTTACAGGGAGCTGATAGTACCTATTGTCATTCAGCAGCAAAGAGACAACTGAGCTTAGCACCTAGTTGGCAATAAAAAAATCAAAAGAGGACACTACCAGATGGGGCTTTGCTTCCTCCCTACTCCTTCCCAAGGCTGCACTCCAGGTGAGCTCCTTCCCCAGACTATAGACACACCCTTCCCAACAAGGAGTAAGAACATGTTTCATGCTGCTCTTCCTGGGGTGCAATAGTTGCTACTTAAGGCTTACAATATCTTACTTCCAATATCTCAGTTTCCTCCTCAGTAAAATGAGAGTATTGAACTAGATGGACTTTTACAACTCAAAATACTGTGATCTCTTTCTAGTGACTTAATTACTTGATTTGGTGACATCTTACCTTTCTAATTTATTCTTGGGATACAAGCATGTCAGCCTTTGAAACAGAAACATTGAGCAGTTCCTTCTTCAAGCAAGGCTGGGGAGAATATTAAACTACTCAGATTAGTGCTGAAAATGGGCTCTGATTTTTTTTTTTGCAACAGAATTGGTTATGGGGGATAATTGAATAGTGTGAAGAGTGTGGAGGAGATCAAAATGGAGACCAAAATGGAGAGACCAAAATGGCTCTTCAGCTATTCCCAAGTCAGGCCTTCACTGGGCACCTCAAGTATTTCATTTACAATGAATTCCTGTAATGAATTTCCATTACCTATCCAAAAGTGATCACGACACCCCAATCCAAATCAGAGAATAAGAGGTGATGGAGAACTAGAAGGGGCCTCAGGGGCCATCTAATCCAACCTCTACATTTTACACGTGTAGAAACTGAAACCCAAGGAAGCAAAATGATGTGCCCAAAGTCAAGCAAATGGTAAACATGTGGGGGAGGGATTTGAACCAACATCCTCTGCCTCCAAAGACAGTGATCTTTCTACCTTAGATGAGTATATCACTACCCTGCTGATTGAAGGTGAACTTGGCTAAGATGGTCCATCATGCCAGATCGTATATTAGAAAGAGCACTAAATTCGACCTGTGAGCCTTGGGTCCAAACTCTGACCCAGAAAGTGTCACCTGTGTGGCCTTGGGTCCCCATTCTGTGCCTTAGTTTTCCCTTCTGTAAATGAGGATAATACCTGCACTGCTTTCCTCATGGAGATGTCGTAAGGATGAGGACAGGGAGTGCGTTGCAAACCTTATATAAATATGAGATATTTTTGTTGTCATTCCAACCAGGTTCAACTAGGGACTGAACGTTTAAATAATCCAGGAGTTCTTAACTTGGGGTACCATCAAGGAGTCTATGGATAGGTTTCAGGGGATCTGTAAAGTTGGATGAGAAAAAATACCTTTTTATTTTCCCTAACCTCTAACTGAAATGATCATTCCCTTCAATTATGAATTAAAAGACAGCAACAACATTATCATAGGAAGGGACCTACAGGCTTTACCAGACTTGCAAAGAGGATCCATGACATTAAGAATGTCTGAAATAATCAATTCTGTTTTCTAGAACACACTTCACTGGGGGAAGGGGATTTGTTGAGCAAAGACACCACTGATTGCAGCCGGAGTCTTTGCCTCATGGCCTAGCCCCCAGGGAATTAGCCTGGCCAGCTTCAGGGAAGCCCATGGGGTCTTATTAAATGTTGATGAGTCATTTTCCAGACTTTTCAAGTAGGGGGGAACCAAGAGGCATAATAGAAACTGTTATGACCATTTCCAGCTCTTTCAATTGGCTCTGGTTGGCTTCCTTTGCATTGGGATGCAAGGCAGCTAAGGAAAGCAGCTTTAAAGGCTCAGCGCAGTCTGTGGTAAGAAAACAGGACTTTGAAAAAGGACAAGAAAATAGTAAACTGGAAAAGAATGTCACCAGAGAAAGTAGACTCATAACCTCAAATACCTGAATTCAGTCAGCTCATTTAGATAAGGAAAGAAAATTCCTCCTCAAACCTAAAATCATTTGGAGTGAAACTTCAACATCTCCCTCAATTAAAGGAGGCAAGATAGTACAGTAGCCTGAGCATCATTTTTGGAATAAGGGAACCTGGATTCAAATCTCAGCTATGTGACCTTGGGCAAATTGCTTTCCTTCTTCAGCAATCTCTCTTCTTTAATAGAGTCTAAGAATGCACTAGTTTTATTAGCTCTTTTCGAAAATGGGTGGATTGGTAAGAAGTTTGTCACTTGGAGGAGAGTTGAGAAAAAGCATCACCTTCCCTTCTTTACAAAGGTATAGATCCTACAGGGGTAGGGAACCTGCAGCTTCGAGGTCACATGTGGCCCTCCAGGTCCTTGGGTGCAACTTTTGACTGAGTCCAAGTTTTACAGAACAAATCCTTTTATTAAGGGATTTGTTCTGTGAAGTCTGGATTCAGTCAAAGGGCTGAGGACTTGACTATAGGTACCAGTCATTGTGTTGGTTGATACTGTTGAACTAATTTTTCTCTCTTGCTTATAGTGCCTGGGATATAGCAGATGCTTAATAATTGCTTGTTGATCAATTTATTAATTGATTACAAGGCATGGCATTCTGGGGGATGTATTCAGAAACTATATGATGCAGAAATAAAATATAGCAATATATTTTTTGAAAAATCAAATCAAATGGACAGGTCGTACTAGATCGGGGGTTCTGAACTTGGGGTCTGTGAACTTTCAAAAATACTTTGATCACTGCATTTCAATAGAACTGGTTTCCTTTGCAACCCTCTGTATTTTATTTTATGCATTTAAAAACATGATTCTGAGAAGGGGTTGGTAGGCTTGACCAGATGGCCAAGGAAGGAGGTGGTCCATGACAAAAAAAAGGCTGAGTACCCCTGGAATAGATTATCTCTGAGGTCCCTTTAAACCCCACATCTATGATTCTCTGATTCCCCCAAATTTGGATCCCAGTTAGTTAGGTTGATTTGTCATTTCTCCAAACATACCATGCTCATTCCCACCCCTAGGCTTTATCTCATACTGTTCTTCCCCTCCTGGAATGCCTTCCTCCTACACATAAAAATCACAGAACTTCAGAGTTAGAAAGGACCTCAGAGGCTATTCCAACCCAATCAGTACCTCATTGAGAATCCTGTCTATAATATTCCCCCAAAGTAGTCATTCTGTCTTTGCTTAAAGAACTCCAGTGAAGAGAAACTGACAAATTCTAAGGCAACCCATTTCACGTTTGGACAGCTCTTGCTATTAGAAAGTTCCACCTTATATCAAGCCAAAATTTGTCTCTTCCACGTACTCCTAATTTGTTCTGCCGCTGGGGGCCAAGCAGAACAAATCTAATATTTCTTCTACACAACAACTCTTAAAATGATTGAAAACAGAGATCTTGTCCACCCTGTTTTCTCTTCTCTGACCTAAGAATCCTCTGTTCTTTCAGGGGATCTCTATCTCTAGATCCTTCACTGTCCTGGTTACATTCGTCTGTCCATGCTCCACGTTATCACTGTCCTTCTTAGAATGTGGTGCCCCAAACTGAATATAATAGTCCAAATGATGTTGACTAGAGTAGAGTACAATGAAACTATCACTTCCCTTAATCTGGATATTGTCTTTCTTCTTTAATAGAATCTAAGAATGCACTAGTTGTATTAGCTGCCACATTATGTTGACTCAAAATGAGGCTTCAATCCACTAAAAAATCTATATCTTTTTCAGATGGCTCTTTAACCAAGTCTCCTCCATCTTGTATTTATCAATTGACTTTCTAACCCAAATATAATACTTTACATTTATCCCTTTGATATTTCAGCTTATTAGGCTCAGCCCAACATTCTAGCCTGTGGATCTCTTTGTATCCAATGTTAGATATTCCTCCCACCTTTGCATTAGCAACACATTTTCTAAGTATGCTATCTTTATCCATGTCACTGATAAAAATGTTTAACAGCACAGGGTCAAGTACAGAGCCCTAGAGCACCACACTAGAAACTTCCTCCAAATTGACATTCTTATGGCTCTGGTCATTCAACTAGTTCCACATCTACCTAACTGTACTATCATCTAACTCATATCTCTCTTTCTTATCCACAAGAATAGCTTTGTAAAATACTTGGATAAAATCTAGGTAAACTATATATCTATAGTATTCTCCTGATCTAGTAAATCTGCCTCAAAAAAGGAAATGAAGTTAGTCTGCCATTATCTGTTCTTGATGAAACCATGCTGGCTCTTTGTGTTAACTACTTCCTTTTCTAGATGCTCATTGATCACCTCTATGATAATAAATTCTAGAGTGTTTCTGCTTTCTTTTCAGGTTAAAGCACTTTTGATTAGATTTCAAGACCCCAGGCAAGTACATTTGTACCAGTCCCTCTAAGGCATGCTCCATCCCTGACCAGGAGACTGTCATTCCTCTATTTTAAGCCAAAATCTATAAACTCAAATCTCATTCTCAAATATTATCTTAACTAACTATCCTTCTTTTGCTTCTTCTTTTGCTAAACTCCTCCTCCTCCTTGACTCCTTTTTAATTTCACTCACATCCTTCTCCTTTCTCGTCTTCTTTCCTTCAAGTCCTGCCAGATTTTGCTCTCCCAAAGTCTCTGGCCTTCCTAACAATCCTAAAATCCTCTAAATCTCTCTCTCTCTCTCTCTCTCTTTTTTTTTTTTTTACAAATTATAACATTTATTAGTGATATCAATATTAATACAATGTGTCCAAATCATTGGATACAGTAAAATTGATATCACACAAATCACAGAATTTGAGCCTAAATCTAATTCTTCACAATTTCCTCTCTTCTGTTCCCAAGTCCTGTATCTACTTCCAAGCTTCTTTCGCCATAGCCAGAGGACCTCGATCCTCCAGTGTTCTTGCTGGTAACCTCTGTAACCAGTATGAACTCCTATGGCAAACTGCTCCTTCCTGTATATTTTCTCAAAGATACACATCCTTCAAGTTCTAGCTCAAGACTTGTTTCTATGAAGTTTTTCCTTGTCTTTTCCAGCCCCCAGTTCTCTTTGTGAAGCAGGTAGGAAAGTGCAAAACAATCATGGAATAAATGAAGACTTTTTGAAGAGGAGGGAGATGTCGATGACAATAATAACGATCACTGAATCACTTATAATGATGGCTAAGTCATCATGTATCACAATGACAATGTTCTCACATATAAAATGGAGAGAACTCTGGGGAATTGCAGAGTCATGAATCAAACTGTTTTACATGAGCAAACACGAAGTAAGGTTAGCATCCATCCACCAGCAGGGAAGCAGAGTTAGAATTATACATTATACCAACAAGAGTTCCAATTCTGAAAATCCTTTAAGGTTTAAAAAACACCATCTTTGCAATGACCCAGTGAAGGACACAATGACTTCCCCTTTGTAAAAACCAGAAAACTGAAGCTCAGACAGGGGGAGTAACTTGCCCCTGATCACACGGTTGGCAAGCATCAGACCCCAATGGAAAGAGCAATGGATTTGGAGCCAGAGGATCTGGGTTCAAATCCTAGCTCTATGTATTTATTAACCATGTAACCCTGAGCAATTCATTTCACTTTGGGCATCCTTATCTTTCTTAGCTATAAAATAAAAAGGTTGATTAGTGAAAAGAATAGTGGATTTTCATTAAAGGATCTGGGTTCAAAAGGATTTACAAAAAAAGATTCTAAAGGATACTACTTACTAGCTGTATGATCTTGCACTGGTCACTTCACCTCCGTGGACCTCAGATTTCTCCTCTGTAAAATGAAGGGATTGAACTTGATGGTGGGTTTTGATAATGGGGGAGGAGAAAGGAATAGATCATAATATTTTTCCCAGGAAGAGTAGGCCTAGTTAATATGTCAGGGTACAAGACTTTGGTCATAAGAAAGTACTGGGCATCCATTGGATACAGAGGGAGAAGTGGATTGAAGGAGGGATATACACTTTGCCAATTTCCCAGTTTTCCCAAGGGTCATTACCCTTCTCTATACAATCCCACACAGCTGTATTTTCTTCAACATTCAGCTGGCATTTATCAAGCAATGATTATGTCCAATTGTTTGTGCATTTTCTGTTCAGGTGTATGAGTCCTGAATGTCTGATGGACTGATGGATCCCTCAACTACCTTATTACTTCTTTGCTTAACACTGCAGAACTCATCTTTTTGAGATGATGTTTTGGTCAGGCTAATTCAACCCTGGAAGAATTGAGCCTTATATCCAATTCTCACCCTGCTATTTCTCCTGGCAGTGCTAATGAGACCTGGGTGCAGGCTCAATCCACCATACAGAGAATTAGCAAATTTATTCCTGGCCCCCAACAGAGCCCTAACCTCAGACTCAGATTTATCCATGGCCCCCAGTCCCACTTACAGACATCCCCCAATGGGAAATAGAGACTAGAGAGAGAGGAGGATGGCTCACCCCTCCCAGCCAGGTCCATGTTAGAAACAGAACTCAGAATGTATACTCCCCTTTCTCTCCTCTCAGAAGGTAAAACATGCCCCCACCCACCCAAGGTTTCCACAGCAATGTTCCCCCATTATCCTTTAGAAAAGCTTTCTGCTGTCTAAGGATCTAGAAAGGAAAACAGAACCAATCGTTTGAAATATGATGATTCTAGTAAAAACTTTGGCTCTTAAAAGGATGTGGGGATGGGTTGTGGAGAGATATCTTAGAGATTATTTAGTCTCCAGAAGAGTCAGAGGACCTGAGTTCAAATCCCAGTAGAATCCTTGAAAACAAGGAATATTTTTATTTTTGTCTTTATCTCCTAAGCTCATCACACAGTGCCTAGCAGCAAACAACAGGTACTCAATCAATACTTGTTGAAAAGAATTGAAACTAGTCCAATCCTCTTGTTTGATAGAGGAAACAGACTCTAAGAATTTAAGTGACTTGCCCAAGTCACACAGGCAGAGTCAGGATTCAAACCCAGCTTCTCTATCAATCCAGTATTCTTTCCTCTCTATCATTCTCTCTCTTAGAAGCTATACTTTGTCTTCCTAGGTTCCTTCAACCCTTGCATATCCCTCCCCCATATTCTGGATATCAATTCCTAAGTGAAGCAAAGCTTGGAGAAGTCATCTCTGGTTAATAACTCCCACTTCGCTAGCATATCAAGATTTAACAATGCTTTCCTCATAGCAACCCTGTGAAAGAGATAGTGCAAGATTATACCCATTTTAAGCTTTAAATCACTGCTGATTAGAGAAATGCAAGTTAGAACAACTCTGAGGTATCACTTCACATCAAGCAGATTGGTTGATATGACAGAAAAGGAAAATGACCAACACTGGAGGGGATGTAGGAAAAGTGTGACACTGATGCACTGTTGTTGGAGTTGTGAACTGATCCACCCATTCTGGAGAGCAATTTAGAACTATGCCCAAAGGGCTATAAAACTATGTATATACTTTGACTTAACAATACCACTTCCAGGTCTGTATTCCAAAGAGAACAAAGGAAAAGGAACTATATGAACAAAAATATTTATAGCAACTCTTTTTCTAGTAGCAAAAAAATTGGAAATTGAAGGGATGCCCACCAATTGAGGAATGGTTGAATAGGCTGTGGTATATGATGGTTATGGAACACTATTGTGCTATAAAAATGATGAGGGAGATAGTTCCAGAAAAAACATGGTAAGACCCATATGAACTGATGCAAAATGAAGTGAGACCATTGTACACAACTACAGCAATATTGTAATGATGATCAACAATGCTGAAGGACTCATGATGAAAAATGCTATCCACATCCAGAGAAGGAACTGATGTAGTCTGAATACAGATCAAAGTATACTATTTTTCACTTTCTTTAGTTTTTCATGGTTCTTTTCTTTTCTTTTTTTTTCTTTTTATTCTTTTACAACATTACTAATATGGAAATATATTTTGCATGACTGCTCATGTATAACCTATATCAAACTGTTTACTGTCTGGGGAGGGGGGAAGGTGAAGGGGAGGGGGGAAGGTGATGGAGGGAGGGAGAAAATTTGGAACTGAAAATTTAAAAAAAGGAATGTAAAATATTGTCTTTACACATAATTGGGAAAAGTAAAATATCATTTTAAAAAGATTTTACAAATGAAGTAACTGAGGACCAAAGAAATAAAGTGATGTCAAAGTCAATTCTTTCAACATCCAGTCCAGCACTTACCACTACACTATGCTCATGCTAAATTCCAGGTCAGTAGACACATTGGAAGCTGGGGGAAGGGAAGGTAGAAAGGATCCCAAAGGGAAAAAAGGGAAAAATCACAGGAAAGTATAGAATGAAAGGCCCGTAGCATCCACAATAGTCTGGTGTCCCAAATAGGCTGGGGAGGGAGCTATTTCACGCTAGCAATTTCCCTCTGGAGATCAGGGGGTGAGGAGGGTCCTTTTGGACCACTGTCTAGCCAACTCACCTCCAGAAATGAAATGGAAAACCAGTATATCAGGAAGGGATGAGGGAAAGATCTTTGTACTGGGAGTTAAGAGATCAGCGTTTGAGTTTCAGCTCAGGCACTAGCTTGCTTTGTGACTTTGAGCAAGTCTCAGTTATCCTATTCAGTTTTCAAATTCTGATTTTAGGTAGTTGAGATACTTCAAGAGTCTCCCATCAGCTTCGGGGGAGGGGAGATAGAAGAAAGGAATATGGAAGCCTGACCCAGAAAAATTGGTGAGGAGGTTGGACACTTTAGGAGCCCACCTCCACCCTCCATTTCCAGTGTCCATCCAGTTTTTTAAAAATTAGTCATACCAAACTAGGTTTATTTCTTTTTTTGATAAGGATTAGACTAGTAGATTAGGGCAAGACCGTAGATATGATCATTTGAATTTCTCCCAAAGCATTTACCAAAAAAAACCAAAAGTTCTTCCCATTTCTTTGTGGATAAGATGGAGGAATATGAACTGGGCAGTATTATTAGACATAGCTGCCTCAAAAGAATTAGTTAACATATTGATATCAGAGGTAAAGGTGGTGGAAAGAGCATTGGATTATTAATCAAAGGACCCATGTTAGTTTTCCATATCTACTATTTATTACTTTTGTGATCTCAAACAAATCATTTCCCTTTTCTGGGCCTCAGTTTTCTCATCTGTAAAAATGAAGGAGCTAGACCATATGGTCTTTAGTGTCCCTTCTAGCTCTTGGAGACTATAACCTTGGAAGGAATCTCTAGTGGGGTGCCACCTGGCTCTGTCCTCAGCCTTGACTTGTTCAACATTTTCATTATTGACTTGGATGAAGAAACTAAAACCATACTTATTAAAATTATGAATGACACAAAACAGAGAGAACAAAGCTAACATGATCAATTACAGAAACAGAATTCAGAAAGATTTTGGCAGGCTGGATCTATAGGCCGGATCTAACAAGGTGACATTGAATGAGGACAAATGTAAAGGCCTGTGTTTAAGTTCCAAAATCAAACTCAAAAGTACAGAAGAGGGGAGATTATGTAAGGAGAAACCTGGGGCTATTAATGGATTCCAACTGTACAATGAGCCAAGACAATGACATGGCAGTCCAAAAATCCTAATTGAGATCTTAGCTGCATTGACTAAATATTAGTTTCCTCATCTATAAAACGAAGCAATGTCTACAAGAAAATGCCTGTACTACCTACTTCATGGGATTGCTTTGACAGTTAAATGAGGAAATGTACGTAAAGCACTTGATACACCTTAAAGCACTTTATCCATGTAATATGCATCACCGCCATCACCATTATCATCATCTTTATTATTATTGTGAAAAGTACAGCGTTTAGAACAAGAGATTTCACAGTCCCACCAAATTCTGTCCTGATCAAACCCCATCTTGATTAGATGAAGAGAAAGCACAGAGGATGGGGGTGGTAGCTGTCTTCAAGAATCTGAAGGACTGGGAGAGAGTTTCACCTTTTTCTGCTTGGTCCCCGTGGGCAGAACCAGGAGCGACGGGGGAATTTTCAGAAAGGTAAATATGAGATCGACATGAGGACAAATTTTCCCTCAAACTGTCAAGCAACACAGAGGGGTGCCTCATAAAGTAGTGAACTCCCTATCATTAGAAGCATTCCAGGAAAGGCTAGATGCTGTGGAGGGGGACCCCTGTTTGAGCTGAAAGTGAGCTCAGACTGGCTGCTTTCCAAGGTCCTTTCCAGGACTTCAAGGCCTTCTGCCTACCCCAGCATTCAGTACAGTGACATGCACTTATCTGGTACACAATCATCATTTGCAAAATAAAACAATTAAGTGACCTTTCCTCCCAGTCATTCCTGCCTCAAGCAATCAGAGCTCTCTCCTCACAATGGAGCAAGAACTGTCCTGATTGTCATTTACACCTTCTTGTTGGTGAGTTTTAGAACAGCTGCTCCATCAATGGAGCCCTTATCCCCTAAGCTCCTGGGCCCAGAAAGGGTGAGTAGCTGAAATGCTAGAAGGCTTCTTCTCTACACATTCTGATTATAAATGTGCAGTATCTCTGGTGCCTGGGAGATTAGCTAATAATTGTGAAAGTCGGTGCAGTGTAGAGTAGAAAGGGCCTTGTACTCTTGGATTCAAGTCACCATGGAGTAGAGGAAAGAGCATGACCTTGGACATGCCCAAGGATGTGACCTCAAGTCTTTACTACTTCTGTGATTTGGGGAAAGTGGTTTGGCCTCTTGGGCCCTCAGTTTCCTCAAGAGGGTCAGACTAGATGACCTCCAACCCTTCCAGCTCTAAGTCTAGGATTTTATCATCTTGGTTGCATTGTTTACTATGTGTATAATCTTGGTGAAGTCACTTTCTTCTCCCTGGCCCTCAGTTTCCTCTACTGTAAAATGGGAACAACAGCATGCAAGATTCAAGGAGTCAGAAGACCTGAGTTTGAGAGGTATTTATGTGGCACTGGGCCTGGAGTCAGGAAGACCTGGGTTCAAATCCAGCTTCAGACCCTGGGAAAGTCACTTAACTCTCTGTCTCAGTTTCCTAAACTCTAAAATTGGGATCATAATATCATCTACTTCTCATGGATACTATGAAGATTAAACAGCATTTATTAAGCAGCATATTTATTAAGTATCCCTAATGGGAGCTTAACAAATGTTTTTTTTCCTTCCTTCCTTCTAGGAAGGCTACTTCCTTCTAGGCTTGGCTACTTATTAACTGTAGGTGCCTTGAGCAAGTCTCTTATCTTCCCTAGGGCTGTGTAAAAGGAAAAGGTTAGACTAGTTTCAGGAATTTTTAACTTGGGGTCCATTTTTTATATATATTTAATAACTCCATTTCAATAAAATTGGTTTCATTTATAATCTTACGTTTTTACTTTATGCATTTAAAACATGATTCTGAGAAGGGGACCATGGGCTTCACTAGACATTGCCCAAGGAGGGGGAGGGGTCAAGGATGCAAAAGAGGTTAAGAACCTTGAACTGTGGTCTCTAGGCTCCTCCCAGCTCTGATGGTCCTTAATTTCCAGGTGCCTTTACTGAATAAAATGCCATGTTACAAAACATCAGGTTTACCCATTTGTTTCTACGGAGAAATATGTTCTGAATTCCAGACAACCAACTTACAAAGGAACTTTTGAGATGGGTTCCATGGGTGAGAGAAGGTGAAGGGGTCGGTTCAGGGCAGTAATTGAGATCTCCCAAACTCTGGGAGGTGGCATTATTGCTGCATGCAGTTCAATACAGCCCCTACTCCAAGACCTCCCCTCTCTCCTACCCCTCAGCGTCCCCTCTGCTTGTCTACATCGGGCCAAGTACCAACCCAAGGTGATGGATGGTCATCCCTATCCCTTGGAATAGAAAATAAGAAAACCTGCTTCCTTGCTCCCAAAAGCCCTTGAACCCAAGGTTCTTCACAAGGATGCCTAGCTGGTGGTTTGGGATCAGGTCTACCAAGGATCAGTTATAACCCATGGATTGGGAAGTGTTGTGACAGGACATCCTTCCCTGCCCTTCTGGTGCTATCTACTCACACAAACCATTCTCCCACTGGTTTCCTGATCGTAGGGCAGCTGCTGATTTTTGACCTAGAAGACTCAAAAGTACCATTTAGTCTAGGGATTCTTAACTGGTTTGGTGTCATGAACTCCCTTGGACAGTCTGGCGAAATATGGACCCCTCCTCATAATAACATTTTTAAATGCATAAAATACCAAGGATTACAAAACAAGCAAATTATATTAAAATACAGTTTTCAAAATATTTTTTAAAAATATTTCACAGACTCTGTGGTAAAAAATCTGATCTAATCCAGTCCCTTCATTTTACTCAGGAGGAAACTCAACTTGGGAAGGAGGGAATTGCTCAAGGCCCCTTGGGCAAGGTTGTAAACAGCAAAGCTGGAATTCCAGGTTCTCCAATGGCTAAATCCAGTGCTTGCCACTAAACATGCATCAAATGGTAGCAAGGCCTCAGAATTTCAGTACGTTGCTTGGGGTAGAGGAACAGTGGGAATTCTAGAGACCTAGACATAGAAGGGCCCTCAGAGACTTCCCTCCAGAATGCAAACTCCTTGAGAGCAAGCACTCATTTTTGCCTCAGTATCCCCAGCATACTGGCATAGTTCCTGAAACATAATAGAGGCTTACTAAGTAATTGTTTATTAATGACAAATCAATAATGATGATAATATTGACTAGTATTTATATAGTACTTTAAGGTTAACAGATCACTTTACATATATCTCAATTGATCCTCACAACAATCCTGTAAAATATGTGCTATTATTTTCCCTGTATAACAGATGAAGAAACTGAGGCACAGAGAGGAGTAGTGCCTCACCCAAGGTCAACCAGCAGTTCAGGTTCCCAATTCCTGGTCCAGGGCTCCTGCCACTTCATCAGGCTGTCTCTTAAGTTGGAGCACTGAAATGTTAAGTGACTTCCCCAGGGTCACACAACCTCTCTGTGACACAGACTTTTCACTCTTTAATGTCACAGATGGGAGTGAAAAAGCAGGTGATTGACCGGATGGATAAAGAAACTAAAGGTGATGGGATCTGAGGGGAAGGGCACCACCATGTTGGATTGGCCTCAGTCTTGAGAAGTTGAGCAAATATATCCCCAAGTCCATTCTGGCCATAGTTCATACTTAACCATACTTAACCATAGTTCATAACTTAATCCATTGCCTGGATGTCCACAGGTTCATTTTCATTCTATCTCCAACTTTGTCTTCCTAGACTCCACAACAGCACAACATAGTGGAAAGAGTATGGACAAGGGAATCAGAAGACTTGTTCAAATCCACGCTCTTGACATTTACTGTTTGTGTGGCCTTGGGTAAGTCACGTCCTTTGGATTAGATGGTCTCGAAGATCCCTTCTAACTCTAGATCAAGGATCTTACTGTGACCCTGAGCAAATCCGTGGGATTCGGTTTCCTCTTTTGTAAAATGAGGAAATTGAATTAGATGGGCTCTGGGATGTCATCCAACTCTGAACAGATGAGCCTATGAATCTCTCCAGGCCTCAATTTATTCACCACTAACTAGCTGTGGGCCCTTGGCCTAGGTAAGCACCACTGTTGGTAGCTGTTGGAAGAAAGAGTGATCCCCCTCTCTGAGCCTCAGTTTTTTCTGCTGTAAACTATGGGAGATGTTAGACTGGAGGGTCTCTAAGATTCCATCCAGTTCTGCTGAGGAATATAAATGCAGCCACCATTTGTTAAGTGTCTGCCCTATAAAGAACCCTGCTTAAAGACAAGCAGAGGGGATGCTGAGGAGTAGGAGAGGGAAGGAAGGTCTTAGGGTAGGTCAGGCTGTACTGAGTGCTGGGCAAATATAAAGATTAGATAATATACAGTTCCTGCCTTCAAGAATCTTCAAATCTAATGGGAGGAAAGGGGAAGTTTGACCATTGGGCACACACAGGAGGACAATCTAATTTCCACCACCCTTTGGGCTTGAAGACTATATCGTATAATGTGGAAAGAGTATGAATTTTTCTTTTCCTCTTTGCCAAGTGAAGATTGTGAAGAGGCAGATAGATTTAAACTTGAAAAATTTTCAAAAGATGAGAGTGATCTCAAAGTAGGAGAAGAGATGCCTCAGGAAGTCTGAGCAAAGGTTGGATAACCACTTGTCACTGATATTGTAGAAAGGATCAGTGGCTATTTGATGTCCCTTCCAACTCTACTAGTCTGTGATTCCTTTCTCTGGGCCTCAGTTTCCCCGGGCCTCAGTTTCCCCATTAGTGAAAATTTGTTAGTTGGACTCTGTCCAACTCTGACCTTTTCAGTTACATGTCCAAAAGCAGAGGTGCCAAATATGTGGCCCACTAGCAGTATTCCCAAGAAGGGCCTAAACCAGATTAAGATGTAATTGGAAACTAATGAATAAAATGAATAAAAATACAACAAAACATGGACAACATTACATTTTGAATCTAAGTCAATATGCCACCATCAGGGATCCTTATGTTCAGATTAGTGGCCCAGGTTTCTATCTGAGTTTGATGACACTGGTCTGAGGTCCCTCCCAACTCTTGACATTCTCTATTTTACATTCTCTAGTCTTCCTTCTGAAGATCTTCTGTTGAGATCTCTGCCAAAGCTGACATTTTCCCTTCCTCATTCAAAGGTCCCTTCTGACTCTGACATATTCCATTCTCTATCCTGACACACCTCTTGCTAATTTCACCTGTCCTCTCTCTGGGACTCAATTTCCCACTTTGAAAAATTAGGTGATTGAATTCTTTTGAATTCTAACATCCTCTTCTCTCTATTCTAAGGTTCCTCCCAGCTCACCAGGCTGCACTCCAGATTTCTCTACCATGTCCCAGAAACCTCTTCATCCTGGAAGATCACTCAGGCCCTAGAATTCATGCCTTGGATGTACTTGGATGTGCTTGGCCCCTCTCCCTCTGATTAGATGACTCCTCTAAGAACCTCCATTTAATTTCTTACTAAGCTTCACTCCAAACTTATCGATCATGCCCCTGCCTCAGTTTCTTTCATCATTCCCACATCACTTTTATGTATTATCTACCCCCATTAGAATGTAAGCTTCTTGAAATCAGGAGCTGTCTTTTTGCAGCATCTCCAACACAGCACAATACCTGGCACACAGTAAGCACTTAATAAGTACTTGTTGGTGGACTAACTCCCTGCTCTGACCTTCTCTCTTCTCTGTGATAAGGTCCCTCTCAGCTCTAACATTCTATACTCTACAGTCTAATGTCCTTCCCAGCTCCTGTGCTCTACAGTGTAAGAGTCTATGATACATGACCCGACCCTGCTTTTATTGGGAGTCTTTGCTCATTAATGTCCATTGTTGGCTGTTAACTCCGGAAGAGAGGGAATGAACATTTATATAGTGCCTCCTAAATGTCAGACATTGTACTAAGAGAGGCATCTTTCTGGTTTCCATTCTAGGTTAATGCCAGTCCAGGGCATGTAATAGGCAATAGACTTTAATTGTCCCTCGCTGAGGCACAGTTTTGATATCAGGCCCCTGTAAGCTAGGGTCTCCTCCCCAACCCAAGGAACCTCAGCCATGATCCCATGCTCTTTCCCTCATTCATCATCCTTGCTGCCCAAAGCTTGACTTCTAAAATCCTATGAACACAACTCTTACCATTTCCTATTTGAAGGAGATGGTTTGTGGGCTACATTCTCTGTTGTATGTGTGGGTGTGGAGAGGGGGTAATTGCCCAAGTTACAATGGGAGAGAGAGAGAGAGGAGAGAGAGAGAGAGGGAGAGAGAGAGAGAGAGAGAAAAGGAGAGAAAGAACAAGAAAAAGAGACCCCTCCCCTGATGGCTGATCCAAAGATGGACAGTCTGTTCCCATCGATGGAAGTCAGTTCTTCTTGAGGATCAGTCTGCTTTGCCCACAAAAATGCTCCATATGGAGCTGCCTTTTTGTTAAGCTCCACCAAAGGGAGTAAGACACCCCCCCCCAGGAAATTGGGTTCAGTTCTGGACACAGAAATCACTGTGCATTTGCTTTTCCAAGTAATAAAAATAATTCAAGGAGGCAGAGCCATAACTTCTGATTGTAGAACCCAGGGCAACTAGCCTGTAATGGCTCCTGGGGCAAATAAGGGGAAATGTACTCATAAATGTACTTCCCAGGGGAAAAGGGGTAGATCCTTCCATGAAGGGGTTTGGATTACCCTGACACCAGCTTGTAGAAGGGCCTGAGAGGTCATAACCACCCAGGTAGGTACCAGGCAGGGCCAGACAGAGCTATACTGGGAGGGAGTCTTCTCAGTAAGCTGCTGGAAAGAAAGAGCCAAGAA
The DNA here is from genome assembly GCA_023548195.1 of Bettongia penicillata ogilbyi. Classification (NCBI taxonomy): domain Eukaryota; kingdom Metazoa; phylum Chordata; class Mammalia; order Diprotodontia; family Potoroidae; genus Bettongia; species Bettongia penicillata. The sequence continues at coordinate 8,084,603 of JAJHZJ010000104.1, read as the reverse complement.
AAGAGGGAGCCATCTGACAGTTCCCTAGTTTCAGTGATTCCTGTTAACTAGTTTCTACCCTGCAGAAGGCGTGAAAATTCTGTCAAAACATCAGTAGAATGAGTTTTAACACTGTACAATCTTTTAAAATTATTAGTTAAAAATTTTCCCGCCCTCTAAATTCTGGTGGTTGCTCCCAGGTTGAATCTTTAGTTCCAGTGCCCCAGCTTGAGATCCTTCCATTCAAAGAGAGAAACTCTGAGGGTCCCAGGGAGCCGCCTAGTCTAATAGGGAGATAGTCCCTACCCCCAGAGAAGCCCTGATCTGATGGGAGAGATCTCCAAAGCAAAGGCAAGGGAGTTAAGCCCCAAGACACAAAGCAAGACTAGCACAAGTGGGAAAAAGAAAAAAAGAAACCTTTCATCCTGAGGGGGAAGGAAAATAGGACAACTCCAGGAGGTAGGATGCTCAGAGAGGATTTCCTAGAGAAGGTACCTTTTCAGACAAAATCGTTGCTTTCCTTGGCCCTCTGGGGTGCGGACATAGCCCTGGAGTTCGTCTTTTCTTCCGCGTGAAAATGGAACTCTCTGAGTGGGCTGGTGAGGAGGCATATATTAAGATGGAAGTGTTCTTCTGCAGCTCGGAATCCAGGCCCTAGTGAAGGAGAAGTTCCAATCACAGAGGCCTTCCGGGATAACATTTATTATGTTTACTCACCTAACGGGTGAGATTTGCATGAACGTCGTAAGGATGACGAGGAACATGCAAAATATACTAGAGTTTGCTATGTGATTTTTAGCCAAGAGGCAGCTTTAGTCATAATTTAGAGGGCTGACAGTCACTATGTTTGTTTTCTGAGAAGTGTGGGCTCTGCCTTTTGTACAGATTTCTGAACCATCACCAATTTTCCCCCGTCATTCTCAAGTTCCATTAGGAGCAAAGAGCTCAGCAAAACCCTATGACTAACATTCTGTGAAGCCACAGAGTCACAGATGTCAGAGCTAAGTAAGCCCTGAGAAGCCACCAAGTCTTGTGCCCTTATTTTATAAGGGAGGAAACTGAGGCCAACTCAGGCCAATCCAACCTAGTTATAGACATCTTGTCATCACAGACTCAGAGCTGGAAGGAATCTCAGAGGTCATCTATGTCCAGCTGTCTCATTTACAAAAGAGGAAGCTGAGGAAACTTCCCCCATATAGAGTAAATGACTTACCCAAAATCATACAGGTGATATTTGAACCCAGGTCCTCTGATCCCAAATCCAGTGCTCCTTACACAATATCACATTGTCTTCCTCACCTCCTATGTGCTATGCACTGGTGTTGCAAAGACAAAAACAATGTCATCCTCAGGAATCTGATAATATACTGGGCTAGAGAAGGGCAAGAACTTATCCAGATGTCTTCAGGTCAATGAGACTGAAATTCCAACTTCCTTTACCACAAACTTGGAATCAGGAAGACTTGGGTTGGAATCTTGCCTCAGGCACTGTCTATGTGATCTTGGCTGAGTTACCTAACCTCCCTGGTCTTCAGTTTCCTTATCAGTAAAATGGGCTCAATGATGTCTAAGATCTCTTGTAGCTCCGAATCTCCATTCTTATGATCTCTTGTTGCAGCTCCCTGCTGTGGCCAACCCAATCTGCTCACCATCTTGCTCATTCACACCTTCTGGGCTTCTCAGTTGATGCATTCTTCCTATCCGATCCCTCCTCTCCCCCAGCCCCCAAAGCTTTCTGTACAAGAAAAACCACAGCAGGGATGGTATTAACTTTCATAGCATTGAAAGCTCCACCATTCTCAGACTCCCGTCTTCTAGCTGGCCCAGATTCTAAACCATTTCTAGGATTTTCAGCCTGGTCTCATGGACTGTTACCAGCAGAGTACACAGACATTCAGGATGCATGGAACACAGAATCCACAGACTCACAGCCTCTCCGAGTGAGTTGGGACCCCAGAGGACAGATCTAGACGACGGCTCAAACAATACCTGAGGAAGAATCCCCTCAACAACATCCCCAACCAGGGATTGTTCAGCCAAGATTTTCAGTGAGGGGGAGCCTAACACCTTCCCAAGGTGGCCATTATACTGGGGATAGTTCAAATTCTTAAGAATCTAATTCTTTATGGAGAGCAGAAAACTATGTTCAACTTCCATCCATCCATCTCATTTCTATCCTCTGGGACCGAACAGAGGAAATCTAAACCCCACCTTCTACATGACAGCTTTGTAAAGAGTTAAAGATAGATGTCATGGTGTCCCCTTGTACCCCCTACCCCACACCTTGGCTCTTCTTTTCTCCAAGCCAGGCATCATTAGTTTCCTCAACAGTTCTTTCTGGGCATCATTTCTTTAAGTCAACTTGTCAGCAATCCTTTCTAGCTTTCTGCCATCTACAAAACCGAAACTTGTCATCAATGCCTTTATCCAAATCTGATGAAACTGTATACCTTGCAAGGCAAAATCCCCAATTTGGGAGGCAGAATTGGGTCCTAGTGTAGGTTCTGCTTCAGACTCATTGTATGATCTTAGATGAGTCCCTTTCCCTCCTTGGGCCTCAGTTTCCTCATCTGTAAAATACAAAGCTTGGACAAGATCCTTATTTCCCCAAACCATTTCATAGAACCTTGGTCTTAGTGCTATAAGTAGGGGTCAATTGCGTGCTAGTAGATATTTAACAACTGACTCTGGGGGGGGGAATGAGTGTATGACATGGCTTTTAAGCTAAATTTGCTTTTATTAACATTTTCTCTATAACTTTCTTAAGTTCAGACAATGAATAAATCAGTAAAGTGAGCCCATTTAATTTAACATTTATTGAATACTTACTGTGTGTGTGTAGGATTCTGGGCTAGGCACTGGAGCCAGGGGAAGAAAAAATGTGACATGGACCTTATGGCATCTACGAATTTCCGAGGTTCATACTGAAAATTTAACAATCAGCTCTCCCAGCCCATTTGAATTGTCTCCAGTACACCTCAGTGGGAGTCCATCAGAAAATGTCAGTGCTGGCAATATCGTCTCCCTTTGACGAATAGGAAATTATGTCTAAATCAAAAATATTTCTTGTGTGTGACAGTTCTTTGGCATGAAAAATAGACTTAACTTTCTTCCATTTGCTCAAAAATGTCCCTGATTGTCTCATCCCAGCAAACTAGAGGAAATTAAGCTTATTTTTCATACAAAAACATTTTTGTATTTCAGATTTTAGAGAAGAAAATATCACCTGCATTAACCTGTCCAAGGTCATGACACTATGCCTGTGATCTCCCCCACCTTCCCTCTTACTCTATGACAGTAGTATGAAGAAAAATCATGATTCCTCTATCTTCAGCTGAGACAAGGTTGCAAATTTTTCAAAAACATTGAACAAAAGGAAATACAAAAGTAGAGAAATAGATACATTCAATCCCATTCAATTCAACATTTGTGAGGCACTTACTGTATGTGTAGAACCCTGGGCTAGGCACTGGCAGCTGAAAGAATCATGTACCATAGGTCTTATTTTCCAGAAACTTAGAACCTAGAACCCAAGGGTTCTTGGCCTTTTTGGTGTCCTGGGTCCCTTTGGCAATCTGCTGGGGCAAGCCTATGGACCCTTTCTGACCAGCAGCTTTGTAAATGCATACAATCAGATCCCTAGGATGACAAAGAAAACTAGTTATAATGAAATGCAGTTATCAAAATACTTTTTAAAATAAGTTCTTATATGTCTCAAGTTGAGCCTTCATCTAAACAAGAGAGAGAAGTTAAAAAGGGAAGACCATGTCAAATCCTATGAGAAACTGGAAGAAGGAGGAGTTCATATTCATTTGGGGGGTGGGGAGGGCGTGAAGGGAAGCTTCCTGAAGAGGGTAACATCTGAACTGTGCTTCGTAGGAAAAAAGCAACTTCTACAAATGGAAATGGGTGTGTGTGTGTTCATCCTTCATTACTGAAGAAGATCATGCCATCAGAGAAATGATGACATGACTTGCACTTGACTTTGTTTTTTTTTTTTAGTGAGGGAGGGAGTCAGAAGATCTGAATTCAAATTCTGACTGCCACTTATTAGTTGTGTGATCTCAGACAAGTCACTCCTGTCTGAGCCTCAGTTTCCTGATCTGGAAATTGGAGATTCAATTCAACGAAGCAAACAATCAGTATATACTATGTGCTAAGCCTTGTGTATACAAAGATGAAAAACAAAACAGTATCTGTCCTGAAATAGTTTACATTCTCTCTGGGGATTGGGGGGAACAAAATGTATCCGGAGAAATAATTAAGCAATAAGCATTTACTAAATGCTAATTATGTACTGTGTGTCAGGTACTGTGATAATCACGGGCACCATACAAAGAAGAGAAAATGAATACAAAATTCAGGGACTGAAAAGTAGGAAGCAATTTCGGGGGGAGGCAGGGAGAAGTGACCACTGGGGAAGTCAGAGAAGCAGTCTTAAAGGAGATGGTACCTGAGCCGAACCTTAAAAGAAGCTCCAAGAAGTGAAGGTGAGCAGATAGAACATTCCAGACATGGGGGGCAGCCTACGCAAAGTCACAGATTGCCCTCTATGGGGAAGATCAAATAAGTAGGCTTGGCTGGAACACAGAGTGTGAGGGGGAGTAACATGTAATCAGCCTGGGAAGATAGGTTGGAGACAGATTGCAAAGGACTTTAAATGTCAAATAGAAGAATTTGGTTTTGATCCTAGAGGCAATAGGGAGCCAATGACTCATCTTGAGCCGTGACGTGCTGTGGTCAGACCTGAGCTTTAGAAATATGAATTAGAGAAGATGACTATGAAGAACTGTCTAAACTGGTCTTGGTGGTGCATTAGGTAGATGCACAGTTATTTAGGATCAAACTGGAAGACCAGATCAAATCTAGTGGGTGGGGGGAGGTTGTCCAAGAAATCTGCATGGGGGAAGTGGTACTTGAGCTGAGTTTGAGAGAATTTCAAAGCTTTCAAATGTTGGAGGAGAGGTGAGGTAGGTAAGGGTGGACCACCTGGGTGGGTGAAGGGAAGGAAAGCAGGAAGGGTGGAGGAAGGTAGAAAAATGTTCTTCCTCTCAAATGACACTGAAATCTGCTTCTTTACAACTTACTTCCCTCTATTCTAGTATGGTTCAAAGAATGGGACAGCCTCTCAAAATACTAAAAAACTGTGATCTGATGCTATAGGTGCACATGGGCACGATACTAGGCAGATCGGAGTGAGACAAATCTGACATGCTGTATCTGCAAAGTCATTGTGGAATGGGGTTCATTGTGAATTTTAACAGGTCATCATGTTCCCCAACTGATATATGGTAAAGGCACATGAAGAGTTTTCAGAGGAAAAAATCTAAACTATGAGTAGCCATATAGAATGCTCTAAATCACCAACAATTAAAAAAATACACATAAAAACAATATTGAGGTACCACTTCACACACATCAGATTGGAAAAGTTGACTAAAAAAAAGGGAAAATGGCAAATGGTGGAGAGGCTATGGAAAAACAGGCACATTAATGCACTGTTAGTGGAGCTGTGAATCGGACCAGGTCATTCTGGAAAGCAATTTGGAATGATACCCAAAAAGTTATTAAAATCTTTGACCCAGGAAACTAATCAAACTGACCCTATTTCCTCTTTTGACAGGGTTACTTAACTAGTAAATGAGGGGAATGCTGCAGATATAGTTTAAAAGACTTTGGCAAAGCTTTTGATGAGACATCTCATACTACTCTTGTGGAAAAAATGGAGAGATGTGGTTCACATGATGATATACCTAGATAGATTCAGACCTGGTTGGCTAGGCAAACTCGAAGAGGAAATGATTCAAAGGTGACATGGTAAGTCTCCAGTGGAGGACCCCAAGGAATCCGTGCTGTTTTACATTTTTACCAATGACTTGGAGTTAGCTGTTGTTACTCAGTCATTTCAGTTGTGTCTGACTGTGACTCCATTTGGGGTTTTCTTGGCCTAAATTCTGGAGTGGTTTGCCATTTCCTTCTCCAGCTCATTTTGCAGATGAGGAAACTGAGGCAGGTGGTGTTAAGTGGCTTTCCCAGGGTCACACAGCTAGTAAGTGTCTGAGGCTGGATTTGAACTCAAGGAGGTGAGTTTTCCTGACTTCAGGCAGGGCACTCTCTCCACTAAACTACTTAGCTGTCCCTATGATGAAATTCAGTAGGGATCAATGTAAGGTCTTGCACTTGGATATAAAAAAATCAACCTCACACATATAGGATGGGTAACAACAGTAGTTTTGAGAAAGATCTGAGAGTTTTAGTAGACTGCAAGGTCAATATGAGTCAGTGGTATGGTATGGGGACCAAAATAGCTGATGTTATCTTGGGTTGCATGATGAAAGACATGACTTCCAGGAATAAGGAGGTGGTAGTCCCCCTGTATTATTCCCCAATGAAACCTCCTCTGGAATATTGGGTTCTGTTCTGGGCACCACAGTTTGAGAAAGACATTGATAAACAGAGTAACTAGAGGAAGATAACCAAGCCTGTTGAAAGGTGTTGAGTCCATGTTACATGAGAATCAGTTGAAGGAACTAGTTGTGTTTAACCCGGAGAAGGCTTGAGAAGTGGACATGAGAACTGTCTTCAAATATTTGAAGTTTTGTCATGTGGAAGAAGGATAAAGTTTTACTGTTCCAAAGGAGAATGGGCTAACTTGACAGGTATTTGTGTTCCCCCACCCTTGAAGGCCTTCATGCAAGGGCTGGACAAGCACTGGTCTGGTATATTATAGGAGGGAATCCTTTCATGCATGAATTCCCTTAGATGGCCAACTTTCAAATTCTATGTCCTCAGCGGGGAAAGGGAAGACTGTCTTGAAGAACTATGAGCCTTCAAACATGATAAAGTACATAAGCATGAGATGTGTTTGTCCTTCATTGCCAAAGAAGACCATGTCATCAGAGAAATCATGACATGACTTGCACTTGACTTTGTTTTGAGAGAGGGAGAGCTGTGCAGGTCACCAGCCTCACTTCTCCTCCAGAGCTATCTGAATCCAGTGACCAGATATTCCTCAGGATGACTGGAGATGACCCAGGATGAAGCAATTGGGGTTAAGTGACTTGCTCAAGGTCACACAGCTTGTGAGCGTCGTGTCTGAGGTGAGATTTGAACTCAGGTCCTCCTGACTCCTGCACTGGTGCTCTATCCACTGCACCACCTAGCTGCCCCTTAAGCATGAGATATTATCCCATTGGACAGTGGAAATATCTACTCACCTCAACAAGTTGCCACTCTTATTTCCATCCCCAGGATAGTAAAGTGGTTGATTTGAGAGGTCAAAACAATTTTTTTCAGAAATATCAAAAGACTGACAATAAATCATCAGCGGTCATCCCCACTCATTGGTTTCAGGCTTGTATAAGAAGGTTTGTTGTGGGGGTGGTTTTTTCCTTTTTTTAGAATGAAAAATTGCTGTGGTGACCTCATCTAAAACATGGAGCTACTGCTCTCACTTAATGTGGCATACATATCCCTGGAAGACTGGCTGTAAATTTAATGGACTTTAGTAGGCTGCATGCTCAGTATGAGTCAATGCAATGACATGGCAGCCCCCAAAAGAAAACCTAACAATCTTAAACTGCATTAAGAGAGGCAGAGTGTCTGTCTGGTCCCAAAGAAGTGATAGATGGTCCCTCTGGACTCTGGCTGGGCTGATCCCAGCTGAGGTATTATGTTCAGTCCAGAGCCCCACATTGGAGGAAGGGTATTGACAAGCTGGATTTTGTCTAGGAGAGTGACTGGAATGGTGAGAAGGTCCAAGAATATGACCCCCATGGATCAGTTGAAGGAGCTGGGGATGTTTAGCCAGAAGGAAGAGAAGACTTGGAGGGGGAGGAGGGAGGGTAGGCATGAAAGTATCTGAAAGGCCGTCATGTGGAAGAGGGAGGAGAGCCCAGAGCTAGGAGCAACAAGTGGAAGTTAGAGAGAAGCAAAATGAAACGATGTCAGGCAGAGCTTCCTAACTAGGAGAGCTGTCGAAAAGAGGAGTGGGGCTTCCTGGGGAGGAGCGGAGTTCCTTTTTGCCATAGGGTTTCAAATGGATTCGTTATTGTGATGGTGAAGAGAGGGTTATTGTTGAGGGATTGATTGGGTTAGATGGCCACTGAGGTCCCCTCCAGCACATATATTCTGGGATTCCATGAGAATCTGGCCTCATTTTAAATACCAAAAAGGAACTGGCTAATTTTCAAAAATCGACACTGATGCCTTTCATAAAACAGTTCTGATTCATCTGTTCCGAGGTGCCTATTTTGTGCATTCCAGTTCTTGCACATGGGCTTTGTTACGTTTTTAAGTGGGGAACACATTTATTTGGGGGTTTCAGAAGATGTAGCGTAGGGGTTCTTACCCTTTAAAGTGCCCTAGACTTCTCTGACAGTCTGATGAAGCTTATGGATTCTTCCTTTAAATGCATAAAATAAAATACATAAGGTCACAAGGGAAACAAATTCTATCGAATTAGTTATTAAAATGTGAAAAAAGAAATAACAAGTTAATGGACCCCAGGTTAAGATCCCCTGACCTAGGGCAACTAGGGGAGCATAATTTCCCTCTAGGAAGCCAGGTGAGTTTCCAGGATCCTCAGCCAAGGTCTGGAGCTTTTTGGGTGGGAGTGGGGAGTGTAAAAATCAACCATATGTCATGACAGTAAAAAAGCAAACTCACACAATCTTAAACTCCATTAAGAGTGGCATAGCACCCGGGACTGAAGAGGTGATAGCTCTACTCTAATTTGCTCTTGAGGGAAGCGATATGGTGGAATGGAGACAATAATGCTAGGCTTGGAGTCAAGAAGACCTAGGTTAAAATTCTGTCCCTGCCACGTACTCCCCATGTGACCCTAGGCAACTCAGTTAACCCATCTTAGCCACTTGTTTCCTAGTTTATAAAATGGAGACAATAATAGCCGTAGAGCCTGTGGAGCTACTATTGTTGTGTGAGGCTCACATGCGATAATGAGTAGAAAGAGCTTGGCAAACCTTAATGCCCTGTATAAGTGATTGCTATTGTTACTGTTACTGTTATCATCACCACCATCATCATCATCACTATCACTGTCACCATTTATCACCATCATCATCACCATCATCATCCAAATTGGAGATGGGAAGGACACAACTTCAGGCAATTTTTACTGCCTCTCTGTGCGCTGTACAGGAAGGTCAAGGATGAATAGAGTTTTCCCCATTGGCTAGGGCTCCTCCCTCCCTAAACTACCTTATGTTTATTTTGTGTCTATTTGGTATGTCCTCATGAGTGCCCATGCCGTCTCCCCTTGAGGTCAGAGATTGTTTCACTTTTGTCTTTTGTACCCCCAACACCTAACACAGAGTCTGGCACATAGTAAGTGCTCAGAAATACTTGCCAATTGTCTTCCTTTGTGAAGTAATACATTGGAGGACCAGGTTCTAAAACTAGATCTCCACACAAAGGGGAGATGGATATTATTTTAGTCCTTTGTGTACCCAGACCCCAGCTTAGAATTTTTATACCACTTTCCCTCCAGAGCCTTATCAATAAATTTTCAATCAACAAGCACCTATCAAGCCTCTGCTCTGTACCAGGCTTTGTCCCAGACACCAACAATACAAATATGGAAATGAAACAGATCTTGTGTATGAGGACTTAGGAAAAAGAACCTTCTTTATGTAAGAGAGAGAGATCCAGGACCTCCACTTCAAGAATTATAATTGAGTGTGGCTCCTGTGCGCTATGGAGCTAGAGCACTTAATGAAGAGTGGGGGTCTAACTCTGTTCATATCCCAAGGAGTCATTCCAATAGCAGAGCTAACTCAATTTCTCACTTTACAGAGAAGGGAAATCATTTACCCTAGACCATAGAAACAAGTTCATGTCAGAACTAGGACTAGAACCCAAAGCTTTCTACTTCTTTCTGAGTGGTTTCCATTCTACCAGAACAATCTGTAAAGATTCTTTAGGATTCCATTCATGCCCAGGCCATAGATAGGCTCAGGCCTCTCAATATTGATCAAATGATCAGTATGCTTTGAATTGGTCATGGCCCAAACTCTACTCTCTTGTTCCCCCTCCCTTGCACAACATGGTCAGGTCTTCCTGGAGCCCCATTGCTTAGGTATCCACTTCTTGCACGAGTAACTCTACCAAGAAATCTTAGAAGAGCTGATAGCGCCCCCCCTCCCAACCACAAACAGCATCTCTGGCAAGTGATCACTCTGCCTGTGCTTGGACACTTTCAGTGACAGGTCTCTTACCAAAGCAACCTGTTCCATTTTTAGACAGCATTTTGCCCTTTCTCTGATGAATTTCTGTAATGGTGTATTTGATTGGTATTGGTGTTTTTTACTTTATCCCCTCCTAGCTCCCAGCACCAGGAAGGCAGGTACTGGAGCTGGTGGAAAGTTCCAAGCTCTGCGACTACTGAGCAAAATGCTCTTCACACAGTAGGCACTTAATCAATTTTGGTTGAATGTTATTTAATGAGGAGAGAGGATTTGAAAGCTGGAAGAGACTTCAGAGATGAAGATAATAGCACCAGTTATACCTACCACTCAGGGCTGTTGCTGGGCTCAAATGAGATAATGTATGTAAAGTGCTTGGCAAGCCTTGAAGTACTCTAGAAATGTCGGCTAGTGTAATTAATTAGTAACATCACCTCGTTCACCCCCTTCATTTTACAGAAGAGGAAACTGAGTCTGGGGTGGGGTGTGTACTCAGGGCCACAGAGTTGGAGCAGGTGGGAAGGAAAGAAGGAAGGAAGGAAGGAAGGAAGGAAGGAAGGAAGGAAGGAAGGAAGGAAGGAAAAAGAGTAGAAGAATGGGAGGTGAAGATAGACAGGAGAGGGAAGGTCATTGGTGACCTTAGAAGGCAGCGTCCACCTCCACCCTTGTTTAACAGAGAAGGAAACAGAGGCTCAGATATGTGTAGTCATTTGCCCAGGGTCATATAGCTCTCAACTTGAAGCCTGACCCGAGGGCTAGCACTCTCCAGCTCACATTCTATCATTTAGCCCTTCCTACAATCCTGTAATTGTGGTATCATTATCATCCCCATTTAAAGATGGGCAAATGGAGGCTCAGAGACATTAAGCAATTTTCTCAGGGTCACACAGTTAGTGAATGTCTGAGGAGAGATTCAAACCCTAGTCTTCCTGATTCTCTAGCCACTGTGATGTCAAATGCAAGAGGAAGGGAAGAGACAAGAGGAAATGGAGGGGGAAAAAGAAAAGGGGAAGAGAGGGAGGTGGGGAGCAGACTGCAGTAGAAAAGGCTTCCTCCTAGTCTGGGATTTTGTTTCCCAAAAGGCTTGAAAAACGCATTCTTTTCACCCGCATCAACAGCTGTGGTGGCTCAGAAGGTTCTCTGCCCCCTCCCAAACCTCCAGAATCCCTTCAGCAGCCCCTCCCTGTTCTGAAAGATACGGGAGGGAGGAGCTTGGGTCTATTCTAAACCAGACTAGGCTCCTTGCTTAGGACAGTGGGTTCCTTGAGGTCTTTATATTTGAAAGGGAGACAGGAGAAGGGAAGGTGTGGGAGGAGGAGAGAAGACGACTTGGAACCTCTGCCCTTGAGCTGAGGCTGAGCAGTATGACAAGCTTGGGTCAGAGAATCAGGATCTCTGAGTGGAAGGGACCCCAGAGGCTATTTAATGTAAACAATATCCCAGTAAGAATCCTTTCCACAACACCTCCTTCCAAGTGGGCATCCAGCCTCAGTTTGAAGACCCCTACAGAGGGGAAACTTGTTCTCTTCCCTTTTGGAATCAGAATGTCCAGGTTAAAGATTGAACAGCCACTTAGCTTCTTTGTGACCTTGGACAGGTCTCTCCCCCTCCTAGGACACCAGCTGCCTCTTCTTTAGAACAAGTGGGTCACCTCAGAGGGCAGAGACAGAAACCAACATACCAAAGACAACAAAGCATTAACTGCAACACTTCCAGAGATTGCAAAGCACTAGGAACAAAGTGGTTGTCCATCAGTGTGGAGGTGTTTGGCTGACAAATTGTGGAACATGGTTAATATGTCCTAAGATAGGAGATCATGAGGAATTCAGAGAAACATGGGAAGACTTTATGCATTGGTGTCCAATGAAATAAGCAGAACCAAAAGAACAACATACACCCTGACTATAGAATGTAAATGAAAATTGCTGAAAGGAAGCCCAACTCTGAGTAATTGAAAAACCAATAATGATCCCAGGGAGCAGATAATGAAATATTCTCTCAGCAGAGCATTGTGGGGGCAGGGATAAGCACAGCAGAACATGGTATGGTTGGCAAATCTGGCTGCTTGGACTTGACTACTTTTCTTTATGACAAGGGAAGGTTCTGTTCTAGGAGACAGTGGGACTGAGAAGGTTGTATCCAGAAATGGCTTTGGTGAAGGAACAAGATGAAGCTTAATTTTTAGAATAGGAAGAAAGGGATGGAGGAAAAGGAGGAAGGAAGGAGGGAAGAAGAGACTGAGGAAGGAGGGAGGGAGAAAGAAAGGGAAGATAGGAGAAAAAGGAGGAAGGAATGAATAAGGAAGGAAAGAGGGAGAGAGAGAAATGAAAAAATGGAAGAAGGAAGGAAGGAGAGAAGAAAGGTAAAAAGGAGGGAAGGAGGAAGGGAAGAAGGGGAAAAAGGAGGGAAGAAAGGAAGAAGATGTGGGAGTTGAAGAGATAAGAGGTCTCTCAGTTCCGATATTCCATGCTCTTTAAGCCTGTTGTAAATTATATGGATTCCTAAGACTTATTACCCTTTCAAATCCCAACAGGAGAGCACTGTGGCCTCTCATTTCTCCTTCGCTCTGACTCCAGAGCTGGAGTGGGATCTCCCCCACCCCCTCCACATTTTACATGGAACTGTCCAATCTGACTTTCCAGAAGTCCCAGCAGGGGGTATGTAGCATGCAGCAACTCCCCACCCCATCCCCTGCTCCATAAATATGGACTTACCTCCTTGGAACTCTGAAAGCCAGAAGACCTCCCTGGTGCAACCACCCTCTCCAGTGATACAGGCCACAAGCCCTCTGTAACTTCCAGGAGGTAACTTACTTAGGTTCTTCAAGAGTTGCTGTGGCTGAGGAAAAGACACTGCCTAGGTCTTCTGTGCCTACTGAAGGACCTCTCTGAACTTCACTAGGCTGGGCCTGGAGTGCCTAACACACAGTGTGTCCTCAGGCTTCTGCTCCAAGTCCTGCCTGCTTGGCAGGCCCTGCTAGAGATGGCACTTCCTGGCCTTCCAGAGCCCGAGGGGTCGCCTCCTCAACACCGTGAGTCATCAGAGGAGAAAATCTGGACATAATGACACCAATCATCGCTAGCCTTTTTTCTAGTGCTGCACAGATTTGTCTAATTCTTCCCTGGCTTTCAGCAATCCTTTACAGTTATCATTATCAGCACTACTCTTCCCCTGCCCCCACAGCTTCACACATACTCAGAGCTTTTATTCAGGTGAATGAAAAGAACAAATCCAGTTTAAAAAGACTCAAAGGTCGGAGGGTTGGGGGGGAGGTGTTTGGTGGTCGGTTCATTTGGCTCATTAGCATTTTTCTCTTTGAGCCAGAGGCAAATAAAATAACAGCATTTTAGACTCCAAGAGCTGCAGACACTGATTTTTAATTTTGTACAATAATCACAGAGAAATTATTAAAATAAGACATACTTCTTTTCAGAGATGATTATGTCCTAATGGGTATGCATGTCAGGGGATCAGAGACTTGAAACTAGAAGGGACCTTAGCGGTCACAGGTCCAGAGGCCGCAGGGGATACATTTCAGGGGATGTGTGAACTTGTGTGTGTGGGGGGGAAATGACATCTGTATTTTTATTAACCTCTAACTGAAATTTAGCATTTCAGTTTTAATAAGGATACATTATCCTGAGAAGGAGTTCATAGGCTTTACCCCTTATCTGAATGGGCTGATGAATACCCCCCTCCAAAAAAAGGTTAACCCCAACCCTTTCATTTCATAGCTGAGGAAACTAAAGTGAAGTGATTTGTCTAGGGTCAGAAAGTTAATCAATGTCAGAGGTAGTTTTTGAACCCCAATCTTCCTGACTGATTACAATGTCTTCCAAGGCTGGCCAGCTTGGTATCAGGAAGCCCTAGGTTCAAATCCTGCCATTGACTCATACTGGCTCTTTGACTTGGGCAAGACTCATCTTCCTGAGTTCAAATTCAGCCTCAAACACTTACTAGCTGTATGACCCTGAGTAGTCCCTTCACCCTGTTTGCCTCAGTTTCCTCATCTATAAAATGAGCTGGATAAGGAAATGACAAACCATTCCAGCATCTATGTGAAGAAAACCCTGCATGAGGTCACAAAGAGTCAGGCTTGACTGAACCACACGAAGAAGTCACCGGACCTCTAAGTGCCCCCAGGTAACTCTCTAACACTGTACATTAGAAATGAGTCACCAATGTGCATCAGGGGAATTTTCACATTGGAAGCTTCTTACTTCTTGCTTGTTGAATTAAATTGACTAAGGCTTCAGGAATCCAGGAATATGACCTGTCTATAGAGCTGCTAACAAACCAGCCCTGTAAAGCAAAGGTTCTTGTATTTTTTTATTGAGTTGGCACTTTTATGAAATGTTTAACAGGTCAACCTTCCCTCCCTGTCCTCCTTCAAACTGGAGTTTCTTCTTCTTTCCATACTGTGTGTGGGTAATGACCAAAACAGTTGAAAAGCAAAGTTTCTTAACCTGGGGTCTATGAACTTCTTTGTGGGTTTTTTTTTATAGTTCAATAACTGTGTTTCAATAGAACTGATTTCCTTTGTAATCCTGTACATCTTATTTTATGCATTTAAAAACATGATTCTAAGAAAGGTTCCATAGATTTCCTTCAACTGTCTGAGGAGTTTAGGACAAAAAAGTTCAAGGACATACTTTAAAAGAACAAGGAGTTTCCTCTTTAAAAGGGGGGAGAGTGCTAACAAGAAAGCTACCTCAACTATAGACAATTTATCAAATACTTATTAATCACATACTATGAACACAATGTCCGCCAAAATCCATAGAGCTAAAGTTTAAAGGGGCTTTGGCTGCTGTCTGTCCCAACCTTCTCTTTTTCCAGATGAGGAAGTGGAGGCCTAGAAAAGTAAGCTTACTTGCCAGATGTCACTTAGCTAATAAGTAGAAAAGGTGGGTTACAGACTCAGGTTCTGGGGCTCTTTCCACCAAATCCCTCTTTCCATACCTCATCATGACATAGAGGTGAACTCGGTTTCCCAAAAGCTATGTCAGCAGAATGTAAACTCTGGCAGGTGCTACAAAGTTGGAAAGGCCTTGAGGACAGCCTGGCAATGGATTCCATGTTAGTGTCCAAGAACGAGCCTAGCAAAGTCTCAGAGGCTCATTGCTAGGTTGGCCAGAAGATAATGAATTTTTTGGCTACAGTAACTTTTGAAGAATCATACAGACAAAACTATGGATGTCTTCAGTATGGCAATAAAGGCACAAGAAGCAATGCCCCCACTCCCAACTCCAATTCTCCTAACATTTAGCCAGGGATTTATTCTTAGATCATGACCTTAGCTCAGCTGCTCTCCTGACTGACCACTTGGTCATTCCACCTGGGTTTTGGGGGTTCTCTCCACTGTGGTTGGCCCTCGAGCTCAGATAGCCTTCTTTGGGTACTACGATCTCTGGCTTGATCCCCCTCACAGTTCTGCTAGGTCCCTCCCCCTCCTTGACAACAAACAGCCTTTCAGCCTCCAAGGTCAAGCAAACTCCATTCCATCCCTCCACCAAGGTTGGATGCTGAGTTTTCTGCCACCTACTAAGGGAACCTTCCATGGACTTGTTTGGGTCTTTTCACCAGAAAGCAGCATTTTACAATAGCTCTCATTTCTAATGGATTTTTAGTCTTTTAATTAGCAATTGGTTCTTAAGCACCCACCTTGTGCCAAGCAATGAGCTAGGAACTTTCACAGGTTTATAAGACATGAGTTGTTCAACTCTCCTTTCCATTTTACATATAAGGAGACTAGACCACAAAGTGAGGCTTCACGTAGCTAGCTAGTAATGTCAGAGGCAGGATTTGAACCCAGGTTCTCTCACTCCAAAGTCATTTTGATTCTGCACTCTGCCCTAATACTCTTTCTATGCTAGAGCTAGATTCTTCACTCAACCCGCTCACTTGGGGGTTGGGTGCTACCAAGTGCTAATCAGTATGCACCTGACTGCTAAGTTCCTCCCTTAAAGTGCTTGATAAATGTTGGTTGAATGGAATTGATTCTCCATGAATGTGTGTCTTTTCTATCCTGTCAAGATGAGAATCCCCAAGGAGAAGATCTACATCTTCTCAGACTCTCCCCCCAGCATAAGATTGTGTCTGCAGTCATCCTTAGGCCAGAGGAAAGTCTGATGGTGATGCTGATGGTGGAGGAAATAATATGTTTTCCCTTCCGGGTAATAGATTCACATTTTAACAGAGAACTTTAATGCTTCCATCTAAGGAAGTTATGAATTTGAGTAGTGAAAAACCAGTATTTAAGACAGTGTCCAGCTCATAGTAGGTGCTTAGTGAAGTGTTTATTGACTAACTGAAAAGAGCAATGAACTTACAGAAAGGCAAGTGACCTGGGTTCTAATTCTGGCTCTACCCCTAGTCATGTGACCTTGGACAAGTCACTTGTCTCCAGGCTTCAGCAATCTGAACTATAAAATGGGGGGATTGAGCTATATAAATTCTCTTGTGCCTTTCAGCTCTAATAGTGTGCATTTTCAGTCCCCATAGAAGGACAGGGGAAATAGCTGTGAGGCAGAGGGCCTTGGACACCCCTATAATTCATTATGTGTGAGATCCCCTACTCTGCCTCAACATAGGGCCAGCTGTATCTCTGGCTCAGTCAAGACCATCTAATCATGGCCCCAGCTAAGCAAGACTTTCTCTAGTGGCTAGCCAAGGGTGGGTCAGTAGAGTGGATGATCCAGAACCTCAGGTTGGAAGCCTCTACTTCTCTATTCTTGATGACCATGACTCCTACAAGTCTCTCAGGCTTCTCATCCAACATTTGTGGTGACACGGAGAAAATTAAATTCAAATTCAGCAGACATTTGTTCACAAAGTTCAGATAAGACCTTGCTCCTGCCTAAATGGAGGCATGACCTATGATTGCATTGTATGCAAGGGAAGTGA
This sequence comes from Bettongia penicillata ogilbyi, assembly GCA_023548195.1. Lineage (NCBI taxonomy): Eukaryota > Metazoa > Chordata > Mammalia > Diprotodontia > Potoroidae > Bettongia > Bettongia penicillata. Next base: position 8,067,516 of record JAJHZJ010000104.1, on the reverse strand, counting down.
CTTATCTAACACACTGGCTTAATCAGGGCCTGAAAAAAAATGTCCAAGGGAAGGGAGTGCAGGGCAGAAGTAGGCTACCATGGCAGGGCTATTTGATTTGGAGGCAGGAGACAGTGCTTAAAATCCTCGCTCCCATTCTTCTAGCTATATGGCCTATGGTAAGATTCTCCCTGAATCATAGCTTCCTCATTTGCAAGCCTCATACTATATACCTAGAAGATTATACTACTACTACTACTACTACTACTACTACTACTACTACTACTACTACTACTACTATACTAATAAGAATAATAATAGAAGTTCGTTGGTATATAATTTTGAGTCTAGAATATAGGATTTCAAACCAGGAAGAGACCTTAGAACATGCAACATAGAATATCAGAGTAAAAGGGGACCTTGGAACAAAGAATTTTGCATATCATAGTATGGAGCATGGAATATAGAATGAACAATGTCAGAACTGCAAGGGAACTTGGAACATGAAACATGGAACATCACAGTAGAAAAGGACCTTGGGCTCAGACCTTAGGTCATAGTATAACAAATGTTAAATGTCAGAGGTCTTAGAGATGATCATCCTGTCCAATCCCCTCATTTTACTGATAGATAAACTGAGTTCCATTGAGGAGAAGGGACCCATTGAAAGTCAGAGAATGAGTTTATGATAGAGCTCAGACTCAAATCCAGTTCAGTGACCTCTCCCCCACACCCCACTGCTACTCAGCCTGCCACAGAGACAGCTTTCTTTAGGCCAGTCTGGCACGTTTAGGATTTGCATGCGTCAAACACCAAATTGTGGATGCTAGGAGGCAAGCTAGATGCCTGGATATGACACCTGTCACATCCCTGTTGAGATGAATGACCTTCAACTGCAAATTAGGAAGGCATTGTTGATCTGGGAGGGAGCAAATCTTGGAAGCAGAGCCCCAGAACTCTCTGAAGAATGGCTGAGCATGGGTGGCTCGGACTTTTGTCAGGTTTCCTGGGTTCCCAACATGATTGATTGATTGTTTTCAGGGGGCAGCTGGCCCAACCTATTGGTTTGCCTTTCATTAAGCACAGAGAAGATCCTCCGGCTGTCTGCTTACAGAATTGGTTCCTGGGGCAGGTCAGCTAAATGTTCCTGAACCCAGTGGGATTAACGTTTCTCTTTGACTGTAAATCATGAGAAATTAGATCAGCACTTGGGAGGGAGAAAGAGATGGAGGAATTCTCTCGTGCACCAACCAGCTGCAGCAGCACAGCAGTCTCTGCTCCAGGAGTGGCTGGCATTTTCCATGGCTGTCATTCTCTATTTTAATTACCCACTCTGTTAATTGCCCTTTATAAATGCAAATGAAGTCCTTCTCCATCATAACTCATTTCTGGGGTAGAAGAAACCTTGAGATTAGTTTGGGCAAGAAATGACCAAACCATGTCTCCTTGGCTTCCCTCTGATGAGAGTGGACTCTCTCTGATTCAGGATGGAGAGGACCCTTATCCTCTTTCATCCATCCCACCAGTAATTTGTTCAGGTGTGGAGCTGCCCAGGCTGGGTTCCCAAAAGTATTGTGAGGTGGGAGGAGTTTGCTGTCTGCATCAGTCCTTTCCAAAGCCCACTCCCTCACATTACCATGTTGTGGTCTTCTCTGGTTGGTCTAGTGCCACATATGGGCCTCTAATTCCCAGGGCTCATTAGTCCAGCCCCAACCCATGAATCATAAACTCAGAATGTCAGAGCTACAAGAGACTTTCAAGTCTATCCCATCTAATCCCTTCATGTTACAGAAAAGCTAACCTAGACCTCAAGAAGAAGAGGGACTTAGCCAAGGTCACTGGTATCCCTTTCCAACAACTGTACCTTAATATGTCAAAAACGGAACTCGTAAACTCTCCCCGGCAAACCAACACCCTTTCCCCATTTTCCCATTTGTCAATGGCACCACTAATCTGAACCATTTCAATAGCCTCCTCTCTGGTTCCTCTACCTCCAGTCTTTCTCCCTCCAATCCATTTTTCACGTGCTGCTACTGCTTACTATGCCACTGCCCTGCTCAAAAGTCTCCAGTGGCTCCCCATTGCTTACAGAAAAAACTCTGAAGTCCTTATCCTCCATGATTTGGCCCCCATTTATCACTCATTATCCCCTTATAATGGGGCTACTTAACCTGAAGTTAATGGACCAAGAGGTCTATGGATAAATTTCAGAGTGTCTTTGAACTTGGAGGGAGGAAATGGCATCTTAATTTTCATTAGTTTCTAACTGAAATGTAATATTTCCTTCAAATACTTAAAAACATTATTTTGAGAAGGGGTCCATCCAAGGCTTCATCCAATGGCAGAAGGGAGTCCAGGACACAAAAAGCAGTTAAGAAGCCCCATCTTATAGGAACTCTGAATTCCAGTCTCACTCTCCCCTTAGAATATCCCTATAGATTTCCATCCCAGGCTTTTGTACAACTCTCACCACTCCTATGCACTCTCTCTCTCTCTCTCCCTCTCTCTCTCTCTCTCTCTCTCTCTCTCTCTCTCTCTCTCTCTCACACACACACACACACACACACACTTCACTTCCTCTTCTCACTTCTTAACTGCATTCTATCCATCCCTCAAGGTCCACCATATCTAACCTCCTCTATGAAGTTAGCCCAGGCCAAAGGGATCTCCTAAAGCAAGGGTGTCCAACTCAAATAGAAATGAGGTCACTTCCTTACAGACCACATATTGACTTCTTTTTAAAATGCATGTCATCTATGGTTTATTGTATTTTTAGTTATTTTCTCAAATATTTTCTGGTTACATTTTAATCTGGTTAAGGCCATACTTAGGAGTGTTGTTATGGTCATATGTTTGACACTTCTGTCCTAGAGTACTTGTCTTCTCTGTTACTTTGTTAGACACACATGTGAGAGCATGCACACACAGAGAGACCTCAAATTGTATTATAAAGCAGCAATCATCAAAACAACTTGTTAATGGCTAAGAAACAGAAGGGTAGACCAGTGGAATAAGCTACATACTCAAGACACAGTAGACAATGAACATAGCAATCTACTGTTTGATAAACTCAAGGATCCCAGTTTCTGGGATAAGAACTCACTATTCGACAAAAATTGCTGGGAAAACTGGGTAACAGTGTGGCAGAAACTAGGCCTAGACCAATGCTTGACACTGTACACAAGAATAAAATCTAAATGGGTTACATGATCTAGGTAGAAAGATACATACTATGGACAAATTGGTGGAACAAACAATAGTGTATTTATCAGATTTATGAAGAAGGGAAGAATTTTTGACTAAAGAAAAGATAGAAAGTATTATGAAGTGCAAGATGGATAATTTTGATTGCATTAAACTGAAAAGTTTTTGCACAACCAAACCAAATGAAACCAAGATTCAGAGGGATGTAGATAACTGGGAAAGAATTTTTACAGCTAGTGTTTGTGATAAAGGACTCATTTCTAGACTATATAGAGAACTGAGTCAAATGTACAAAAATGCAAGTCGTTTCCCAATTGATAAATGGTCAAAGGATATGAACAGGCAATTTTCAGAGGAAGAAACTAAAGCTATCTATAGTCATATGAAAAAATGCTCTAAATCACTTTTGATTAGAGAGATGCAAATCAAAACAACTCTGAGGTACTACATCACACCTATCAGATTGGCAAACATGACAGAACAAGAAGACGATAAATTTTGGAGAGGATGTGGGAGAGTTGGAACATTAATACATTGTTGGTGGAGCTGCAAGTTGATCCAACCATTCTGGAGAGCAATTTGGAACTATACCCAAAGGGCTACAAAAATATGCATACTCTTTGACACAACAATATTTCTTCTAGGACTGTATCCCCAAGAGATCATAAAAATAGGAAAGGGTCCCACATGTGCAAAAATTTTTATAGCAGCACTCTTTGTTGTGGCCAAAAACTGGAAATCAAAGGGATGCCCATCAATGGGGGAATGGCTGAATAAATTATGGTATATGAATGTAATGGAATGCTATTGTGCTATAAGAAATGATGAACAGGAAGACTTCAGAGAGACCTGGAAAGACATATATGATTTGATGCTGAGTGAAAGGAGCAGAGCCAGGAGAACTTTGTGCACAGCAACGACCACAGTGTGTGAGAGCTTTTTCTGGTAGACTTGGATCTTCGTAGCAATGCAAGGACTTAAAAAAATTCCCAATGGTCTTTTAAGGCAAAATGCCTTCAACATCCAGAGAAATAACTATGGAATTCAATCGCAGAATATAGCAGATATTTTTTTGGTATGTGTCCATTACGTTTTGGTTTGTTATAAGATTTCTCCCATTCATTATAATTCTTCTACACAACATGACTATAGTGAAAATGTATTTAATAGGAATGTAGAACCTATGTAAAACTGTATGCCATCTTGGGGAGGGAGGGAGAAGGTAGGGAGAAAAAAATCTAAGTTGTATGGTAGTGATTGCAGAACACTGAAAATAAATAAAATTAATATTAAAAAAAAAAGATTTAACTGAGAGCTCCCTGATGTCAGGCACTCAAAGTCTCTCTTCTAGAAAAGAAGCCCTCTATACTCCCTGGGTTATCAGAAAGAATGTAGTGTGAGCCTGTTCCCCTGGCCCTCTCACCACCCTGCCCACACAGGACTGAGAACACAGCCTTGCACCTGAGGGAGAGGAGGTGGGAGAGGCAGTACAAAGAGGATAGGGTCTAGAGTGACAAGATCTGGGTTCAAGTTCCATTTGCCACTTGGCATAGTGGAAAGCACATTGGCCTTGAAGACAGGACCTCTGGGTTTCCAGTCAGTCAATAAGCATTTATTAACTTCTTACTACGTGCCGGACACTGTGATAAGTGATGGGAGTACAAAGAAGGGCGAGAGACAGTCTTTGTCCTGTTTGTGCCACTAAATGAGTATGTGACCTTGGACAGGCAAGTTCTTTACCCCCTCTAGGCCACCATTGCCCCATCTGTAAAATGATGGGGTTGGCTTTCATCCTGTGTCCTCTGACTTGATGAGCCTTTAAGTTCCCTCCCAAAGGACCATTCTACAGTCTGTCTCCATGCTACTGTGGTCATGGTTGCTCAGTAAATACTCGTTGGTCGATGACAGCAACCTCTAGCCAACTAAGATGATAATGAAGCTCAGCCTCTGACAAAGCTCTCTCAGTTCCAAGTGATGTTGCTTGTCCCTTTGTGCTTAAGAAATGAATTAATTCTTTTCTTTCCAAAGGACTGAAGTCATAAGAAGCCAGATTTAGAGTTGGAAAGAGCCTTAGAGGTCATCTAGTTTGACACTGCCAAGCCTCTCCACTCTTGTTTTAAAGGTGGGGAAACTGAGGTTCGGGAACAGGAAGGGACTTGCTTCAGTCATTCAGTCATTCAGATTGTAAGTAGCAGAGACCGGGTTTGAGCCTAGGCCTCTTGGTCTCCATATCCAGCCCCCCTTCTACTGGGCCAACACCACTGCCACCCTCAGGGAGCCCCAATTAGCCCACCCCAGGTAGCAACTTTTCTCTCAGGAAACTCCAGCAGCAGAAATTTGTATTTAAGATAGGGTTCAGAGAGGAGGGGGCTCCCTCCAAACCCATCTCCAATTTTGAGAGTGGATGGGGGCGGGGGCTGTGGGGATATGTCTCACCATCAGCCCCCAGGGGCTGTGCTCCATAGAGCTGTCTCCACGAATTAGCCCAGTCCTCAGTCACAAAAGGCGCCGGCTTCCATCTTCCCCCCAAGCTCCCTGTGGGAGAAAGTCCCAAGGAGATGGCCTCCGGGAAGGGAGGCTGCAGTGGCCCTGTGGAAAGCTAGGGAGTTCTGCTGGCTGGAAGCAGAGCATCTCAGTTGGCTGAGGCCAAGAGTAATGCATTTGCAGACTGGACTCTGGGTTCTCCCAATCAGACTTCTGCTCCCACCTGCCCCTGGCAGCCAAGAACTGGCTGATCAGGCAGAGCTCCAAGACCAACAGGGAGCCTGACTTGCCCCTGTGCTCCATCTTCCCTCTTCCCCAGCCTTCCCCTATGGGGAGGAGGGGTGCTGGCTTTCAACAGGACAAAAACAAGCTAGCTTGTTTGGCCAGCCAGACGGTCAGCCAACATTGCTGAGCCTTAGGCAAAGCTGAAAGAGATGGGTGATTCTCCAATGGGACCTCTGACCTCCTCTTCTAGGACGTGAGGTTTGTTTACAGGTTGGGCTGTGCCAGACACCCTTCTCTCCCCCATGGGTCACAGAATGCTTGGTCACCCCATCTCTCCTCCACCCCCAGGCTAACTGAAGGACTCATGTCTTGCCAAGGCAAGCTTCTTCCTACTTTAGTGAGACAGTGCCTCAATATCCCCCAAACCTGAGGAAGGGAGCTAGACTGGAAGGAGTGGGGCTAATTCCACCATTCCTGCTGCCAATCTGCAAGCAGCCAGGGGGACAAAGCTGTGGCATCATTGATCAGACCAATCTGGATGTTATTAGTGATGAGAAAGAGGATTCAAGCAAAGAGTCCCCGATAAAAAGCAGTTAGTGAAAACATCCCTAAGATTCTCAGGTTTTTGCCCCTTGTGTTCTCTTCATTGTGGTGAGTAAAGAAACATCATGGTTCAGGGCAAGAAACATTGGATTTGATGTCAGATGAGTCAGCTCAGTTACTTACTAGTGGTGCAACCTTGGGTATGCCACTCCATCTCATTAGACCTCAGTTTCCTCATCTGTGAAATGAAGGATCTGGACTACATGGTCTTGCAGATCCCTTCTAACTGATCTTATGATAAATCAATAAGGTGGTTGCCTCTGATAAACAGTTGGTTGTCTATTTCTTTAGGTGAGGGATCCCAATGGTGGTGTTCACAAGTAATCCTGGCCAGAAGTCAAACACATGATGGAAGCCACATTCTGGATCTAGTCTAGAGGCACTTATTTGACTATCCCAGATCAACTTAGTCTCTTGCTTCCAAAGAAGAAATGACCAGAACAGGTGTGAGGAACCTGTGGCCTCGAGGCCACATGAATCCAAACTTTATAGAACAACTCCCCAACCTAAGGATTTGTTTTGTCAAACGTGGACTCAGTCAAAGGACCAAACTTGAGGACCTAGAGGGCAACATGTGGCCTCGAAGTCATAGGTTCCCCATCCCTGGACAAGAGGGTACAAGACATGACTTAATGAAAGTAACCTAATGAATGGCCTACCTCCCCCAACAGTACAGATGGACAAGCTAGGTGACTCATGTAGTCATACTCTCTTGGGGAAACAGACAAGTCAAACCCACCATGTCTAAGACGCACAGAAGAGCCTCGAGCTTCGAGTGAAATGTACAAATTCCCATGTGAGGAAGATGCAGGGAGGCACCAAAACACTTCAGTGAGTAAGTCAACAAGACACAAAAGTTATACAAAAAATCATTCTGCCAAAATTGATTTGATATTCACCTTACTAGCACTGGATGAGCCCAATGAGGGAAGCCAGATATGAGGAGATAACAACTGTCAATAAAGAGAATCCTCAACTTTGCTGATTATTTGGCGTGCCGATGCCACATGAACAGTGGCCACCTTTAATCAGTACAGTTAATCTGCTTTGTTCCTCAGCAGGACCTGGACCAGCCACAGCATCTGGCATTGACAAGCAGCTGTTAATCTTCTCTTTGGCAATGAACAAGCTCAAGTGTACTTTAGGAGGCCACCACCAGGCGAACAGGGAACTTGTTTGACGGCATCAGAGTGAACTAGCTAAATCTTCCCCTGACATAGGGAGCAAAAGCTAAGAACATTGAGCATATTCTTCACAACATTCTGATTTTTCCACAAGTCAATTTCTTTAAGAAAATAAATCCTAACAATGTCTAAATACATTTTTAAAAAGACATAAAGTTAAGCGAGATTTGAGAACATGCAAAATGCTTAAATGAGTGCCTGGCACTTACCTCCTTCACCTCTGAGAGTGACAGGGTGATAACCTAGTCATCCTGCCCCTGCCCCCACACCTTAACCTTGTTCTGCCCTCCCCCATGTGCTGGGGCTCACCCTTCTCCTTCCCATCTCTTTCCAGCACAATCTCTTTCTTCTATCCCATTTCCTCAAGGCTCTATGCTATGTAGATAAATTTAGGCTAATCTAAGAAACACATTCTTGCTAGGGTGTTAATGGGTGATAATAGACTAATGCTGTATCCATTCTCAAGTAACTCACAGATTGGCTAGGCCTTCAATACTTTTAGATGAGTGGTCAGAATTTCAAGTCCCTTAAAAGAGTATGATTATGGGGAGGAGAGTAGGAGAGTGCATTGGGTCCATCTCAGCCGATGGGGGAAGACATTTTTGGAAAATTGGATGCCTTTCAGTCAAGCCCCTCCAATTACAGTCACCATAGCAGTTCTTTCAGGAAGTGGTCATAAGAGCTATTAGCAAGAATGACAAAGGACTGAGACTTAGAGAAAGTATGGAGAACAAGGAGAGTTTTGCATTGACCTGCATAAAATACGCAGTGCTTGTCTTTTCCCCCAATCAATTGCCATGGGGCTGGAATTCTCCTTCCAGAAGAGAGCCCTTTCCCACCCTCCTGGTTATCTGGGAGAATGAAAGTGTTCCTTAAACAAACAAACAGAATAACTCCCCTGTCAAAACAAAGACGAAAGGGGATTCAAAAGGTGAGAAAGTGTCAAACAGAAAGGAGAAAGAGAAGAATCACAAAGCATTTTAGAGGTAAGTGATAGATAGTAGAGGCAGATGGTAGAAGTAACTGGTGGCATGACCGATAGAGCACAGGGCTTGAAATCAAGAAGACATGAATTCAAGTCTACCTTCAGACATTTTACTAGCTGTGTAATCTTAAGTAAGTCATTTAACTTCTTTCTGCCTCAATTTTCTCAGCTGCCAAATGGGAATAATAATAGCACTCTATTTCCCAGAGTTGTTGTGAGGATCAGAAGAAATATTTGTAAGTGTGTTTAGCACACACAGGACCTGGCGCTTAGCAGGCACTGTATAAATGCTTATTCTCTTCCCTAGATGTGAAGCATATCCTGAACAGGAGCTGGACCTTTTGAGAAGAAAGCAGCTGCCTCCTTTCCAAGAATGGTGCTGTAGGTCTACAGGAACCATCGGGTTCTGAAAAAAGTTCAGTTCATCCAGGAATGGTCACAAGAAGAAGGGACAAGTAATGGTGGCTTTCTAGTTGACCTCTCTGCCTCTAGTTGACCTCACTCATCTCCCACTCAGCTGCCAAAGTGATCTTCCTAAAGCAGAGTCCTGTGCTTTAGGATATGCCCCTCCACTACTCTAAAATCTCTAATGGCTCCCTATTACCTCCAGAACCAAATAGAAAAGGCTCTGTTCGGCTCTTCCAAGCTTTTCACAACCAGCCCCCTTTCTACCCTTTCCAGTCTTCTTACACATTACTTTTCTTCTATGTCCACTAGGCTGCTCCCCACCTACACTGCTGCATCTTCCAGTTCAATATCTTTGCACTGATTGATCTCCGCACTTGGAATGCTCTCCCTCCTCACTTCTGCCTCCTGGCTTCCTTAAAGAATAAGCTCAAATCCTATCTTCTATAGGAATCCACATACATGCACACACACACACACACACACACATGCACACACACACATCAGTGCCTTTCCCCTGAGATTATCTCCGATTAACTCTGAATATATCTTGTATGTACACGAATGTTTGCATGTTACCTCCCCCATTAAAATTCGAGCTCCTCATAAACAGAGACCACATTTTTGCTTTTCTCTGTGTTCTCATCCACCAGCACTTAACACAGTTCTGGCACCTAGTAAATGCTTAATAAACGCTTGTTGACAACATTATAAAAATGACCAACTCTGAAAGACTTAAGAACTCTGGTCAATACAATGATCAGCCATGATTCCGGAGGATGAATGATGAAGAATGCTGCCTACCCCTCGGCAGAGAAGTGATGGATTAACATGCAGAACGAGACACATGTTTTTGAATATCGCCAATGGAAGAATTTGTTTTGCTCAATTATTCATATTTATTATTTATTATAAGGGTTTTTCTTTTATACCTGGGGAGGGGGCAAGAAAAAAATGCTTAAAAATGAAAAATAAAATCTAATTTTAAAACATGATCTATAGAAAAAATGCTTCTTGATTGATTGGTGCTTAGCGACTCCCCTCTGAAGGGTACTGAGGCAACTATTTGTCAGCCTGATAAGAGAAATAGAGATTTCTGCTGTCTTTCCAGAGTATAAATCTAGCACATAACAAAGAACTTCTAAGACTTTTCAAATCCGATAACTACCATCCTCTTAAGGAGATTCATGTGGGCACAATTGATACTGCCAGAAAGAATCTAGAAAACATTGTCAAAGACTGATAAAGTATTGGGTTGAATAGCGAAACCCTTTGGAGTACAGACAGTATTTTCATCACTATCCCTGGCACTGAGAGCCCTCTGGAACTCTTGCTCCTTCTACTCCTGGTTGTCACTGAGACCTGGCTTCCTCCTGATGACTGCATCTCTGGTCATCCAGTCCACTGCCAAGTACATTTTGTGTAATACCCCCAACTTGTTCATTATGGTAGGGGAATCAGCATACCCCTTGTTCCCCATTGTCATTTCCACACTGTCTCTCTACCCCCCCATCACTCAGCAACCTCTTTTGGAGCTTGCGTGATCCAAATTGATCACCCAGTGCAGATTCTGGTAGCTGTTATCTACCAAGCCCCAGAATACGATGCCATTGTTTTCAATGAGTTGAATGCATGTCTCACAGTTTCATTTCCCATCTAACCTGTCCTCATACTAGGAGACTTCAATATTCATGTAGATGTCCCCTCAAATAACCTACTCTCCCAGTTCACCAATCTACTCAACTCCCATGGCCTAACTCCACCTCAGCTACAAACTGAAAGAGCCATATTCTAGGCCCTCACTATCATTAGCAAGTGTTTCGTTCCCACATTCAAGTACTCTAAAATTCCATTATCTGGTCATGATCTTTTATCATTCCATCTTTTCAGGTCACCTGTAGCCTTCTAGGTCCTTGTGTGCAGCCTTTTTACTGAGTCCAAATTTTACAGAACAAATTCTTTTATTAAACGGATTTGTTCTGTGAGGTTTGGATTAAGTCAAAGGGCCACACTTGAGGACCTAGAGGGCCATATGTGGCCACAAGGTCACAGGTTCCCCACCTATGCTCTAGACTTTACTCCTTCTATACCCACTCCTCACCATGACTACCAGTTCTATCATCCCTGCACTAGCTATATATTTCTCTTTCCAATCTTAATCCCTTGGTGACCCATTTCTTCTCTACACTATCTTCTACTCTCAAATCCCTTATTCGTTTGCCCTATTCCTAGCATGCCTGACCAAACTCTACCCCTGGATTACTCCCACCATATTCCTCCTCTTTTAAACCTTCGGCAATATATCTTCCAACCTCATCCCTCAACTGAAACTATTCTCTCCAAAGTTGCCAATGAGCTCTCAATTGTCAAATCCAAAGACCTTATCTTAGTCTTCATCTTTCTTGACCTCTCTGCAACCTTTGAACATGATTGACCACCCTGCTGTCCTGGATCTTCTCTCTTCTCTGGATTTTTGTGACAATATGTTCATTTGGTCCTCCCACTAAAGCACTTATATAGCACCTTAAAATTTGCAAAGCACTTTGTACATGTTTTCTCATCTAATTTTCACAAGAACCCTGGGAAGTAGGTGCTATTTATTAGCCTCATTTTACAGACTGAGGCCCAGAGAATTTAAGAGATTTGCCTAGAGTCATACAACTAGTAAGTGTCTGAGGCAAGATTTGAACTCGGGTCTTCTTAACTCCATCTTGGACTCTATACACTTCACTACTTCACTACTTATCTGCTTCAACTATTACCCATCTGACTACTCAGTCTGAGTTTCCTTTGCTGGCTCATCATTCATATCACATCCCTGAACCATGAGAATTTTCTAAGGTTCTGTCCTAGGTCCTCACCTCTTCTCCTTCCAACAGGCTCTTTCATGATAATATCATTAATTCCCATGGGTATCATTATCACTTCTATGAGATGGCATATATGCATATATAAGAATATTATATATATATGTATATATATATATATATATTGTGTGTATTCATTATCAACATATATTTTGCTGTGGTGGCGCTGTTTATCATGATCATTCAGTCATGTCCTTCTCTCTCTCATGGACCACACTGGCCATGGGGTTTTCTTGGCAAAGATACTGGAGTGGTTTACCATTTCTTTCTCAAATGGATTAAGGCAAACAGAGATTAAGTGAGTTGCCAGGGTCTGAAACTGGATTTGAATTCAAGTATTACTGATTCCAGACCCAGAGCTCTATCTACTGCTGCATTTATGTGTGTGTGTGTGTGTGTGTGCGTGTGTGTGTAGATAGAGATAGGTAGATATAAACATGCATATGTATATGTATACACACATACATATGTGTATTCCCATCTCTTCCCTGAGTTTCAGTCCCACATCACCAACTGTTTTTAGACATTTCAATCAGGATGTCCTGGAAACATCTTTTTAAAAAAGCTTTATTGATGTACTTTTTTATCCTCTAACATCCTTCCCCTTCACAGAGAGTCATACCATATAACAAATAATATTTTTAAAAGACAAAAAATAAAAAGAAGAGGAAAAAATCGCACAACTAGCCACCATATCAAAAAAGTCTGAAGATGTATGTGATGCACAACATTTGTAACTGCCCCGTCTATACAAAGGGGCAGGGCCCTGGTGCATTCTCATATCTCTTGTTCTCATATCCCTTTTCTTTACATAGATTTTTGCCTTCTTTGCATGTAATTGTTCTATTTACATTGTTATAGTCATTGTATAGATTGCAGATTGTTTATTTGACTTTGCTGACACATTACTCTGTATCATACTACTCTGTATACATCACATTCATCATTTCTTACAGCACTGGAATATTTTGCTGCATCGATATATCTCCCCCAAGTGAAGAGTATATACTTTTTTTCCAGTTCTTTACCATCACACAAAGTGACGCCATAAATATTTTAGTGTATTCAGGGACTATCTTCTTCTCAGTGGCCTCCTGGAGCTATCTCTGAGTCAAAAGACATGAGCAATGTACTCACTTTATTTGCATTATTCCAAATTGCTTCCAGAGACATCTTAAACTTAAGATGTCCAAAACTGACCTCATTATCTTTCCCCTTAAATCCTCTGCTATTCTAAACTTTCCTATTTATGATGAAGGGATCACCACCTTCCCAGGCTCTGAGATGTGTAACCTCACTCTCTCTTATTCCACATATCCAGTGGATTGCCATCTCTTTCGCTTTCTATCTTCATAACATCCCTATCTTTACTCACACAACTAGTTCCAACCTTAGTTCTGGGCTCAGAACCCCCAGCTTGAATTTCTGCAAGTGTTCTAATTGGTCTCTCTGACGCACACAGCACGTCACTCCAGATCATCCTACGCACTGCTGCCAAAGTCATTTTCCTTAAGTGCAGATTTAACCATGTGACACTCCTACTTAATCAACACCAATGCCTTCCTATTTCCTCTAGAATAAAATATCATCTCCTCTGTTTAGCTCTGAAAGCTTTAAGTAACCTGGCCTCAACCTAACTTTGCAGACCATCAAACCTGACATCCTCTCAGCACTCTGTCAAACTGGACTTCTCTCTGTTCCTCGCTTCATGTTCTGTGCTTGTACTTGTGCACTGCCCATCCCACTTGGATGTTCTGGAATGTTCTCCCTCCTTGCCTCGGTCTCATAGACCTCCTCTTTGTCTTTAAGATATAGCTTAATCATCTTCCTTTGCTGAAGCCTCTCCTTAATCCACTGCCCTCCATTGATAGTACCCTCCCACCAAACTACCTTTTATTGAACTATTTTGTAAATGTTTGTAGTGATTCATTTCATATTTGTGCTGTATATATTTATATATGTACCTTTTGTCTCCCCATTAGAACAAGCTCCTTGTGAGTAAGGGATTGTTTCATTCTTTGCACAGTGGAGGGACTTTACAAATACTCATTGATTAGGTGACCACCTTCTCATGAATACTCTCTCTTCTTTGGGTTTTTGTGGCCCTGCTCTCTCTTAGCTCCCCTTCTATCTCTCTGACTACTCCTTTTCAGTCTCCTTTGTCAGATCTTCTGGTCACACCTACCCTACTAATTATGGGTGGGTCCCAAGGTTATATGCTGGACCCTCTTTTCTTTTCTATCCATACTGTCTCATTTGGTGATCTCATCAGCTTCCATAGGTTTAATTATCATCTCTGCAATGATTCCCAGATCTACGTAACCAGTCCTGGTCTCTCTCCCTAGCTCTAAACTGAAACATAAGACATCTCAAAATCTACATGTTCAAGACATAACGAATTATCTTCTCCCCAAATCCCTTCCTCTCTTCTCAGTTTTCCTTTTTATAGTTGAGGGTACCACCATCTTCCTTGTTTCCCAGTCTCACAACCTTAGTGTCATCATCAATTCTTCACCCCACGCATTTGCTCATTTGTCAGATCTTATTTTGTTTTCCACATCATACATATATATATATATACATATATATGTATATATATATACATATATATGTGTATATATATACATATATATGTATATATACACACATATATACATATATATGTGTATATATATATATATATATACATATATATATATATATATATATATATATATATATATATATATATAAAATTTCCACTCACACAGCCACCATCCTAGTTCAGCTCCTTATCATAGCTTACTAGACTATTGGAATAATCTACTTGATCTTCTGCCTCAAGTGTCTTCTCACTCCAAACTATCCTCTTAACCAAGGGTGTCAAACATGGACTGTGGTCTGCATGCAGCTCATAACACTCCCAAGTACAGCCTGAACCAGATTAAAATGACATTGGGAAATATTTATCAAAATAAATAAAAATATACTAAACGAAGATAATATTAATGTGATTTTTTTTAGTCAATATATGGCCTGCAGGCATCATTATGTAAAGCTTAGTGGGCCCTGTTTCCGTTTGAGTTTGACAACATTGCTCTACACAACCATATAGGTTTGTCCATGTCATCCCTCCTATTCAATAAACTCCAGTAACCACCCCCATTACCTTCGAATGTCATCCCCCTTAAGGGTACCAACTACCCCCATTACCTGCTAATGCCATCCCCTTTAACGACACTGACCACTCCCATTACCTGCTAATGACATTTCCTTTAACGATACTGACCACCCCCATTACCTGCTAATGCCATCCCCTTTAACGATACTGATCACCCCCATTACCTGCTAATGCCATCCCCTTTAACGACACTGACCACTCCCATTACCTGCTAATGCCATCCCCTTTAACGACACTGACCACTCCCATTACCTGCTAATGACATTTCCTTTAACGATACTGACCACCCCCATTACCTGCTAATGCCATCCCCTTTAACGATACTGATCACCCCCATTACCTGCTAATGCCATCCCCTTTAACGACACTGACCACTCCCATTACCTGCTAATGACATTTCCTTTAACGATACTGACCACCCCCATTACCTGCTAATGCCATCCCCTTTAACGATACTGATCACCCCCCATTACCTGCTAATGCCATCCCCTTTTAACGACACTGACCACTCCCATTACCTGCTAATGCCATTTCCTTTAACGATACTGACCACCCCCATTACCTGCTAATGCCATCCCCTTTAACGATACTGACCACCCCCATTACCTGCTAATGCCATCCCCTCTAAGGGTACCTTCTATCTCCTCTATATCTTGTTTATCACAATGTCCATGTTGTCTCCCTCATTTGAATGTAAGCTTCTTGAGGAAAAGTATAGGTTTTACTTTTCTTAGCATCCTCAGTGCTTGACACAGTACTTGGCATATAGTAACCACCTGATAAATGCTTATTAATTGCTGCCTATTAAAACCTGTGGCTTAGGAACAGCTGCTGAGGAGCAGATAGAGTGGATGTCAGCAAAACTTCTTAGCAATTAGTTGTCGTTTGTCCTTTGTATTCAAAGAGGACCAGTGACATTGGGGAGTGATGTCTTAACTTGTGTGTGAATTGGATTTCAGTAAGGCAGAGTTGCCCCAAATTGCCAGCCTCACTCTGTATTCCTGAGTCATTGAAATCCAGTAGCAGGACAAAAGTCAAGTTGACTGGGCATGGCCCAAGATGCAGTGGACGAACTTGGGATCTTCGACATCTGACCAAACTCTAAGTGCTCTGCAGCACTTGCTTCAGATATTTTCATGGCCATTGAAGCAAATTGTTCTCATCTGCCCATTCTGCCAGGGGAATTCTTCATACACTTGGGGTAGACACCCCGGTCACTCACTGACTTGTATGAAGCCCATCAGTTACCCTCAACCTGGTTAAGCCCATCTGCTGAGATGGTTTTATCGGAGTGTGGCTGCTGCGCATGCTCCAGCCTCTTGGAGCCAAAGGTGAGGGCTTGGTGAACGGTGGATACCAAGGTGGATGAGAAGCCCTGAAAAGACCTCAGAAAGCCCTCACACCAGAGGTGCTAGTCCTCCCTTAACACCCTATGCACCCAGAATATATCCAAAAGTGAAATAAGTTGTCTTAATAATAAGAACATTAATTAACTAATAAGAGCTCTTATTAGAGCATTTCAAACAAAGCCTGAAAGACCATTTTTCAGATACATTGTAGGGGGATTCCTGTTCAGGTGTAGGCTGAACTGGATGCTCTGGGAGGTCCCTTCTAGTCCAGATAGCCTGCAATTATTGTTATTTGATAAAAGACAAACCAGCGTAGCAATGCATCAAATGTCTAGGCTGTCTGGCCAGGGACCAGACAGACTCAGGGTTACCATTCTCATCATCACAAGGAAAGACACACCAGAAGTGTAGGCATCCTGAGGGCAGCCAGTCCAAGAAAACCAAGGTCAGAATGAAAGTATACAACAAGGCAATGTCAGAGAGTCATAGTCACAGGGTCTAAGAGAGTGACCAGTGGTTCCATGAAGCAAAGGCAGGAACTGGCTCAAGAACCAAGAACTGTAGTTAGAGCACTTAGGAGAAGACCAGGAGGTCTATATGGTGAAGAGGAGGAAATATTTAGATCAAGAGTTTTTAACTTGAGATCCATGAACTTAAAAAAAATTTTGATAACTCTTTTTCAACATGATTTGCTTACTTTTTAATCCCTTGGTTGTTGCTCAATCATGCTTGACTCTTCGTGACCTCTTTTGGTATTTTCTCTGCAAATATGCTAGAGTGGTTTGCCGTTTTCTTCTCCAGTTCATTTTACAGATGAGGAAACTGAGGCAACAGGGTGAAATGACTCCCCCAGGGTCACATAACTGGTAAGTGTCTGAGGCTAGATTTGAAATCAGGTTTTCCTGACTCCAGACTCAGCACTCTATTCACTGAGCCACCCAGCTACCCCTTATAATACTATGTATTTTATTTTACATCCTTAAAAATCTTTTTCCGAGAAGGGATCCATAGATTTCACCAGACTGCCAAAGGGGTCCAGTACATAAAAATTTCAAGAAATCCTGTCCTATATCCTCTTTGCATACTTTTCTTATTTTTATGAATATCTTTTATTTTTATATCAACTTCATTTTCCAATATATCCTTCCCTCCCTCCTCTCCCAAACATAGAACCATGACTTATAATCAAGTATTCAAAAGAATGAGGAGGGATAAACAAGTTCAGGAAAACTAACCAATACATCAGCCAAGTCTCACAATATATGCAGTATTACACATCCATAGACCTCTACTTCTGGAAAGAAAGGACGGAATTCCTTTACCACTCAGATGCATTTTGCTGGAGAGCTCCTAGACTCCTGATCCTTGCCTGTCTTGATCTCTGAGACATGGTTCTTTGTTCCTACCTTGCTGACTTTCTGGGCTTTTGGATGCCTTGGACCATAGTAAGTCAATGATTCTGATCAGTCTTGATCTCCAAGTTCCTCAGTTTGGGGTTCAAATAGTAATTAGACACATGCTCAACTTTTGTTATGCTTCTACTTGATCAGGAAGGCCTACTGCTTCCCAAGTCTCGGCAATACAACTTCCTCTTAGCGACTCCTACTCTATTCACTGACCTTTCTACTACAAACTTCAAATCATCAGGACAATCTTTCTTATGTCAATACTTGGTGCCTCCACCCCTGCTCTCACTCTTTTCTAAATCCCCTACAATCTGACTTCCAGGCTCATCATTCAACCAAAGCTATTCTTTCCAAAATCACTGAGGATTCTTAAGTTTCCAAATCCAATTTGACCTTTGTTCAGTCCTCATCCTTCTTGACATCTCTGTTGCTTTCTACATTGTCAACCTTCTCCTTGATATTCTCCTCTCTAAATATTCACAGCACTGATCTCTCCTCATTCTCCTTCTATTCATCTGACTGACTCTATTCAGTCTCCTTTGCTAGATCTTCATTCAGGTCACATTCACAGACCTTGGAGTCTCCCAAGGTTCTGTCCTGGGCCCTCATCTCTTTTAGATCTATTCTATCTCCCTTGGTGATCCCATTAGCTTCCATGAATTCTACTCTCATCCCTTGCATTTGATTCCTAGTTCTATAGATATCCATCCCTAATATCTTTCTTGAGTTCCAGTACACCAACTGCCACTTGGACATCTCGAATTAGATGTCCCTCAGGCATCTCAAACCCAACATGTCCAAAACTAATCTCATCATCTCCTCCCACCCCAAAACGCTCCCTTCCTTCCAACTTCTCTAACACTCTCAAGGGCATTACTATTCTCCCAGTCACTCAGTCTCTCACTGTGTCTTTTTCAGCTCCTCACTGGAACTCAACCCACACAACCAATGTTCTACCAAATCGCATCATTTTTATCTTCACAATATCTTTCACAGGCATCCCCTTTTCTCTATTCTCATAGTTACACCCATTTACAAGTCCTCACCACACCTCAACTGCACTATCACAATGACTTCCTAACTGGTATCCCTGCCTCAAGTCTATTTCCATTCCAACTCATCCTCCACTCAGCTGTCAAACTGATGTTAAAGTGCAAGTGTGACCATGTCATTCTCTACTCAATAAACTGCACTGGCTCCCTATTGCCTCCAAGATCAAATAGAAAATCTCATTTGGAATTTAAAGCCCTTCACAACTTGCCACCATTCTACATTTCAAGCTTTCTTATGTTATACTACCTTTCATATATCACACGATCTAGCTATAAGGGCCAACTGGTGTCCTTCACATACAACATTCCTTCTCCTGATTCCATGCCCTTTCACTGGCTTCCTTTATACCTGGAATACCCTCCCTCCTTAGCTCCACTTCCTGGATTTTCTGACTTCCTTCAAGACTCAGCTCAGATTTCTCTTTCTGTAGGTCTTTCCTGGTCCCGCTGCTAATGTCCTTTGAGAGTCTACTGGATGGCTAGATATATAGCATATATCTATGGATACAGGTATACAGTATATTCATACAGTATATATACAAACACAAGAGCTAGAGAAATATATAGATATATAGAATATAGCTATATAGATAGGTACACAGTGTGTACATACATATAAACACACACATACATACACATGAGTGAAATAAATATATAGACAAATTGTATATATCTATATAGCTAGGTACACAGTGTATACACACACATATTTACACACATGTACATACAAACAAATTGTATATATCTATGTAGCTAGGTATACTATATATTATATATGCATATTATACACACACACAAAGAATAGATAGACAGGCAGGCAGGCAGGCAGATAGATAGACAGATGGATGGATGGATGGATGGATGGATGGATGGATGGATGATGTACATAGTTGCTTATGTGCAGTCTCTCCCACTAGGGGGCAGCTAGGTGTTGCAGCATATGGAGCACTGGGTCCAGAGTCATAAAGAGCTGTTTTCAAATCCTGCCTCAGACACTAGCTGTGTGAACCTAGGCAAGTCACTTAATCTCTTTCTGACTCAGTTTCCTCAACTGTAAAATGGAATTCATAGTAGTACCTATCTCCCAGGATGGTTGTGAGGATCAAATGAAATAACAATTGGAAAGCACTTAGTACAGTGCCTGGCACATAGTGCTATATAAATGTTAGCAATGATAGTAATGGTAGTGGTGGTGGTGACGATGATGATGATGCCGAGAAACAGTGTGGTAAAGTGAAAAAGATGTTGAATTTGGAGCTAGAAGACCTTGGTTCAAAATTCCAGTTCTGCCACTTTGTACCCATATGACCTTTGGCATATACCTTCACTTCCCTGGGCTTCCTTACCTATAAAATGAGTGGATTCGATTCAGCAGTCCCTGAGTTCCCTTCCCCTAGATATATCCTAGACTTTTCAGGGTGGCTGCTGAGCTTCCTTGAAGGAAGATAGAGTTGAAGTGGTAGAGAAGAGGAGGGTGTTCATTCTTGGTATGGAATGTGATTCAAGCAAATATAGAGGTGAAAATGGAACCTTGAGTTTGGAGAACAGCAAGTTGGGCTGTCTGGTTTTGCTAGAATTCAGAGTACGTAAAGGAGAGTAAGGTGAAACAATGTAGAAAGGCACATTAAAGACAGATTGCAGAGGACTTTAAATGACAGGCTGAGGAATTTGGATTTTATCCTAGAGGCAGTAGGGAGTCATGGAAGGGTTTTAACCAGCAGAGTGACACAATCAAACCTGTGTCTTAGGAATATTTGTTAATTCAATTTTATTTCAGGTTTGAATTTTCTCCATCCCCCTTCACTAAGAAAGCAAGAAAAACAAAACCAATTACAAATATGGATAGTCAAGTAAAACCAATTTCCATATGACTTATGTCCTAAAAAAATGTCACAATCTGCACACTGAATCTTTCACTTCTCTCTGTCAAGAGCTGAGTAGCATGTTTCAACATGAGTTCCTTGAAATTATGGTTGGTTATTACTCGAATAAGAGTTCCCAAGTCTTTCAAAGTTGTTTACCTTTGCATTTTTTTTGGTCATTGTATCATTCATTCTCCTGGTTCTGCTCACTTCACTCTTCATCAGTTCATATAACCCTTCCCAGGTTTTTCTGAAACCATACTGATTATCATGTCTAATAGCATGAAAGCTTTCTACCACCTTCATATACCATAACTAGTTTAGCCATTTTCTCAAATTGATTGTTCACTCTTCAGTTTCCAACTCTTTGTCTATACTATAAATAGGCAAAAACTACTATAAATATTTTTGTATAAGAAAGATTTTTCTTGGCAGCCATGTGGAGAACATATTTGGGAGGGGAGAGACTAAAAGGCTGGGAGACAAATTATGGGACTATTGCTATGGTCCAGGTGACAGGTGATAAGGGCCTGAACTAGGATGGTAGCTGTATGAGTGAATAGGAGACAGATAAGAGGTATTGTGGAAGTAGAACTGATAACATTTGGAAACTGATCAGATGTGAGAGATAAAGGAGAGGGACGAGTCAAGGATGATTCTGAGGTTGCGAGTCTTGGTGATTGAGAGGATCTCAACAGAAATAAAGAAGTCTGGAGGAAGGGAGAGTTTAGGGGGAAAGACAATGAGCTTCATTTTGGGCATGTTGAATCTGAATTCTGATTGAGCATCCAGACAGGGATGTCTAGGAGACAGTTGGTCATAAGAATAGAGCTCAGGAGAGACATGAGGGATGGTTTTCTAGGTCTGGGAGTCATCAGCAAAAAGATAACAATTAAACTCACAGGACATAATTAGATAACCAAGAAATGATGTAGAAAAAGGAGAGGAGGACCTTGGACAGAGCCTTGGAGGGATCCCCATTCTTAGGGTGCAGAACCTAGTGAAGGAGATTGAAAAAGAACAGGCAAATGGATAGGGGCATAACCCAGAGGTAACAATATCGCAAAAGAGGAGCTTATACTCCATATTTAGTTCAGCCATTCCCCAACTGACAGGTAGTTCTTCAGTTTCCAAAAGAGGAAGGCGGTGGAGTGGGTGAGTGTTGACAGTGTTAACAAGCATGAAGAAGGAGTGGAGAAGTAAAGAAGGACGCAGACTAAGAAAAGGCCACCCGCTTTAGCAGTTAAGAAATCATTGGTAACCTGGGAGAAAGCAGTTTGTGTAGAGCAGTCAGGTTGAGAGTCTCACTGTAAGGAGTTTCAGAAATGGATGGGTGTCAAAGAAATAATAAAAAAGGGAAAAGGACTCATGTGTACAAAAATATTTATAGCAGCTCTTTTTGAGGTGTCAAAGAATTGGAAATTGAGGGGATCCCCATCAATTGGGGAATGGCTGAATAAGTTGTGGTATATGTATGAATGTAATGGAATGCTATTGTGCTATAAGAAATCATGAGCAGGCAGACTTCAGAAAAACCTGGAAAGACTTGCATGAACTGATACTGAATCAAGTGAGCAGAACCAGGAGAACATGTGCAGTGACGAACTTTGATAGACTTAGCTCTTCTCAGCAATACAATGATCCAAGACAATTCGAAAAGACTCATGATGAAAAATGCCATCCACATCCAGAGAAAGAACTATGGAGTCAATGCTGATAGAAGCATACCATTTTCTCTTTTTTGTTGTTTTTTTCTTTCTCATAGTTTCTCTCTTTTGTTCTGATTCTTCTTTCACAACATGACTAATGTGGAAATATGTTTAATATGATTGCATATGTATAATATGTATTATATGTTTAATATGATTGCATATGTATAACCTATGTCAGGGGTTATATATATAGGTATAACCTATTGCCATCTTGGGGATGGGGAGGGAAGAGGAAAAGAATGTCGAACTCAGAATGTTATAAAGTGAATGTTAAAAACTATTTTTATATGTAATTGGAAAAAAATAAAATACTATTAGGTGGGGGGAAGAAATAAATGGGTGTAAGGGAGTGGGAGCATGGAGAATTGAAAATTCTTTCTTGGAGCTTAGCAGTTGAGAGGAAGGAGAGACATTAGACAATAACCTGAGTGTACAGTGGTTTCAAGTGAAGCTTTTAAATGCCTGGTGGGAGGAGAAGTGGGCATGTTTGTAAACATCATGGAAGGACTCAGTAGAAAAAGAGGAAGAAACAGAAGATTACAAAGAGAGAGAATGATGAATGGGGATAGGATCTCTGAGGAGCTTTCTACCTTAGCTTATGACCTGTGTGGTGTGACCTTGGACAAGTCACTTTCCCTCCTAGGTCTCAGTTTCCTCAGCTGTAAAATTAATCTGCATGTCACCTGAGGTCCCTTAAAGCTCTAGCTCTATGATTTTATGATCCTAAGTCACTAGGTGGTCTTTGAGGTCCCTTCTGGTTCTAGATTCATGGTCCTCAAATTCTTTAAGACTGTCATCCACTATATCCTGAGCCATCACCAGTCATCTTGAATTTTGTCTTACCACTGAACTTTGATGGCCCAGGAAGAGAGAGTAGGGCTGATGACTTTGCACAAATCTGCCTCATTTTAATCCAATTCATGAGCAAGTAAAGACATCACCCTCTTGATGTCATTGGTCCCCTTTAAAAAGGGAAAGACAAGCAACAAGACAGGAGGGGACAGGATTAA
The DNA here is from genome assembly GCA_023548195.1 of Bettongia penicillata ogilbyi. NCBI lineage: Eukaryota > Metazoa > Chordata > Mammalia > Diprotodontia > Potoroidae > Bettongia > Bettongia penicillata. The sequence continues at coordinate 8,044,029 of JAJHZJ010000104.1, read as the reverse complement.
GGACAAAAAAAGACTGGCCTTGACAAGGAGAAGGAACATGTCTTCCTCAGAACCTGGCTTAAAGAAGAGAGGAAGGGTGAAAATAAAGAGGGATTTTGATGTGAGGATCAAAGGAGACGAGGGACCTCATGACAGATGGTCCCAGTTTTCTCGGTAAAGTGTGAGGCAAGGTCATGTGCTGGGGTGGGGGCAGGGATGGGAAGAGCAGGCTTGAGCAGAAAAGGTTTTAAACAATAACAGTCGCTGTGGAATCGGTCAATCCAAGACTCAGAGAACGACTGCCTCATATGAATTTGCAGTGGATTCATTGGGGCCTGTTGTTTGGCTCACCAAAGCTGCATTCATTCAACAGCAAAGGAGGCAGATGGGAGTGGGGATGGGGGGTAACCCAGGGTTGAGGATTAGTAGAACTCAAATGGTGATAAAGCAAATGGACAAATGATTCAAGGGTGGAAATACAAGGTACATCTGAACTCTGAAGGGAGGAAAGTGGGGCCAGAGCAGAGGTGATGGACTGAGAGAACCAGAGAGATTTGGCCAAATGAATGGGACTGGAGGCCACAATGAGGATGCAAAACAGGTTTAGGAGAAGGGATGCAGATGGAGGGATAGATGCTCAGAAAAGATTTTCAGAATTCAAGATCATGAAAGGAAAAGACTTTTAAGTGATAGTAAAGCTAAGAGATGAGCACCCCTGTTATTGGCTGAGATGGAGTGAAGACCCTGATGAACTGGGAAGTAAAGGTACTCAAAGGGACTTTGGTGTGTCCCTATGGACGAAGTCCTATATGAAGTCCCTAAGTACAAGGGCAGGAGTCAAAATGAAAAGGAGATCTGTGAATCAGGTACTGAGCTTAACTCCTTGAAAGGAGAGAGAACTATAGCCCTGGAGGCCAATGGTTGACATCAACAAGGTTCTAAATCATATGAGTGAGCTTTAAAGGAGGAAAGAGTACTAAGAGACAAAAGTTCAGAGAAGGTTCGGAGGTATCTAGTATCTATTCCTCAGCCAATGTGGCAGGGGAGATGAAAGAAGGAATACCCAAATCAAGGATGAAAAGTCTTCTAGAGAAAGTCAGGTTTCCATGAGCTCTAGAGGATAAAAAGCGCATGAGAGAAAGAGATCTAAATGATTGGGAGTTGGTTAATGGTGGAGAAAGGGGATGAGGTCTTAGAGAGCATAATGGAAGGAGAGGGAAGAGGCAGATAGGAAGTGTAGATGGGACTGAGGTAGAGATGAAAGTTTGGGGAAAGGTGGCAGAAGGAAAGGATTTTCACCTTGAAAGATGGAACTTGGAATCATGACAGGGAGAACAGGAAGTCTGCCAACTATGGGAGGAGAGTGAGGGAAGACACAACTGATTGAGGTCAGTCACCTCCAGGGTCCTGTGACGACTGAGCGCTGCCTTGGTACAAAGGTGGAGGCATTAGCTTCCATGATTGGCAACTCCACACACTGAGGATCTGGGGTGAAGGAAGCAAAGTGCCACCAGGCCAGACTGAACACACACCCAGTACCAGCTCTGTAACTTCATCCCAAGATGACAGGAGGTGAACCAAATGCAGGAGATGCTCTACAGGTGGAAAATGAGCTCACCTCCTGTGCTCTGAGGCCTCTCTACTGCTTCTGCCTTATGAAAGGTCAAGATCTCTGATAGATCTGAGACTCAAGTGGTGGCAGGTAACCATTGGGGTAAATGAGGCGCCTGGGGCTAGAATAAATCACAAGTCCAGTAGCATCATCCTAGGTGTGACAAAGAAACACTCCTCTCCTGGTTTCTGAGTTCTGATAGTGTAGGGCCTAAAGTACTCCTGATCCCCTGGAGCTTATGTTCCTCTTGTTCAAAATCTTTTGCCTAGAATTCAAGGCCTTCTACAAGCTGGCACAATACCATAATTCCAGCTTTCTCCCATGGGTTTACTTATCATCACTATGCAGATGATTACCAGACTTATTTTCCTGCTCGTATATCATCAACTGCCAATATGTCCAACAGGTCATTTCAAATTGGATGTTCCATAGGCATCTCCAACTCAACATATTCAAAAGAGAGCTGGCCCCTAGCCCTCCTTCTCTCCCCAGATTCCCTATTGCTGCCAAGGGTCCCATGAGCCACCTAGGCTCAGAACCTCAATGTCATCTTCAACTTCTTGCACTCCTGCTCATATCCAATCTGTGGCCAAATCTCATTTCTACCTCTACAACATCTCTCCTCCACCTCTCCTTCTCTCCTCTCACACAGCCCCCTTGGACAGCCTCACATAGCTTTAGACAGCTCTCATCACCTCAACCAGACTATTATAATGGCCTTCTATATGACCTCCCTGGCTCAGATCTATCTCCATTCCAACCCATCCTCCACACAACTGCCAAGGGGCTTTTCCCATTGTTCAAGTCTGGTCGTATCACTCCCCAGCTCAGTAAAGTCCTCCTTCTCACCTCTGGGATCAAATATAAATTCCTCTGTTTGGCACTGAAAGCTTTTCATAATCCGGTCCCCATATAAGACCCCTGCTTTATTGCACATCACTCCCTTTTACACTTGCCACAGTCCAACCAAATGTATACACAGCATTGCATCTCTCAGCCTGTCTCCTGCCCACCAGCCCTGCTCTCCCATCCCCATGCCTCAATTCCCAGAATGCCTGGCAAGTTTCCTTCTAGACCCAGACCAGGAACTGCCCAAGAACATTTTCATATTCCTTTCCTATTCCCCTGCCCTGGCCAGCAGCTTGTGCCTTCACCTCCAAAATTTACCTTTCATTTATTTTGCTTCTACCTGATTGGTTACTGCCTCTCCCACAACTATTTCGAGTGGTCAGTCATTCTTCACTCGCTCCTCTCTCCACCTTCTTCATGGACAGTAGCCTTGCTAGCTGCCATGCAGGTACCCTCCTGCCCACCCAGCTCCAGTTCTGAAACCATGAGTCATGATCAGAGAGTGCCAATCTAATGGGTCCAGCCACCATCCCCATAACTTTCCAGACCAAAGTGCCTCTCCCAGGCCACCACTCCCTTACATGTATTACTTCCCCCATATAGATATATGGATACACACGTATGTGTGTATATATGCATATAGAGAGAATTCCTATAGTCTATATGTATGATATTCTATTTATGTGTCTGAACTTAGTTACATATAATTATATACATGCATACATATATAAGTCCCTATACCCACAAGAAAATACATATGTGTTTATGTGTATGATACAATATATATGTGTATATATATGTGAGTGTGTATATATATATATATATGATGCTATATTATATGTGTGTGTGTGTTGTTGTCTTCCTCAATAGGGTCTGAGTGGCTTGCAGTCAGAGTCTGTTTCATTTTTGTCTTGGTGCTCCCACCTAACATGAGCCCTGCTGTGATTTCATTGGAGAAAGGAATTCCCACAGAGGAAACTCCTGTAACCTGCAGCTCCTGGTCTTCCAGTTGCCTTTGGCCACTGAAGCTGGCCCTGCACAGCTGTCTGTGACAAAGGCTGAGAACATCCTGATTCTTCGCCCTGCCATATATCACCTGGCCCAGAGCGAGCTGAATAGGGGGTGGCCCTGGGATTTCAGTAGTGGAGGAAGTTCCGTCTCCTAGGGCAGGCCAGCCGCTTCTCCACAACAGAGAGCGTTGGAGAGGTGTACAAGGTAAGATGAAATTAAGGCATTGCCCAGAGTCACATGGCCCAGCAGTTGTCTGAGGTGGGACACGCAATCAGGTCTTTCTGGCTGTGAGGGTGGCCCTGTATTCACCACGATACACTGTCTCTCCATCAATTCCCTGTTACTTCATCCACACACTGGATGCACCTGCCTAACAACAACAGCAACAACACAAAAACAAGAAAAAGAATGCAGATCCAAAATGGACTTGTGCTTTCAGTGATATAGAGGAGTTCTGGAGGAGGAAGGTCCCCCTGCCAAGGCTGGGTAGCACCTTCAGCTGCCCACAGCAAGGACTCACCCAGGATCCCACAATTGGTATTTGTCAGGGGCACAACCTGAACCCAGATATTCCCTACTCCAAACTTGGTGCTGGAAACACAAACACAAAAGTTACACAGTCACTGCTGTTAGGGAGTTTACCATCTAGCCAAGAATGATACAGACATGTATAGATACAATATATTTACTATGCCACTAGTTATTGCTGTTCAGTCCTTTATCAGTTGTGTCCAATTCTCTGTGACCCTATTTAGGGTTTTCTTAGCAGAGATACTGGTTTTCCATTTCCCTCTCTGACTAAATTTACAGATGAGTAAACTGAGGCAAAAAGGGATTTTTTTTTTAAGTGACTTGCCCAGGGTCACATGGCTAGTAATTATCTGAGGCTGGATTTGAACTCAAGTCTTCCTGCCTCTAGACCAGCTCTATCCACTGTAACACCACTATGCCACACTGCCTCCCATAATAATTCACATAACACAACACAAGAGAAGCTTCATTCTGTGTTCTAATTCACACAGTTCATTCTCTGGATATGGATAGTATTTTGCCTCAAGAGTCCTATGGGAGAAGATATAGGAGAGTTGGAACACTAATTCATTGTTGGTGGAGCTATGAGCTGGTCCAACCATTTTGGAGAGCAATTTGGAACTATGCCCAAAGGGTCACAAAAATGTGCATACCCTTTGACTTAACAATATCATTTCTAGGACTGTATCCCAAAGAGATCAAAAAATGGGAAAAGGTCCCACATGTACAAAAATATTTATAGCGGTTCTCTTTGTGGCGGTCAAAAACTGGAAATCAAGGAGATGCCCATCCATTGGGGAATGACTGAACAAGTTGTGGTATATGAATGTAATGGAATACTATTGTGCTCTAACAAATGATGAACAGGAAGACTTCAGAGAGGCCTGGAAGGACCTATATGAACTGATGCTGAGTGAAAGGAGCAGAACTAGGAGAACTTTGTACACAGCAATAACCACAACGTGCAAAGAATTTTTCTGGTATACTTAGCCCTTCACAGCAATGCAAGGATCTAAAAAGTTCCCAGTGGAGTCTTGAGGCAAAACACCTTCCACATCCAGAGAAAGAACCATGGAATTGGATTGCAGAATGAAGCAGACCATTTTCTCTTGTGCTTTGCTTTGTTTTGTTTTGTGGTTTCTCCTATTCATTTTAATTCTTCTATGAAACATGACTAAGGTGAAAATGTATTTAATAAGAATGTATGTGTAGAATCTGTATAGGATTGCACAACATCTCGGGGAGGGAGTGGGGAGGGGGGAATAGAGGGGAAAAAAAAACTAAGATATATGGAAGCGATTGTAGAAAACTGAAAACAAAATAATTTTAAATAAAAGAGTCCTATGAGAATGTTTTAGGTCCTTACCTTGCTGTGAAGGGCTAAGTTCATCAGATACAGTCCTAATACACTGTGGCTCTTACTGTGTATAATGTTCTCCTGGTTCTGCTAACTTCACTCAGCATCAGTTCATATAAATCTTTCCAGGCTTTTCTGAAATCCTCTTATTTGTCATTTCTTGTAGCACAATAGCATTCCATTACATTCATATACCACAACTTATTCAGTCGTTACCCGCTGGACAGGCATCCCTTCGATTTCCAGTTCTTGACCACCACAAAGAGAGCCGCTATAAATTTTTTGTACATGCGGGTCTTTTTCCCGTTTTTATGAGGATCGAACATTTATTAAGAAACTACTGTGTACCAAACACTGTGCTAAACACTTTATAAATAATATCTCATTTGATAATATCTAAAATTTATACAGCACTTACTGGGTGCCAGGCACTGTGCTAAGCACCTTACATTTATTACCTTATTCGATCCTTACAAAAACCCTGAGAGGTAGGTGCTATTATTATTCGCATTTTACAGATGAAGAAACTGAGACAAACTGAGTTAAGTGACTTGTCCAGGGTCTCACAGCTAGTAAATGTCTGAGACAGGATCTGAACTCAGATCTTTCTGACTCCAGGTCAGGCATTCCATCCACTCCATGATCTGACTGATTCATCCACTCTATGTAACATGTATGTATATTTATGTACATATTGGCTCCCCCAGGAGAATGTAAGTTCCTTGCAGGGAATTACTTTTTCTTTGTAGCCTGGTGCCCAGTACAGGACCTGGCATACAGTAAAAATACCTGCTTCCTGATTGATTTCTGTCACCCAGTGCCCAGCATAGGGTTCTCTGCATGTGGTAGGCACTTTGTTGAATGAATGGGACGTTTGTCCTGTAATGTAGACATTTGAGAGAATTCTTAGTCCCCTTCCCCTCTTGGTGGGGGGGAAGTTCAAGTAGAGTCCAGGGACAAGAGAGTCCTCATAGCTGGAAGTCAGGAGAGCTGAGCTCTCCTCCTCTAACAAACTCGGTGACATTCAAGTCAAGTCACAGAAGCTGGATGAGGCTCAGTGTCTTCATTTGTAAAATGGGAACAATGATTTGTGAGGCTGCAGCAATCTCCCAGAAGGGAAGTCATTCTCTTTCCAATTTATAAAAGTGAAAAACACTCTCCCAAAGTAAAGTAGTGGCTCTTATTAGCTGGGTCTCCTCCCGCCTTCCCCCTCCTCCTCCAAAGATCGAGTAATCAGCCAGAGATCTAATCATGACATGGGGGCCCAGCTCCCTGAGCCATTCAATGGGCCACCCAAATTGTCTGGGCAAGTAAAGAGCAATCCATTAGTTAGGGTGCGTTATTTTTCTGAAATAAATTGTTAACCCTTGTCTGGAGGCTGATGAATTCCCCCATTGTGCCTAGGGGACCATTTCTCTATCCAAGATGAGTGGGGAATCTAATCCATATCCAGAATTAGCAATATGATGGTTGCGAATATCAAGGGGCAGGAGAGAGAAAGAGGGATAGAGAAAGAAAGAAGGGGAGGGAGATGGGGTCAGGGAGAAAGGAGGAGGGAAAGAGAGACAGACAGAGACAGAGAGTGAGGGAGGGAGAGGGAGACGGAGAGAAAGAGAGAGAGAGAGAGAGAGAGAGAGAGAGAGAGAGAGAGAGAGAGAGAGAGAGAGAGAGAGAGAGAGAGAGAGAGAGAGAGAGAGAAGGCAGAAAGAGGTCTTACGGGTAATTCAGCTAGGCAGGAGAGCAAAGCAGAAAATCAACTTTCCTTCCCATTTGTTAGGTGGTGGTCAGGTGTGCCCTTCAGTCAATCAAAAAGCATTGATTAAATGCCTACTATGTGCCTGGTACCCTGCTTGAAGTCAGGCATACAAAGGCACTCCTAAGGGATAATATCTAGCTATGCAGCACTTTAATGACTTTCAAACTAGTTGTCCCAACACACACACACACACACACACACACACACACACACCTCCATACAAGGCAGGTAGTATGCTATTCTTCCCATTTTACAAAGGAGAAAACTGAGACCCAGAGAGATTTTGCCAAAGTTGTATAACTAGCAACAACATAGTCAAGGTTCAAGCCCAAACCCTCCACTTACATGACCAGGGCTCTTTTCTCCACAGTTCAATTTCCTTATGACCAAGAAGGGGCAGGATGTGAGTCTGGGGGAAAAGGATAGGGTGGTAGGAAATTTTTGAGTAGGGACAGTGATGTCAAAGGACAAAAGAAGTGGGTCAATCATTTTTTTTTAAAGAGTAAAGCACCTTAAAACAGAAAGAGGAGTCAAGATGGAGAATGAAGAGAATCTGAGGCTCTTGAAAAAGATTAGGAGCTCAAACCATGTAATTATGACCAAGTTTGACTTAGAAGAAGACAGGAGAAAATGCACCTCCCTCCTTTCTTTGCAAAGGTAAGGGGCTATGGGTGTGAAAGATTACATACACTCTCAGTTGATCTGTTGCTTAGAATTATTGACATAGTTTTTTCTCTCTTTAATTATTCTTTGATTTTAAGGGATGACTCTTTGGGGAGGGGAGAGAGGTGAGATAGATTTGGAAATAAAGGTTTTATAGGAACAGTTAGGGGGTGGCTAGATGGTACAGTAGTTAGAGCGCCAGGCCTGGAGTCAGGAAGGTTTAAATTCAGCCTTAGAAACTTACCTACTAATCATGTAACCATAGGCAAGTCACCTCACCCTGTTTTCCTCAGTTTCCTCATCTGTAAAATGAGCTAGAGAAGGAAATGGCAAACCACTCCAATATCTTTGCCAAGAAAACCCTAAATGGGATCACGAAGAGTCTGACATGACTGAAAATGACTAAACAATCACAAGAACAAAAAATAGCAATACCAGTGTTTTTTAAAAGAAGGAAGGGGTTTGTTTCCTTGTTTTTTGATGTAGAGTAGTACAGTGGAAAGAGCAGTTGTCTTTACTTCAGGAGGTGGCCAGTTGCCATTCCATTTCTGACAATTGCAATGGAAAGGATGATAGCTTTAATGACTGAGGACCTGGGTTCAAATTTTATCTGGGAATAAGTCACTTTTCTTCCCTGGGCTGCCTCAGTTTCTTTCTCAGTAAAACCTGGGGACTGGACTCACCAAGTAGAATCTGTGCAAAATCCTTTTCCCTCTATGGGCTGCTGTTTGCTCACTTCCGTAAAATGCAGAGACAATTAAAATCCCTGAACTATGTACCTGAGTGTTGCAACAGAGGAAGCATTTTTTAAAAACCTTTGAAGTCTTCTTGAAATGGGAAATGTTGTAGTTATGGATGGTGTTATTATTATTGCCTGAGTCTTTTCTCAGAAGTCAGCAGGACTCAGACTGTCTCAGCCCATAATACCAGGACCAGCTTGACACTTGGGTAGCTTGCAAAGGGTTCCCTTCTGCCAGCCCCTCAAAATTCTTTTCCCTGTTCATGCTGTATGGTGGAACCACATTTCACCTTTGGATATCTCTCAGGGAGGGAAGCGATCCCTTGCTAAACAGGAAATTACTCAGGAAAGGGAATGCAGATGTCTAGCAGAGAGCAGGGTCCTGAGGAGGTGGGAACCAGGAAAAGGCAATTTTGATTTGGGGAGAGGGAAAAAAGCAAAGGTCAGGATCCCAGGGTTCTAAACACTGGACATATAAATAGACAGGTGTAGACTGACAGAGACAGCTAGACAAACGGAAAGAGACACGCCTAGAAAAAGGTACAGGCAAATAGGGACAGATAGACCCACAAGACCCTAGCAGCAACAACAAACACAGACCCTGACAGGCTAACACAGAGATCATTTTTCCATCTGAGTAGTGAACACCTGCCTAGGGAACTTCAGGTCTGGCTAAGGAAGTGGGATCGCTCTGATCTTAGCCAGCTCCTAAAGAATTGCTTTCTTTGCATAAAAAGCCTAGTTCTGATTTCTGCTAGGGGACGGTAAGCAGTGGTGGATTTTAATCAGATCAACTAATCCCCTGGAATGCATTTACTATTGAATGTGTCCCCTCCAGGGTAATATAATACCTCAACTTAGTTAAAGTGAACAAGTCTCTAGATGACATATAAGGAGTGTCTCCGGTGGTGGAAAATTCAATGCCATTGGGGAAAGAGAGTTGGGACAGGAGAATCCTTATGGAAGACTCCACACCATATAGATAACCACTTCCAAGTCAAGTATTTAAAGATTTGTGGGAGAGGAAGGGCAGCCTGGCGGTAGGGCCAGCCTTGCAATTGAGACCTGGCTTCAAGTCCCACTTGTGACACTCCGTGGGCCACTCCCTTAACTCCTCAGTGTCTTGGTCAGCCCTCTAGAATGTTGTTAGAGGTGTGGTGCTAACATACATCAGTCGAGGGAAATTATATATAGGGAGTTCCCCACATCACTGAAATCATTGTAGAAGACAGAGGAGGAAGAGGAGGAAGAGGGAGGGGAGGAGGAGGAGAAGGAGGAAGAGGAAAAGGAGCAACAGGCACTGTGCCAGTCCTGTGGGCCTGTTCTTTTTGCTAGAGTAGAAAGGTTAAAGACTGAGTCATCCTGTCTTCACAATCAAGAAGGGGCACTAAGCAGAAAGTCTCTTTGCTTGCCTCTGGCTTAGCTCTCCAGACCTCTTAGAAGTCAATTCCATCTATCACCCCCCGCCCCCCGAAGAAAACCCTTCACACCTTCTCTCAGTAGATGCCTCCCCTGCCTTTTTTGGTTGAGAACCATCAAGGGACTTGCTGGAGTCAGCTCTGGCTGAGTTCTGAAGAAGTCAATTGTTAAATTTTACTGTAAACATTTACACCTTGGAAGTGAGTACATTCCAAATCAAGGCTTGGTTTATTGTTTTGTTGATTATCTAGATTTAAGAAAGTGATGGGGAAAATGTTAATCCAGGTTAAATTTAAAAGTGTGCCTTGCACGTTCGCACCCCCACCCCCACCCCCACCCCGAGCCTGTTGTTAAACATTTACCAGCACATTTACTGCTGGAATGATTCCCTTCTTCCATTCTCCATCCCCACCCCACCCCCTCAGCTGCTAGGTAATTGTGTAACCTTAGGCAAGTCACTCCCCTCTCTGGGCCTCAGTTTCCTCATTTGGCAAATGATTGGACAAAATCAAAGGTCCTCAACTTTATTTTTTTTTTTTTATGCAGTGCAGGACCCTCTTGACTTTCTGCAAAACTTCCCAAATCCCCTATTCAGTATGAAATAAGGAATTTTAGTCCCTTATTCAAATATTCAAGGAAAATAAATTCTCAAATTCACCATGCATATGCATGGAGAAATAAAATAAAGAGATTCTAGGTTAAGAACTCCCAGATTATGTGATCCCTAAGATACCTTCAAGCCTGAAATTCAGTAAGCCTGTGTGTGCTAAGTTCATCTCAGCCATGCCTTTTATTACCTGTATGATCTTGGGCAAGCCTCATCCCCCTCCCTGGGTCTCAGTTTCCCCCTCTGTTAAAGGGGTCGGGGTGGAGCTAGATGCATTCAAAGTCTCTTCTAGCCCCAATATGCAATGATACAATAATTCTGCGGCTTGGAACAAGCTCATTTAACATCCAAACCCACAGTCGTTGGGCAAATCTTGATTGAATTCCCTGAGCAATTACAGCATCACGACTGCCCCAATAAATATTTATCCATTGCCCCATGTTATTGACTCTCTGCCGCATCAATATTTCATGGCCCAGCTTATGAATAATGGCTGTGAGCCCCATGAGGATGTGTAATATGCAATGTGGAAATTCCCTCCCGGGAAAGCTATGAGATGCTGCGCAGGTTGGCGTCAGAGCCCACGCAGTCTGCTCCCCTAGAGCCCCAGCCAGTGACAGTGAACAGGGAGCAAGATGACGGAGATGGGGGGAGGGGATGGGGAGGAACAGATTGCCAAGCAGTCATCAGCATCAAAAGCAGCATTATAAAGTTAAATGCCAATGCCCAACTGAGGGAAACTATGCAAATGAGAGAATATAGGTTTGCATCCCAGCCTAGTTTTTCACTATCTGGGTGAGCTTGGCCAAGTGGACTAGGGTTCTACCTGGGGCCAGGGCTAGGACTACGGCTCAGCCTGGGGTTGACGCTATAGATATAAACCCATCTAATTTGGCATCATAATCTTACCAACCTGAACAAACTATTTGCTATCCCCGCACTTGCACCATGACATATGGCTATCTAGACTCTGTTTTTAAATATTGTGTGACCTTGTACAAGTCATTTAACCTCTCTTTGGGCCTCAGTTTCCTCCTCTGTAAAATGAGGGGGTCCAACTAGATGACCAGTAAGATACTCTCCAATTCCAAATCAATGAGCTATAGAACCTCCATTGACAGGGCTCACTCTCTTCTGCTAACTGTTGATTGTGAGACAGCTCTATTTATTGGATTGTAATCATGATGTTCTGAGATGAAGAACAAATCTATTCTCTTTTCCACATAACAATCCTGCAAATAAGGGAAGACAGCTCTCCTATTCCCCTTCCCCCCCCACCGACTCCCAAGTCTTCTTTTCTGCAGGCTGAACAGCCCCCCTTCCACCTCTTAGTCTCATCATCTTGGTTACCCTCCTTTGGATACCTCCTGGCTCTTCAGTGTCCTCCCTAAAATATGTCACCCAGGGTCAAGTGTCCAGATGAGGTCTGGCCACAGTACATGACCCTGAATCATGGATTTACAGATAGAAAGGATCTTGGAGGTCATCTCAACCAACTCCCTTATTTTACAGATAGGAAACCTGAAGCCCAAAGAGAGAAAGTAACTCCCCAACATCGCAGAAGTAGTAAGACTCAGAACCTGAACCCAGCTCCACTGACTTCAAATCTGGTTCTTTTCCCACTGTAACACTCTCTCTATAGAACATAGCTATAAACCTCCCTCCTTCCAGATGCTCTCTCTCAATGCTTCTTTGCCAGCCTCATTACACTAATTATTTGCATTGAGATTGCAAACTAACAAGCAGGAATTATTTTTACATGGACCTCATGTTTGTGGAAAAGAACACAAATAGGCTGCAACCAATTAGTGAAACCTTCTTACTGACACCAGACTTTCCTTCTTCTCCCTGACCTCTGGAATACTTGGCCAGCTTGACCCCAGACCACCCAATACTGGAAAAATGTTCTCAGCCCTCTTGAGGGGACAATGGTTTGGGAGCTGCAATACCCTCTGATGGCTTTGAAACATTTCAAGTTCCAAGGAGCCAAAATGATTTCCCAGATCATTGGACTCAGGAATCAATCCTTCTAACAACCCACCACTATACTGGGCATGACACTATGGGATGATGCAGAGTTTTTGACCTACATTATTTTGATTGTCTGCCAGTATTTAATGTATGAATATTACATACCAATCTTCAACTTAATTTCTTGTGTAAACGGATCGTGGCATAATCCTGGAGCCCTGAGCCCAGATCATAATTAAGTAGGGGAGACACTATCTTGACTTACCACATTATTCAAAACATTGGCTTTCCTTCAGGGCCTACCAGATGGGATAGGTGATAATATGGATGATATGATAGCTTAGCTCCATTCTTACACATCCACAGGATATGGTCTCTTATCATGAGGGTAGTGAGACATAGTGACAAGGGTGATGGAGTTGAATTCAGAAAATCCTGGGTTCAAGTCATGACTTTTGCCATTGAATTCAACTTTTTTTTCAGAAAGGAGGGACTTTTGCCCTCGAAACTTAACAGTACCATAGAACTAGCCCAATATAATAAAAAGAGCACTGAAATTGAAATCAGTGGAACTGTTCTGCTGTCTGTGTGCCTTGGGCAAATCTTTTCCCATCTCTGGGACACAATTTCATCAATTGTTAAATGAAGGGGTTGGACTATAATCTAGCTGCTAAATGATATCTAAGGTTTTACCTTGCACTAAATTAACAGTCTTATGAGGGCCCCTGAATCCTATTTTATGCCTATCATAAATAAATGCCAAAGAAAGCAGTTATTTACAAAAGGGAAAAGCTTAAATTCAAAGAGCTGGCAAATACAAGATGTGGAGGAAGACAACAAACTAGTGTGGCTAGAGCATTAGAGCATGTGGAAGGGAAATGTATGATAAGTCTGAAAAGATAGGATAGCAATAGATTATAGAGGACCTTGAATGCCAGGAAAAGGAGAGTGAAGTTACTTAGAAGGCAAGAGGGAACCTTTACAAAGTTTTGAGGGGAGAGGAATAATATGATCAGATTCAGGCATAAGGGAGATTATTTGGCTTGAATGTAAATGAATAAAGGATAGAGGACCTGTTAGGGTTGCAATTGTCCAGATGGGTGGTAATGAGGCCCCTGTAATAAGGTGCTGGTGGTGGGAAGGGAGAGGAGGTAATAGATACAAATCAACCCCCTATATCTTCCCAAAATTTTTCATCTTTTAAAATTCTTATCCATGTCTTTCCATGAATCCTCAAGACAGGGTCCACCTAGGACACTGGAAACATTCCTCTGGGTTACTGTACTCCAAAGGGGTACCAAAGCTATACTCAGTCTGCAATCTCTTGTCTGTCACTTTCACTGTAGGATTTGCCCCTCCCCCTTTCTTGTCAGATTCAGTCTCCATATGCTCTGCTTGTGATGTTCTTGGTTAAGTCTCTCACTTAACTTTTTAAATGCAAGTCACCATCAGTAATATCCTCCAGCCTTTTGACTCCCACCACATATCTTTCTATTAGCCTTTAAGTTAGTTATAATTTTGATTCTCCTGAGTGTCTGGTATTTCTGAATTTTCTGTGAACAACATTAAGATAAAATTAATTGCCACAAGGCAGTATACAGACTCTGCATGCTAGAGAAGTTGAGAAAGCAGAGAGATCCCTGGGGAGTTGAATTAGTCAAGTAACTTGCCTGGGAAAGATGGTGCCTAGAGCTAGGCAGCAAAAGGAAAGTGAGGATTTGGATAAGCAAAAGGCACTCCAAGGAAGGAGAACAATATGAACAAAGGCAGGGAAAGAAGAAAGAGCAAGGGAGGGGTGGAACTAAGATGGTGGAGTAGAAGGTCAGACCTGCTCTAGCTCTACTCTCATAGCCCATAAAATACCTGTAAAAAAATGACTCTAAACAAATTCTAGAGCAGCAAAAACCACAGAACTACAGAGTGAAAGATATCTCCAGAACAAGGCAGCTTAGAGGACTGACAGAAAAGGTCTATCACACTGGGCTCAGAGCAGAGCATGGCCTAGCCTTGGCCATGTGGCAGAGACAGGATTGGAGTAGGCTTCAGGTTGCAGAATCCTGGGTAGCAGCTGTAGTTGCCAGATTTCTCAACCCACAAACGCCAAAGATAGCTTCAAAGGTAAGTGAGAAAGCTCTTTCACCTGGGTGAGAAGGGAGCAGGGTCTGGCCCTAGCCCCAGGCCCAGGGTGCCAACAGTCACTGTGGCACAGCGACCATTTTGGGATCCATCGGCCTAAAGACCCTGGGGGAATCAAGTGACTGATTTTGATCTCAGTCTTGAGTGGCAGTCCTGGGGTAAGGAGGAGCACTGGCACAGTGAAACTAGGCAGTTGTGGAGAGAGAGACCTACTCACAGATCCTGGGCAGAAAAACTTGTGGTTGCTTCCAGACCAGAGCACAGACCTTGATTGTGCCACTTTGGAGGTACTGAGAACTTACAGATCTCTGTAAGGACAGGTCCCTGACAAAGGACTCAAAAGTCAAGTAACAGACTGGGAAAATGCCCAAAAAGGGGGGAAAAATAAGACTATAGAAGGTTACTTTCTTGGTGAACAGGTATTTCCTTCCACCCTTTCAGATGAGGAAGAACAAAGCATACCATTAGAGGAAGACATCATAGTCAAGGCTTCTTCATTCAAAACCTCCAAAATAAATTTGCAACGGTTATGGAAAAGCTTGAAAAATATTTTGAAAATCAAATAAGAGAGGTGAAGGAAAAATTAGGAAGAGAAATGAGAGTAATGCAAGAAAATCATGAAAAGCTTGCTAAAGGAAACCCCCAAAATGCTGAAGAAAATAACACCTTTAAAAATAGACTAAACCAAATGCCAAAAGAGGTCCAAAAAGTCAATGAGGAGAAAAATGCTTTAAAAAGCAGAATTAACCAAATGGAAAAGGAGATTCAAAAGCTCACTGAAGCAAATAGTTCTTTAAAAATAATAATGGAGCAGATGGAAGCTAATGACTTCATGAAAAACCAAGAAATCATAAAACCAAACCAAAAGAATGAAAAAATAGAAGACAATGTGAAATATCTCATTGGAAAAACAACTGACCTGGAAAATAGATCCAAGAGAGACAATTTAAAAAGTATAGGACTACCTGAAAGCTATAATCAAAAAAAAGAACTTAGACATCATCTTTCATGAAATTATCAAGGAAACTGCCCTGATATTCAAGAACCAGAGAGTAAAATAAATATTTAAAGAATACACTGATCACCTCCTAGGAATATTGTAGTCAAATTCCAGCGTTTCCAGATCAAGGACAAAATATTGCAAGCAGCCAGAAAGAAACAATTCTAGTATTGTGGAAATACAATCAGGATGACAGAAGATCTACATTAAAGGATCAAAGGGCTTGGAATATGATATTCCAGAAGTCAAAGGAACTAGGATTAAAACCAAGAATCACCTACCCAGAAAAACTGAATATAACACTGCAGGGGGAAAATGGTCACCCAATGAAATAGAAGACTTTCAAGCATTCTTGATGAAAAGACTAGAGTTGAATAGAAAATTTGACTTCCAAATGCAAGAATCAAGAGAAGTATGAAAAGGTAAACAGGAAAGAGAAATCACAAGGGACTCACTAAAGTTGAACTGTTTACATTGCTACATAGAAAGATAATATTTGCAACTCTTGAAACTTCTCAGTATCTGGGGAGTTGGAGGGATTAGACACACATACACATACACACACATACATATATGTAGACAGAGAGCACCGGGTGAATTGAATAGGAAGGGATGATATCTAAAAAACAAAATTAAAGGGTGAGAGAGGAATATATTGAGAGGAGAAAGGGTAAAATGGAGTGGGGCAAATTATCTCTCATAAAAGAGGCAAGAGAAAGCTTTTTCAATGAAGGGGGAAAGGGGGGATGTGAGAGGGGAAAAGTGAAGCTTACTCTCATCACATTTGGCTTAAGGAAGGAATAACATATACACTCAATTTGGCATGAAAATCTGTCTTAAACTATAGGAAAGTAGGGAAGAAGGGGATAAGTGGGATGTGGGGGAGAAGATAGAAAGTAGGGCAAATGGTAGGAGGAAGTAATTAGAAGTAAACACTTTTGGAGAGGGATAAGGTCAAAAGATAGAATAGAATAAATGGGGGAGCAGAATAGGATGGAGGGAAATATAGTTAGTCTTTCACAACATGACTATTATGGAAGTCTTTTGCAAAACTGCACATATATAGCCTATATTGAATTCCTTGCCTTCTCAGTGGGGATGGATGGGGAGGGAAGAAGGGAGAGAAGTTGGAACTCAAAGTTTTAGGAACGAATGCTGAGAATTGTTTTTGCATGCAACAGGGAAATAAGAAACACATGTAATGGGGTATAGAAATCTATCTTGTCCCACAAGAAAAGAGAGAAGATGGGGATAAGGGAAGGGAGAGGTGTGATAGAAGGGAGGGCAGATTGAGGGAAGGGGTAATCAGAATGCAAGGTGTTATGGGGTAGGGGTAGGGGAGAGATGGGGAGAAAAATTGGAACTCAAAATTTTGTGGAAATGAATGTTGAAAATTAAAAATAAATAAATTTTAAAAAAGAATAAGAGCTAACAGAATCCATTGACACATCTTGCTGTCACTATGCAATTCATTTCATGGGATGATAGACTAGTCTCTAGTCCAACATCCTCATTTTACAGGTAAAGGAACCCAGCCTGGGGAGAGGAAGTGACTTACATTCGGTCCAAAGAGAATCCCTTAAGTATCTACTAGGTGTTAGACCCTACAGATGCAAAGACAAAAAAAAACCCAGTCTTTTCCCTTAAGGGCTTTGTAGTCTGCTGAGGAAAAACAACATATAAGCAGACAAATATAAAATATAGATAAATGTTTTTCTTCTTTAATTTATTTTTTATTTTCAATATTCTTTTTAGGGGGTAAATTTTGAGTTCCAAATTTTCTCCCTCCATCCAGCCAGTCCCCCACCCATTGAGAAAGCAAGAAATATGGTATCAATTATACATGTGAAATCATACGAAATAAATTTCCATATTGCCCACGTTGCAAGAAAAAGAAAGTGAAAAAATATATATTTCAATTTGCACTCCTAGTCCATCAGTTCTCTCTCTGGAGAGAGAGAGGCTCATCATGAGTCCTTTGGCATTGTCTTGGATCATCATATCGATCAGAATAGCTAAGTCTTTCATGGTTGATCATTGTTAAAATATTGCTGTTACTGTGTACAATGATCTTCTAGTTGTGCTCACTTTGTTGAAACAATTCATATAGGTCTTCCCAGATTTTTCTGAAATCATCTCCCTTGTCATTTGCCACAGCAAATGACACAATAGGGTACTGTTAGCCCATCACAATCATATGTCACAACTTGATTAGCCATTCCACAGTTGATGGACATCTCCTTGATTTCCAGTTCTTTGCCACCATGAAAAGAGCTGATATAAACATTTTTGCACATATAGGCCCTTTTCCTTTCTCTTTAATCTCTTTGGACTACAGATCTAGTAGTGGTATTACTAGGTCAAAGGGTATGCAGTTTCATAGCCCTTTAGGAATAGTTTCAAAGTGTTTTCCAGAATGGTTGGATGAATTCACAACTCCACTAAAAGTCCCCACTTTTCCACATTCCCTCCAACTTGGTCATTTTCCTTTTTGTCATGTTAGCCAGTCTGATAGGTGGTACCCCAAAGTTGTTTTACTTTGTATTTTTCTAATCAATAGTGATTTTTAAATATTTTTTCATATGCCTACAGATAACTTTGATTTCTTTGCCTGAAAACTGCCTGTTCATATCCTTTGACCATTTATCAATTGGAGAATGACTCTTGTTTTTATAAAATTGACTCAGTTCTCCATTTTAAAAAAAGATACATTCAATATAAAGTAATTCCTAATTGATGGAGAGACCCAATAAGTGGAGGAAGCAGAAAAGAGTTCTTCTAGAAAGTAACACTCAACAGGTGACTTGAAGAGAGGCAGAGCTTCCAAGAGACACAGGTGAGGAGGGAAAGGGGAAATGTCTGTGTAAAGATATGGAGGCAGAAGATGGACCACTGTATACATGAAACAGAAAATTGGCCATTTTGGTTTGAATGTGATATTTGCGAGGGTAAGTAATAGTACTGATCCTGGAAAGATGAGTTAAAACCAAATCATAAAGGATTTTAAATGTCAAATACATGAGTTTGTATTTTATCTTAGAAACAATAGGTAGCCACAGAAGTTTCTTGAGAAAGGGGATGATATAATCAGACCATCCTCAAGGAAGCCAACCACACCCAGGCTCACTGACTCTCCAGAAAACTGGGATGTACTATTTGATAGAGGAACTTCATTAGCGGGTCTTTGTCAAACTTCAGAGAGGTTTCATGTCTCAACTACCTATTGTTAGCCTTGGACTGGTCAACATTTTGCACAATAACTGGAGTCAAGGCATAGCTGAAATGCTTATTGTATTTGTAGAAGATACAAAGTTGGCGGGGAGTAGCTAACACACTGAACAACAAAACTGGTATTCCCAAAGATCTCAGCACCCTAGAAGGCTAGGTCTATTCTACTAAGATAAAATGTAATAGAAACAAATGTAAACTCCTATGCTTGAGTCCAAGAACTAAACGTCCTAAGGACAAAATAGGGGAAGCGAACAGCTCATATAACAAAGATGTGAGGGTTTGCATCCTTCAAGTTTATCCTAGGATTGATTAAGAAATGCATCATGTAAAGAACTGATGTACTCTGAATGCAAGTCAAAGCATACTTTTTTCACTTTATTTTTTATGGGTTTTTCCTTTTGATCTGTTTTTTCTTTCACAATTGTGACTAGTATGGAAATATGTTTTACATAATTGCACATATATGACATATCAAATTGCTTACAATTTTAGGAAGAGAGGAGGGAGAGAGAAAAATTTGGAACTCAAAATCTTGTAAAAATGAATGCTAAAAATTATCTTTACATATAATTGGGGGAAAATAAAATATTATAAAAAATAAAATGCATCATGGTGGCCTCCTACTGGAGAGCACATTGTGGTCCATGAAGGTAATATTATTGCGCTAGAAGAAATGATGAAATTAATAGTTTCATGGAAACTGAGAAAACCTCTATAAAATGATGCAGACTGAGGCAAGTAGAAGTGGAAGGAAGGAAATAAGTATTTATTAAGCACAGTGCCAAGCACTTTCCGTATGTTATCTCATTTGATCCTCACAACAACCCTATGAAGGAAGAGCTATTATAATCCCCATTTTACAGCTGAGGAAACCAGAAAGCATCCGATTCCAGGACCTCCCCCCCTACTCTAATCACTGTAATACCTAAAACAACAACTTGCACAGTGATAACATTATGGAGGAAAATACTTTTGAAAAACTTCAGAACTCTGATAAAAATATATATAAACAATGAGTCAAAAAGAATGAAGATGAAACATATCACTCACTTCCTAGTAGAGATATGATGAACTTAAAATGCAGAAATAAACTTTTGGACATGGCCAATGTGAGAATTTCTTTCACCTGTCTATGCAGCTATGAACTGAAGGTTTTATTTTTTGTTTTTTAGAATTTGCTCATTGGATGGGGAGACAGGGAGTGGGCAGGACAGTTTAATTTTTTTAAAACAACAAGGGATTGGGGGGGGTGTGTATGTGTGTGTGCACATGTGAGCATGTACATGTGCCCATTTGCACACCTGCCTGTATGCACATGTGTGTGTTTAAGAAATACATCATGATGACCAACTTTGATAGACTTAGCTCTTCTCAACAATGCAATGATCTAAGACAATTCCAAAAGACTCATGATGGAAAATGCTATCCACATCCAGAGAAAGATCTGAAGGTCTGAAGGCAAATCAAAGCATACTATTTTTCTTTTTCTTTTTTGTTTTTTTCTTTCTCATGGCTTTCCCCTTTGGTTCTAATTCTTCTTTACAATATGACTAACATGGAAAGATGTTTAATGTGAATGTATATGTATGGCCTACATCAGATTGCACATTGTCTTGGGGAGGGGGGAGGGGAAGGAAGAGGAGAAAATTTAAAGCTCAAGATCTTATAAAAGTAAATGTTGAAAACTAACAATAAATAGACATTTTTTTAAAAGAAGAAATACATCATGTTCAAGACTAAGCCACTAATAATCCAGATGTTGGAGAAGACCATATCTGAAGTCTTGAAGTGAGTTCTGGATCCCACATTTTAGGGAGGGCATTTATAAGCCAGAAAAGGTCTAGAGGAGGACAAGTACAACAAGACATTGAAAACTAGGTCTGTCTCTTCAAGAAGAGAGGAGATCCATCAACATCTGACTATATGAGCTTTAGGGAGATAGAAGAATTTAGCGAGTCCTAAAAGGATAATGTTGCTTTTTGCTCTGAGTTGGAGGGGAAACATCATAAGAAGCAGGAGACAAATGTAACGAAGGAAGTTCAGTCCTTTATTTGGAAGAGGATTGGAAGTGGGCCGTTTGAGTGAGAAGTAGGGATTAGAGGCAGTCATTGTCTGAGATACAGACAAGGCTCCATCTCTAAATGGCTGCTGCTTTCCTCAAAGTCTGATGTAATAACCTGAGGACTGGAGAGGACTAATAGCTGTGGACTTTTCCCTTGAGAGATTTGATAAGGGACAGTGATGCGTCCTGTCTCTCCTTTCCCAAACTTTCCCCCTCTACCTGAAGAAAAGAAGATATTAAATATAAAGTTTTCCTGTTCCTTAAAGTTCATTTAGTACAATTAAAGTATATTTTCTGTTTAATTAGTTTTGAATTTACACACTATATAAAGTGAGCAGTCAGAGCTGCTCTGACTCTATGGGTTTCATTATTTGTGAATTGAGAGTTGCAAAAAGAGAGATAGTGAGGTACATTAAGCACAAAGAGAGACAGAAAGTTGTTGTAAGGAACAAATGAGATAATATTTGTAAAGTGCTTAGTACAGTGTTTGAAACATAATAGAGACTATATAAATGTTTATTCCCTTCAATTCCTCCTTCCCTCATCATACTCAAATTGAGGATGGGAGGAGTAGACAAAGCTTGTCTTAATTAAAAGAGATACACAGAGAAGGTATATTTTCCTGAAAAGTATAGTAAGAAATAAAATTAGCATCAATATTGCACCAAATGGAATAGGATATAAATTCTTAAAGGAAAATTTAAATGAGCTACAGGGAAAAAATAGACAACAATGCTATAACAGTAGGGGACCTCAATTTAACCCTTTCAGACTTAAATAAAACTAACCAAAAAAAAATAAACAAAACAAAGAAATGAAGGATCCAAATAGAATTTTAGAAAAGTTAGATTTGATAGACCTTTGGAGAATATTGAATAAAAGTGGAAAGGAGTATACCTATTTCTGAATTGCGCATGTGGTACCTTCACAAAAATTGGTCTTATTTTAGGACATAAAAATCCCACAAACAAATGCATAAATCTTAAACGCATCTTTTATCAGTCGTAATGCAACAAAATTATATTCAATAAAGGACCTTTGAAGCAAAGTTTAAACATTAATTGGAAACTAAATAACTTAATCTTAAAGAATGGATGTATCAAATAACAAATCATAGAAATAATTGATAATGACAACAATAAGATAACATAACAAAAATTTTTAGATGGAGACAAATCAATACTTAGGGGAAAATTTATATCGCTAACCAATTTTGATTAATAAAAGAGAGAAAGAGTACATCAATGAATTTGGCACGCAACTAAAAAACCCCAGAAAACCAAGAAATTAAAAATCTTCAATTAAACACCAAAATTAAAAGCAAAAAACTATTGAATTAATAAATAAAACTAGGAGCTTTTAAAAAATAAAAAAGGTAAGTCTTAATTTTAACTTGATTTTAAAAAGAAAAAAACAAATTGCCAATATCAAAAATGAAAAAGATTAATTTACAACTAATAAATAAGAAATAACAGAAATGATTAGAAAACTACTTTGCTTATCTGCCAACAAAATTAACAAACTAACTTGATTTTAAAAAGAAGAAAACAAATTACCAGTATCAAAAATGAAAAAGATGAATTCACAACCAGTAAATAAGAAACAATAGAAATGATTAGGAAATTATGTTGCCCAACTATATTCCAATTAACAATCTAAATTACTTGGATGTAAATTTATAAAAATATAAATTATTGCACTAATAAACAAAACAGGAAGCAGAGTACTTAACACTGTCTTGAAAAAGAAATTGTACAAACCATAAGTGAACTTGCAAAGAAAAAGTTCACTAGGACCAGATGGATTTACAAGCAAATTCTACTAAACATACAAAGAACAATAAATTCTAACACAAGATAACCTTTTTTAAATAGGAAAAGGAGTCCCACCAAATTCTTTCTATGACATAAATATGGTCTTGATACCTAAATCAAGGGGTGTCAAAACACACAGAGGGAACTATAGACCAATGTCCCTAATGAATACTGATGCAAAAACTTTAAGCAAAATATTAGCAAGGAGACTACAGCAACATATCAAAAAGACTATACACTATGGCCAGGCTGGAATTATAGCAGGAATGCAAGACTAGTTCAGTGTTAGAAAAACTTTAAACATAATTAGCTTTATCAGTAACAAAAATATGTGATTATACCAATAGATACTAAAAAGCTTTTGATAAGAAAAATACTCATTCCTGATTTAAAAAGAAAACACATTGCAAAGCATAGGAATAAATGGAGCTTTCCTTAAAATAATTAATAACATCTATCTAAAACCAAAACCCAATATTATCTGCAATGGGAATAATCTAGAGAGATCTTTACAATAAGATCAGGAGTAAAACAAAATTGTCCATTATCACCATTACTATTCAACAGTGCAAGAAATGCTAGCTATAGCATTAAGGCAAGAAAAAGGCATTGAAGGAATAAGCATAGGCAGAAAGGAAACAAAATTATCACTTTTTGCAACTGATATAATGGTTTACTTAGAGGACCCTAGAGAGTCAACTAAAGATACTAATTGGAACAATTAATAACTTCCACAAAGTTGCAGGATAAAAAATTAACTCACACTGCAACCTAACAAGAAGATATAGAAAGAGAAATTCCATTTAAAACAACTACAGATTATGTAAAATATTTGTATGTCTCCCTTACGAGACACACACAAGAACTATATGAACACAATTACAAAATACTTTTTGCATAAATATAGAGCTAAATAAGTGGGAAAATGTTTGCTCATGGGTAGGCTGAGTCAGTATAATAGTGACAATACTACCTAAATTAATTCACTTATCCAGTGCCATACCAATCAAATTATCAAATGATCACTTTATAAAGCTAGAAAAAAGTTACAATAAAAATAATCTGGAGGAGCAAAAGTCAAAGAATATCAAGGGAATCAATGAAAAGGAAAGGAAGAAAAGGGGAATAGTGGTACCTGATCTCAAACTATACTACAAAGCAATTTGGTGCTGGGGAAGAAAGAAGTGTTGATCAGTGGATCAGAAGCAAATGAGCATAGTAATCTAAAGTTTTACAAACCCAAAGGTCCCAGACACTGGTGGGAAACTCACTATTTGACAAAGATAGTTGGGAAGACTGAAAAGTAGTCTTTCAGAAACTAGGTATAGACCAACATCTCAAAACTAGCTCCATATGGGTATATGATTTAGACTTAAAGGGTAATATAATAAACAAGTTTCTCTGAAAAAGTTCTCATTTCTAAGATATATAGAGAACTGACTCAAAGTCATAAATGGTCAAAGGATATTAATAGGCAGTCTTTAGAAGAAGAAATCTGAGCTATCAATAACAAATGAAAAAATGTTACAAATCAATAATTAGAGAAATTCAAATTAAAACAATTCTGGGTACCACCTCACACTCATTAAATTGGCAAAGTTGATTTTAAAAAAGGAAAATGACAGATGTTGGAAGGGCTGTGGGAACACAGGTACATTAATGTACTGCTGGTAGAGCTATGAAGTGGTTCAATCAGTTTTGGAAAGCAGTTTGGAAGTATGCCACAAAAGCTATTAAATTGAATATATTCTTTAACCCAGTGATACCACTTCTAGGTCTATATCCCCAAAGAGATCAAAGAAAGAGTGAAAGATATATATGTACAAAAATATTTATAGCATCTCCTTTTTTGGGTGGCAAAGAATTGGATATTGAGGAGATTATCTATTACTTGAGAAATGACTGAACAAGTTATGGTATGTGAATGTGATGGAATACTATTGCACTATAAGAAAGGATGAAGGGATGATTTCAAAGAAACCTAGAAAGACTTGTGGAAACTGATGCAAAGTGAAGTGATCAGAATCAATAGAACAGCATACAACAACAACAACATTGTAAAGACATACAATTTTGAAAGGATTCTGATTAACACCATAATCAGTCACAATTCCAGATGACTCATGATGAAATATGCTACCCATCTCCAAAAAGAGAG
Organism: Bettongia penicillata ogilbyi; assembly: GCA_023548195.1. Lineage (NCBI taxonomy): Eukaryota > Metazoa > Chordata > Mammalia > Diprotodontia > Potoroidae > Bettongia > Bettongia penicillata. The sequence continues at coordinate 8,019,134 of JAJHZJ010000104.1, read as the reverse complement.
CTGATGGACTTGATGCAGATGGAAGCTGATTGATGGGTTGTTTTTTTTTACTTAGCTAAAGTGAGAATTTATTTTGCTTGACAAGTTTTGTTTTTCTAGCTTTCTCAATGAAGAGGGAAGAGGAAAGGGAGAGAATTTGGAGCTTAAAGTAAAATGACAAAGAATTTTAGAAAAAAAAGTTTAGTAGTGGAGACAAGGAGAGAGGTAGAATGGTCACTGGATGGGACAGAAGGGTCAAAAGATGAACTTGTTTTAAGATTGAGAAGACTTAAGCATGTTTGAATCAAAGTGGAAGTAATTAGCCAGGGAAGAAGGAATGACAAAACGCATGGAAGAGAGGGGAGGAGAGTTTGTGCAAGATCTAGCAGGATGAAGGAGACAACGAGATCAAAGACAAAGGCAGTAGATGTATCTTAATCAGTAACATAAATACTTCTTTTTTTACTGGAGAGGGAAGAGAGAAGGTCAAGGTGCTGAGAAGTCTTAAGAAATGGCAGTGAAGAACTAAAGGGGCTCATGCTGGGTGGCCTTAATCTTCTCAGGCAAATATAAGGCTAGGTCATCTGCTGGATGTGAGGGGTGGTGAGTATGGTAGGTGTTCAGAAGAGAGAAGTAAAGATTTGGAATAGTCACTGTGAGGGACAAAGCTAGATTCTAGTTCTGTGAAACAGCAACAAGGTCCTAGCTTTGAAATATGAATAAGTGATGGGTTAAATCAGATCAATCTCATGACTTTCTCTAGCACTGCCTAGTAGCCCTGAATAATCATGAGTGTAAAAGTTGGATGTTAGGATAAGTATTCACAAGTCAGGAACAGTGTAAGGTCAATAGGGAAAGGGATTCTTGGGTTTGTGAAACTCTAAAGTGATGAACCTTAGGGACAAGCCTGAATCTGAAGGAAACTGAGATCAGAGTGGGAGAGATGGAGATGGATCAAAAGGACCAAAGATAAGGTTGAAGAATCAGATTAATGTAAGTAGGAGAAATGGGGCGGGGGGGAAGAATAGGAGATCAAGGTTAGAGAGAGGGATTTCAAAGCTCTAGGTCTTGAAGGTGACAATTCCTAGAGATGCTGAGGTCTAAGTTAAGTCTTCCTCCATATGTGACTGAAATGGGGAGGAGAAAGAAATTGGTCAAGTTGAAAAGGTGGAGGAGTTGAGTGTTAAGGTTTTCAGTGGGATTGTCAACATGAATATTTGAGAGCCTGGAGAATGATGACAGAAGATAGGATGGAGAAGAATACCACAAACTAGTAACTAAAATTATTGAGAAAGCTGAGATAATGCCTTGTAGGTTGTTAGGTAACAGCAACATGAATGAAATTTTAATATAATTGTATTGCGGGGATCAGAAAAGAAAAAATCCTTAAGAGGATGTTGACAGAATAATGATTAAAAAGAGGGAGTAGAGGACAAGGAATATACCTTCCCCTCTACCTGAACCTAAGAGTCTGCAGGAATGGAAGAAAAAATGGCCCCCAGTGTAGAAGGATGCAAGGGATGTGGTGAACTCAGGGGAGAGCCAGATTTCTATTAAAGTGTGATCATTATATCAGAGTTTCCTAACCCAGGTCTCCAAATACTTTTAGTCAAATTAGCTAAAGGTTTATCTGCTTTATTGTGTGTGTGTGTGTGTGTGTGTGTGTGTTTAAAAGCAAAGAGCTCCTGGTTTTATTTATAAGTTTGATGAGCTTTTACTTTTAGTTTTGTTAATTTCTCCTTTAATTTTCAGGATTTCTATTTTGATGTTTATTTGGAGGTTTTTAATTTGTTGGTTTTCTAAATTTTTAGCTGCATATCTAATTCATTGATCTCTTCTTTCTGTCTTATATTGATGTGAGCATTTAGAGATATAACATTTCACCTAAAGACTGCTTGGCAGCATCCAATAAATTTTGGTATGTTGTCTTATTGTTGTTTTTATCTTAAATGAAATTATTGACTATTTCTAAGATTTGTTTTTTCATGCATCTGTTCTTTAGGATTAAATTCTTTAGTTTACAATTAACTTTAATCTTTGCTTCAAAGCCAACTATTAAATGTCATTTTATTGTATTATGGTGAGGAAAAGATGCATTTGCTATTTTTGCATTTGTAAGGTTTTCATGCCTTAATACATGATCAATTTTTGTAAAGTTGCCATGCTCAGCTAAGAATACGTACATTCCTTTCTGTTCCCTTTCAATATTCTCCAGAGGTCTATCATTTAACTTTTCTTGCATTCTATTCATCTGCTTAATTTCTTTCTTGTTTATTTTATGGTTAGATTTATCAAGCTCTGAGACACTAAATTGAAATCCCCCACTATTACAATTTTGCTATCTATTTCCTCCTGTAACTCATTTAATTTTTCCTTTAAGAATTTAAATGCTATGCTATATGGGGCACACATGTTTGATATTGATATTAATTTGCTGTCTATAGTATATTTTAGCAAAATGTAACTTCCGTGTGTATCTCTTTTAATTAGGTCTATTTTTACTATTGCTTTGTCCAAGATCATGATTGCCACCTCGGTCTTTTTTATTGCAGTTGAAGCATAATAGATTCTATTCCAGATTTTTATTTTAACTTTGTGGGTACCTTTCTGTTTTAACTGTGTTCTTGTAAACAGCATATTGTTAGATTCTGGTTTCTAATTCATTCTGCTATTTTCTTCTGTTTTATGAATGAGTTTGTCCCATTCACGTTCACAGTTATCATCGCTAATTGTGTATTTCCTTCCACCCTATTCTCTTCTACTTGTCCTTTCCTTTGAGTCTGCATCCTTTAATCTATCTTCTATCTTATACCTACTCCCTTTTCTCTTAACCCCTTTCCTTCCTACTTCTCTGTTAGGCAAGATGAGTTTCTGTATCCAATTGTCTGTGTATGTTTATTCTCACCTCCTTGAACCAGTTCAGATGAGAGTGAGGTTCAAGTGTCCCTTGATGTACCCTCAATTGTGTAAACTTTTTCTTTCATGTACCATTTATGTGTGATCATATTCCCCAGTTTTCTTCTTTCTACCCCCCTCTCCCAGTGCATTCCTCTTCCTCACCCTTCCATTCTTCTTTTGAGATCATCCAATATAGTAGAATCATATCTAGACCCTCTAAGTAGATTCTCCCTAATAATTCTGGTGATGGTAAAGTTCTGAGGGGTATATGTATCATCTCTCCATACAAGAAATGTAAAGAGTTTAACCTTTTCTGAGTCCCTTGTGATTTCTCCCTCATTTACTTTTTATGTTTATCTTAGTCTTGTGTTCTGTGTACTGAGGAGAAATAGCATGCATTTTACATACATACATATATATATATATATATGTATATAATCAATCAATCTTATTGATTGCCAAGCACTGTGCTAGGGATAGGGATGAAAACAGTCCCTGTCCCTAAGGAGTTGACATACCAATAGAGGCATAAACAAATGTAAATATGTATATATATATATATATATAATCATACATGCAAAATTAATACAAGATATTTTGGGAAGGGAGTTCATTAGCCACTGGGGGTGGGCAGCAGGGGCAGAGAATCAGAAAAGGCTTCATGTAGGAGGTGGTACTTGAGCTTAGCTTAGAATAAAGCTATAATTCTGAGAGGAATAGGTGAGGAGAGAGGGTATTCCAGAGGTTTCTTCCTTACGTAGTCTTACTCTTTGATTAAAAAGTTGTGGGCTTCTGGGTTCCAGGGAGCACACTTAGAAGGCAGGAGGAAGATAAACCATCAAATGAGATATATAAAGAGTGTTCAAACAAATAGAAGGAGATTGAAGAGAGGACAGAGTAACAGAAGCCAAGGAAGATGAAAATATTGAGGAGGAATTGGTCAACAGTGTCAAGAGATGCAGAGAGGTCAGAGAAAATTATAACTAAGAAAAAAGGCCATCCAAATTAGCCATTAAAAGACCTTTACGGAAGTCAGTTTCAATTAAATATAAGGATTCAGGAGTCAGATTATAAGGAGTGGTGAGAAAATGGAAGAGTGGAGGATGATTTACATAGCTGCCCCAGAAGACAGTAGGAGGCAGAAAGGCAAATGGAAAGAGATCTCAAGACCTTTTGTTAAGGGAGACCCTCTACTCACCCCCCCCAAAAAACATGGAGAGGTGCTTACCAAGTGGGGAACATGCAGAATGGGTACTGGGGAAAGAAAGAAATAAATGGAATGGGTTCACCTAGCCAACCAGGAGTGGGAAACAGACACTTGGTTGGAGGAGAAAGAAACAGTGGAGGTATGATGGGATATCTGGTGGAAGGAAGGTGCTCTGGTATAGGTGAGTGCTTAAATGAGACTCACCTTTCTTTCCTACTCCAAGCTCCACTGGTCATAGGTCTCTAGAAGCCAAGCAAGGTGCAGAAAAAGGACATCTATCCCCAAAGCACCCATCAGGGCCTTAAGTACATTCCATGACAAGAGACAGTTAATCAATGGGTTGCCTCCCTCCGCCTGAACATGGCTGGCCGGAAGAGCAAAACAAGTCTTGCACTTTGCCTACAGACCTTAATGAGAAGCCAAAGCTGAGCGGGGCGAAGCGATCAATGACTCCAATCAATGGTCTATATTAATGTTTCTAATATGATAGTGCTGATTTGCAGCCGACCAGGTGCCAAATGGCATCTGGGAAGCATTACTCCATCCCCCAATTGACGTAATAATTAGATTGCATAAGTGGCTCCTCTCCGCTGGCTGTCTGCTCCAGAGACAAATGGTATTGGTCAGGCGATCAATCTCCCTGCCGTGAAAGCGAAAGTTGCAGCCCCAGTCAGCAATGACGCCTGGAGCCCCAAATTCAGCACAATATGAGAAAATGAGCTGGGAAGAATGTCAAGGAGGAGATGATGCTGAACAGTGACCAATGAGGAGGGTCAAGCTGGCGAGACAGAGGACTCCCAGACCTATATGCCTGTGTCCACATTCAGGCTCTAAAGAGCTGGGGCACCTTCCAGTACTGGGAAAGATCAGTGGCTCAAGTGCCACTTGGCGGAAATGAAGAGCCATATCCCAGGTTCATGGGATTTCAAGTTGGCAGGAACTTTTGAGATCTTCTAGTCCAGGGGTTATTATACTAATGTCCATGGAGCCATGGGTAGATTTCAGGAGGAATGAGTTCTTGGATGGGAAAAAATTGCTTCTTTATTTCAATATAATTGATTTCCTTCATAATCTTATGTATTTTATTTTACATATTTAAAACCATTATTCTGAGAAAGGGTCCATAGACTTGATACAAAAAGGTTAAGAACCCCTGATCAAATCCAATTCTTCTATTTTATAGCAGGGCATCCAGAGAGGAAAAGGTATTTTTTGATAGTAAGTGACAGAGCTGAGATTCAAACTTAGGTCCAAATCTAGGCTTCCATATCTTGCAGTCTTTCTAGTGCCTTCCAATTAACCCCATAATTATTATTATCCCCACATAGTAGGCATTTAATAAATGCTTGTTGAATGAATGAAAACATTTTCCAGAGGAGGCAACTGAGACCTTGGAAGATGAGATGACAGTTAAGACAGTGCAGATATATTACTGAGGAGAGGTGCAATTAATCCAGTGTCACACCTTACCGTGAATTAGTTTATGTCAGACAACCTTGCTGTCACTTAGTAGAGCCCCAGGGACTGGGACACAGAACAGGTAAGGTGATATCGCTGGTAAGGTAACATGGCCCAGGGAACTGATTCAGAGCTCCTGGTGAGCTAAAAGGGAGATTAGTGGCAGAAATTTGCTAATGAAAGAGGTGGTGCATCTTTGAGGGATTGAGACAAGGGATGGGAAAGCTTGGGAGTGGAGAGGGAGGAAAGGAGGGAGATGAAAAAGCTGAAAGGAACTGTGTATCACCAGCAGTCAGAATTTTATAAGGCAAGTCTCATCATAATATGGTAGCCAACAAACATTTATGTATTAAGTACCTGCTACTCATTAGGTGCTGTTCTTGGTGCTGGCGATGCTAAAACAAAAACAAAGTGGGTCCTACCCTCAATGCCCTTATAGTCTATCTATCTACCAGCCACTATATTGAATTGCCCAGTAAACAAGTTAAAGATACTAAGCACCTCCTTGCTACATGCCAAGAACTCTGCCAAGTGTGGGAATAGCAAGACAAAATAACATGAAAAAAAATAATCCTTAAACTCAAAAAGAATTATAAAAGCCTCCTAAGTTAGTGTCCCTACCTCTACTCCCTTCCCGTTCTAATCCAACTTCCACACATTTGCCAAATTGATCATCTTAAAATACAGCTCTGACCATATCACCATCCTTCCCCTTTGCACACACTCCCAAATTCTCAAAGCTCCCTCTGATCTCTAGACTGATTTACAAATCCACCCCACCCCCGTTTGCCACTGAAAGCCCTCCACAATTAGGCTGCCCCTTCCCTCCACCTTTCCTGACTTCTTTCCTTTGATTCCCCTGTTTGTGCTCTTTCTCTCTCTCTCTTCCAACTCCACATCCCTACCTGTTCCCCGAACCTGACAATCTTTCTCTGGCCTCTTCCCATGTTTGACAATGTACTCCATTCTCACCTCGGATTCAGAGAATCCCCAGCTTCCTTCAAAGTACAGCGTAGGTCCCATCTCCTGCATGAAGCCTCCCTTGACAGCTCCAACTATGAGCACTCTCCCTCTTGAAATTACACTGCATTTATTTACTTGGGCACATGCTGTGTTTCTCTAGTGAATATAAGTTCTGCAAGGGCAGAGGCTGTTAGATTTTTCCTGTGTCTCCCCAGTACCTAGCATGTTAACTTGCACATTGTCAATGCTTAGTAAAGGTTTCTTTAATTGGTTGACAGAGCTGACATTCTACTGAGGAGCATACAGCATGTAACACAGAAAAGCAAATACCAGGAACTGGCTTTTCTGCACACCTTCTTCCCATTCAAACAGCCATCACTTTAGCTTAAGGTCTCATCACCTCCTGCCCAGACTATTGCAAGAACCTCCTAACTGATCCTCCCGCCTCAAGTCTCTCCTCGCTCCAATCCATCTTCCACACAGCTGCCACAGTAAAACCCAGCTCTGACCAGGTCACTCTCCTATTCAAGAAACTCCAGTGGCTCCCTATAACGTCTGGCACCAACCACCATCTCCTTGGTTTGTCTTTGAAAACTCTTCCCAAACTGGCTCTGCCCTACCTTTCCGGCCTCTCTAGAAATCACTCCCCTTCCCAAACTCTTTAGTCTAGTCAAATTGGTTTTCTTACATTACACTTAGCAGTCCACATTCCACCTGCATGCCTTTGTGCAAACTGTCTCCCCATGCTAGGACTGCACTCCCTCCTCACCCTCATCTCATCCAGTCACCAGTCGTCTTCCAAACTCTGCTCAAATGCCACCTTTAAGAGGCTTTTCTAAGGCTGCCACTGCACCTCCCAATTACTTTGCATTTATTTTGGAGATTCTTATACGGGTATGTTTGTCTCCTCCTCCACAGAATGGAAGCTCCTTGAGGGTAGGGGATTGCTTCATTTTGATCTTTGCCCCAGTGTTTGATACACAGTGAGCAATTAATACATGCCTGTGGGTAGACTCATTGATTTGAGGTAGGAAGAAACTGACAACTGGAGGGATCTGGGAAGGAAGGCTGCAGTAGGAGATGGTGCCTGACTTGACCATCAAAGAAGTTTCCGCATTTGGGGTCTCAGTTTCCCTTTATATAAAAAGAGGGGGTTGGACTAGATGATCTTTCAGGACCTTTCCAGCTCTGATATGGGAGGATTCTATTCTCCCATGCTCTTTCCAGCTGTGAAAGCAAGGATTTTCTTGATGCACAGTCTCTAAGCTTTCTGCCTGCCGTGTCACTGTTTTTCTCTTAGACCTGTAGCCTGAGCTTCTAGAAAGGACTGGCTCCTCACTGCTTCCGCCTTCTTCCACCTCGGACCGCTAGATGTCAGTAGAGAGTCAGTTCCTAAGTACTGGGCTGTAGCGCCCGGATGGCTGCAATTAGGAACTGCTGTCACGACGCAGGTTGCTCTGGAAACCCTGGCCAACAACACATAGCTCAGAGGCTCTCTCTCTCTCTCTCTCCCTCTTTCCCTTAGGGGCTGGGGCCCTGCACTGGGGTAATGAACTTCATCTCTCATTTCTTTAGTGCCTTGTAGTTTACAAAGTGCTTTCCTCTTCCCATTCCTGAAGAGAAAGTACTACAAATTATCCTCATTTTACAGGGGAGGAAACTGAGGCATGGTGAGGAGAATTGATTTGCCCAAGGTCACACAGCTACTTAGTGCCAGAGCCAAGATACCAACTCTTGGGTTCCTGACTCCAAGTAAGGAAATTCATCTGGAAGGGAACTCGGAGGTCTTACTCCCCTCATTTTACAGAAGAGAAAACTGAAGCCCAGAGAGGGGAGGAACTGGTCCAAAGTCACACAAAGGATCCTATATCTAGAGCTGGAAGGGACTTCTGAGGTCAACTGGTCTAATCACCTCATTTTACAGGCCCAGGGAAGCCCAGGGAGGGGAAGGAATTTACCCAAAGTCTTCCAACTAGGAAGTTTCAATGGTGGGGTTTATATTCAGATCCTCTGACTCTTTCTGGTTTGCCTTCTGATTTGCAAAGCCCTCTCCCTTCAACCACCCAGTGAGATACGAAGAGCCAGCATACTACCCTCATTTCTAAGGAAGGAAACTGAATCTCAGAGAGGGGAAGTGACCTGCCCAGTGTCACACAGCTACAAAGTAATGGAAGCAAAATTCAAATGCAGGTTTTCTGACTTCCAGGTCAGGGATCTTTCCACTGCATCAGAGTTCCCCTCCACTTCTAAAGACTTAGAGCAAGGCTCCCTCCTGATGATCCCCATGAAGCCCCAGTTGAGGATGGAATGTCTGGGGGCTCAGCTCCCTGCTCCCTCCATGCGGGAAAGAGGCCCACAGGACAGATTTCTGTCTCTAGGTATAGACTCCATGGGCCTGGGAAAGAATACAGAGGGAAAGAAAGAGATGAGGAAGTCCTGGTCCCCTGCCCTCATGCAGCTGACAAGTTTGAACATATTATACCATGAGACACAATAGGAATCAGTTACCGTGAGGTATAAAATGCTGTGATTGGGAGCTCTCTTCTGGTTAGGGAAAATCAGGGAAGACTTACTGGAGAAGGTAGCATCAGAGTTGGACCTTGAAGGATGAGTAAGACCTAGATTGTCAGAAGTGTGAGCAATGGTCCGGAACAGGAAAACACAGGCATATTATTGGAACTGAGAATAATTTAGTTTGTCTGGAGCAGGGGATACTGGAAAGGGAACAAACAGTAAGGCTAGGAGGGAGGGTTAGGGCCAGACTGGGGAGGGCCTTGAGTGCCAAGCTGAGGATTTTGGCTGTGTTTCAGGATAAAATGAGTAAGTTCCTAAAGATTTTCAAGAAGAGTCAGGACATAATCCACATTTGGACCACTGTGTCCAATTCTTCATGACACATTTTAGGAAGGACACTAGAAGTCAGGCAATACACAGAGAGGAGAAACCAGAATGGTGAAGAGCAATTTAAAGGAAAAGAAGATATTTACATATGTATATGTGTATTTCTACATATGTGTACATATAGGTTCTGTACATGTGTGTATACGCATATGCACGTACATGTGTATGTGTTTATTTATTTGTGTGTATATGTGTATATACATACATTGTGTGTTTATACATAGGTATGTATGTGTGTATATGTATATATGTGTTTATGAGTCTGTATATCTATCTATATCTATATATCATCTGTCTATATCTATATATCTATCTCTATGCTGTCTTCCACTATTTGAAGGGCTTTCACTTGGACAAGGGATTAGCTTTGTTCTGCTTGGCCCCAGAACCAGGAGGTATAGGTGGGTGTTGCTGAAAGCCAGACCAGGAGATAATTTCGATGTGTCCAAAAGCAAGATGGGCCGCTTTGGGAGGTCTGCAAAGTGGAAGCAGGATGACCCCTCTTGTGATATGTTGTAGAAGGGATTCATGTTCAAGTATGAGCTAGACTAGATAGCTACTGAGGTCCTTCCCAACTCTGAGATTCTAAAATCCCATGGGATTTCATAATTAACATTGGGCCCTCACCCAAAGGGAGGAGGCAGTGAAATTTATCTCTAGTGGCCTCCCAGTTCATATTTGAGGAGACCTTGGAGAGGGGAAGCAAAGACTTATTGTCAATATACAGAATTTTTCACCATGAACCTGACCACTGAGACATTAGTTAGGCCCAATATTAAAACTTGTCTCCTCGTTACAAAGAAAAAAAATATGAGAATAAGAAAGTAGCCTCTGACAAAGGATGTCCT